>CM026294.1:12139768-12615741 GCA_014851415.1 Cnaphalocrocis medinalis
ACTTGTGACTTTATTGGTGGACTCTACGGATGACTATGGGCGGCGGCAACTAACAATCAGGTGATCCGTCTGCTCGTCTGACAACTATCACATAAAAAAACAAATTTGGTTAAAACATAGTCCAAATCTCACATCTAACAGCACCCAGCTCTTTAACAGCATTATAATAATATATTAATTACAATTGAACCAGATTAATGCCGATTAATACGAACGGCGACGAACACATCTCGAATTACTTTCACGTCTGGTTCGGCGAGTGAAAGGCGCTATAATGGGTCATGCTGGACTTTCTGCGCACGGGCAAGTTAAAACGGTCCGCCGAATTCGTGATAAGAAATGTGGGGTGATTGGCGGGTGGAATGGTAATAAAGAAATTGAGTGTGTGAATAATTACGAGCAAACCTAGTTTTGTATTTTATGTTTTTTAAATTACATACAACCATTTTATTTTCTAAGACTATAAAGGGTGATTTATGACTGAAATGGTGATACAAAGAATTGAGTATGTGAATAATCTATACTATTTATAAAGAGATAACTTTAATAGACAACGACAAGGCTTATAGGTAAACCGACAACACGAAACGCTTGCGCGATGTAATTTAGCACAGCGCCATCTATTGGTTCTTTTCTGAATTACGGTCCCGAAGCGAAGTGAGGGCGGGCCACTAGTAATTATAATAATTAGGTTGTTATTTTATGTTCTCTAACGTCGTAAGGCCCAGACAGCAGACACAATAGAAAATCAATTGTTTTTGCCCCGTGTGAGGCTTTTGGGTCTTACGACGTTAAGTTACATTAAAAAAATTATATTTACCTTAGTATAAGTAAATAAAAGGTTATGAGCATTAACATTTGTTTTAACTACGTCTACTATACCAATCTTTCTGGACAACATTTTGTTTAGTAATTTTAAAGTAAGCAATAAAAAAATCATAGAAAAACAAAGTACACATTAAATAATGTATTGTTTTCTCTTACAGGTACGTTTCACCACTGTCTCGAAACCAAATAGAAATACTATGTTTGTAAGTATTAATTCTCCATTTTTCGTAGGAGTAGCCTGTGTATCCTTTGGCATCTGATTATGAACCAAAATCAAAGTCATAGAAAAGTCAATATTATATTATTTATATAACGCTTTTCAATTACCTTTGAGAAAATTATACTTAAAAAATTGTTTGTGTAAACTGTTCTGCGCCTCGCGTGAGCGTGACAAATGGAATAACGAACTGGCGAGAATTCTTTACGGTGCGCGCGCGCAGATCTGTATCAAAAGACAACTTAACCAAATAGTTTAGAAGACAACCGTGGCCGGTGTATTTTGATTTTGCAGGTTCCTTTATTTAGCAATAATCTTGTTATGATTCTTGATCCATCCTTTTTGATAAATTGACTATTAACGTCGTAAGACCCAAAAGGCTTTTAAAAGGCATAAAACAATTGATTATCCATTGTGTCTGCAGTCTATCGTTTATGTATCCGTTATCCGTCATGTATCCGTGGGAGACCCACGCTTCGGCTTGAATGGGCTGGCTCGTCCGGAGTGATACCATGGCCTCACAGAAGACCGGCGTGAAGTGCCGGTATGAGTGAGTGAGTGAGGGGACCGGAGACTCTACTGGTAGAACTGGTGTTATAGGTGTCTATGGGTCATAGGACGGCAATCGCTTGGCACCAATCAGATCAAAATTAAAGTTAACTTTGACAATTGGTAAAACTAATACCCAAAGTGACAGCTTCTTAGTGGTATCTAGTAGGAATGACCGTTGGTTGAGCTAACTGTTGAAAAATACTTTTCGTCCATATTTAACCATTAGTTACTTTTTAGCCACTAGCTCAGTTTAACTACAAATCACAGCACTTGCTCTCGACTTATGTAGTGGAGATATTTACGCACTTGTTAAATAGTTAACTTTATACTAAAATTTATTTCTACGTACGCTCACCGCCAAATTCTTTTGCCGCTGTCTGCTACAGATAAAAAAAATCGGCTCTTAATCCTAAAAGTGATTTTTTTCCCTTCAAAAGTTAAACAACAATACAACTTCTATCAGTACATACCCAACTAGTTCTACCAACCAGTTCCTTACGCAGTCTCACAAGGACATGATAAAACAGTGGTTGCCTTTATAGTGCAAGAAAGTGACATAATATTGCATGTTGTTGAAACCGCGTAACTTGAAAACTGGTCTAAGAACTATGATTATGGACGAAGCATTATCTAGGAATAGGACTAATTAATAGAACTCTTTCTTTTTCATGAATAATGCTTTTAAAGTCACGAAAATCGCCGATTAAAATTCTTGACTAATGTCTTTATTTATTTGGGAATTTTATCATTGGATTGAATTATGTAATATAATAAAAAAAAAGAAAAATTGCGTTTTATCTTAGGTGTATTTGGTTTTAAACCTTCAGGAACTACGCCCCGTTAGTTCTAACTTTATACTCTCCCACTGTTGGGCAAAGACCTCCATCTTGGGGACTACGGTGCGGCGACCTCCTCGTGTGGCCTCCCCGGTAGTATTTCTTTCTGTTTGGAACTGCTACCGGAGGGGTCCTGGTGTCCCTGGGCAACGACGGGTAGCAATTGGCTTATCGCCATATTGCTACCCGACGGCTGACAGCTGCACTTTGAGGCCCAGCTCTGTCTGGGCCGGGCCCTGTCCGGCGCCCTGTGAGGATCTCCTCCACTTTGGGCGCACCTTGACGTGGGCCCCACCGAGTGGGGCGCCTTCGGGCGCCACCCCCCCACATCTTTTGTGGGGGGTCTTTAGTTGCTGGTCTGCGCTGCGTCCCACAGCCAGTGGGATGCGGCAAAGGCCGGCTAACCCCACCTCTCCGCCCAGCGACCGACTGCGCAATCCAGCGTAGCCGGCCGTGGGCTGTCTGGTGGGCAGTTTTTTGGAAGCCTGCAGGCACTCTCCTCCACCTTGCCCTGCAGCCAGCAGGGTGTGGGTTTGTGGAGAGTTCTGCAGGAGCCCATGCCCGCGACGCCCGTATCGCAATCCAGCGATGCGGGCGCCGCCCGGTTGGGGCTTTGTCGGAGGGCAGTGGGAGCTGCTCTGGGGGCTTTAAGCCCCGGGAGTCGGAAAGAGGCCGTACTGGCGTGTCTTGCTGTCCATGGGTGGGTCTGCGGTGATGAGGTTCGTCCTATTTCCCGCTTTCCCACCCCGAGCCTGGATTTGCCGGGAAAAGTCGCAGAGTGTTTAGTGGGTATGCCCTTGAACGGCCTCTGATTAGCAGAGGCCCAATCCAGGGGAGAGCCCCACACTACCTGGTCGTCTCCCAGCGGCCGGGTGTGCATAAGGCGGCATTCACTCTGCGTGAACAAAAAAAAAAAAAAAAAAGACCTCCATCTTAGAAATGAAGTCATCGCTACTGTTATGGAATTAGGCTTAATCACCACGCTTGGGGCATTGGCCTCCAATTAATAACTATTCTGCTTAAGTACCTAGTTGATATTCAACCTAATGTGTATGACAATAAGATGAGAGTCGATTGAAGAAATTTGACAGTTTTGAATACTTTGATGTGTGGCTGTACGTACTTAATGACCCTATGATCTATGTCAACACGTTCTGTTGTATGAAGATGAACTACTGATGATGACAGAGACTAAAACTGGTAACAAGATTACAAAAGTGTTATTTTACCTAATACTTTCCTCCATTGTATTCTGGTTTTAATATTCCATGTTTGGAAATACAACTAGTAGTTCTTTAACATGTTGTTTTCACACTTTTAAAGGTTGATATTACACATCCTGTACCTAATGACTTTTTTATGTGATAGGTGGCAGACGAGCAGACAGATAACCTGATGGTAAGCGATTGCCGCCGCCCATAGACACTGACAACGCCAGTAGTGTCACATGTGCACTGCCAATCTTTAACCCACTTCTGGAACCCAATTGGAATTGGGCCTCCGGTACCCTCACTGACTCAACGAAACACGAGAAGCTTCACGCCGGTCTCATTGGAGGCTGTGGTATCACTCCAGTCGAGTCAACCCATTCATGCCGAAGCGTGTCTCTCCCACAGTTAAATTAATTACCACATAACTACCCTACCTACTAACCTTAATTCTTATCTACTCATACCTACGTTCTTTTAATCTCAGATAAAAAAAAACCGCATCCATTACCCCATAAGTATCATAATGAATTTAATGCACACATCCTCTTGTATTGTGATAGCCATCTGACACCCGTTCGCGGTGCGCAAGCGCATGATGAATATAATGATAAATAATGACAGTTGACAAGTATTGTTAATTTGACACAATAAGGCGGGCGTAGGGTTCCCACACGGTATGTCTGGTGACAAGATGAATGTTCTCTATTAAAGTTCTTTTTATATTTCTTCAATAGATTTGAAAGGAAGATTCATGAAAGCTACTTGGTTTGAAAAAAGTAGTTAGGACGTCTTTTAGAAATATATCGAAGTAGTGGTCTGCCTTCACTTCGCTTTGGTACCTAAGTACTGAACAACTTTGGTTCTGGTTACCAATAGATGGCGCTAAGCGTCAATTAAATTGCGCAAGTGTTTCGTGTTTTCAGCTTATATTATACTAGCGGCCGCCCGCGGCCGCCCGCTGGAAAAGTAACTTTTTACCCCCTTTTTTTAAGGGGTTGAAACCCTTACAACCCCCTTTTCGCAATAAAAAGTAGCCTATGTTCTTTCTCAGGGTCTAGAATATCTGTATACCAAATTTCATTTAAATCCGTTGAGTAGTTTTAGCGTGAAAGAGTAACAGACAGACAGACAGACAGAGTTACTTTCGCTTTATAATATTAGTATGGATGTTGTCGTAGCCATATCGTATAATCCGCCGTATTACATTACGGCTAGTTGTCATCAAAAACAGGGCCGTTTTTAAATGCGGCGCGGTTCAACAGATGTTTTTAAAGTCACATAATCGTATGACTACAGCCTTAATTTCTATAATCTTTTGTGCAAAAAAAGTATCTATTGTCTGACAACCCTAACCTAGAATTTTATTCAGTGGCTTATGCTAGTTATGGCTCTAAATTCCAAAGATTTTTTGCCTCAATGGAATTATCTACAATATCGCAAAGTGCGATATTAATATATCAGTACGAGTTATTTATTACGTATGTTGTGGTTGCGGTTTTAACTGTTAAGAACCTTCTATTACTAGTCATATTTCAACCTTCTTTGATAGACTTCTGATGGATAACCAAGGTCGATATTAACATTCACTTCCCATATAGGTAATATTAATAGTATAAAGAAGTATATACCAAACAACGACTGATTACATGATACCAACAATTTTTATTTAATCAGTTAGATAGTTGACGTGAAGTAGAACTTGACCCCTGACATAGAATGCCATTCCTATTTTAGTCAAATCAACTTCAGAATATACTCCTGTCAATAAGTGTAGTTGTGTAAAAACTTATAGGTACCTAAGTTGTAGTTAGGCAAGCGTGGGATGCACTGTTGCCCCACCTTTGCTAAAATGTAACCGTGGGAAAGCAACGCTTCGGTATGAATTGGCCGGCTCGACCTGAGTGATACCACGGCCTTACAGAAGACCGGCGTGAAGCAGCGCCTGTGACTGAGGGTACCAAAGGCCCAATCGGGGGGAAAAAGGGTTTAAAGTTAGCAGCGCACTTGTGACTCTACTGGCGTTGCAGGTGTAGGTATAGGCGGCGACAAGACTATCAGGTGATGCGTCTGCTCATCTGCCGTTTTAATATTTTATAGTTATGATGCAACGTGAAAATCAAAAAAACAGCAGTAGCAGGCGGATTACTTGATGGTAAGCAATTGCCGCCGCCCATGGACACTTGCAACACCAGTGGAATTACAAGTGCGCTGCCAACCTTTTGTCCCCTTCCCCCCCGAGTGGGCCTCCGGTACCCTCACTCACTCGGCGAAACACAGCACAGGGGCTGCTTCACGCCGGTTTTCTGTGAGGCAGTGGTAATACTCCGGTCGAGCCGGCCCATTCATGCCGAAGCGTGGCTCTCCCACAGTTATTTCCTCCCATTTCTATTTCAATCATTCTTTTGTTTGATTCTATTGCAACTAGCGCAGTAAACAAGAACAATGCAGCGAAGAAAATCGCTGTTCCTACAAATGCGGCCATTATAAACGTATTGCGATGATTTGTCCTTTCATTGCGTCCTGCGATCATTATCATCATCATCTATGTCTTCATACCCATCGGTTTCTTGTGATGGGAGAGTAATGATATTAGGAGTAAGTGGAATACAATAGGCTGTTTATATGTAAACTAGCGGCCGCCCGCGACTTCGTCCGCGTGGAAAAGTAACTTTTTACCCCCCTTTCAACCCCTAACCCCCTTTTCGCAATAAAAAGTAGCCTATGTCCTTTCTCAGGGTCTAGATTATCTGTATACCAAATTTCATTTAAATCCGTTGAGTAGTTTTGGCGTGAAAGAGTAGCAGACAGACAGACAGACAGACAGACAGAGTTACTTTCGCATTTATAATATTAGTATGGATTAGGGTAATGTGTGAATTGAGAAATAATGTTATTACTTTGCTGTGGGAGAGCCACGCTTCGGCATGAATGGGCCAGCTCGATCGCAGTGATTCCACGGTCTCAGTGAAGACCTGCGTAAAGCACCGCCTGCTCTTTACCTCGATTAGTGAGTGTGGGTGCTGGACGCTCTACTGGAAAGGAAATTAAAAGGTTCGCAGCGCACTTTTGTCACTTACCATCATCAGGTGATCCGTCTGCTCGTCTGGCGCCTATCCATACTAATCCATACTAATATTATAAATGCGAAAGTAACTCTGTCTGTCTGTCTGTTACTCTTTCACGCCAAAACTCCTGAACGGTTTAAATAAATTTTGGTATACAGATGGTCTAGACCCTGAGAAAGAACATAGGCTACTTTTTATTGCAAAAAGGGGGTTGTATGGGGTTAAAAGGGGGGTAAAAAGTTACTTTTCCACGCGGACGAAGTCGTGGGCGGCCGCTAGTCACTTATAAAAGGCGTCTTACGTTCAGTGACCGGAACACCCCTTTTCAGTATTAAGACTATTACAAAGGTTTCCCTAATATTATAGGTAGATTACCCTATCAATAGGGTTACCTTAATGTGTTAGGGTGCGTTTCCACAGAAGCAGGCAATATTTAACCAGATAATATTTGTATTTCAATACTATAGCGTAAAATAAACAAAATATACTTTAATGGTTGCTGTCTGCTGTTATAAAAAGAGTTAAAGTTGGTTGGACCAAAAAATCTTATTTCATGGTCAGTTGACACGCCATAACGGCCCACGCGTAAAAGTTTTCATGGGTAACGATGTGGTTTTTCATGGTGTGAAATTCCATTAATTTTTTGTTATAAATATTTTATTTAAATAGTTTATATGAAGTATTTGTAAAATATTTTATAGCAATGATTCTTGAGAGCGATGATAGCTCAGTGGACAAAGTCATATAGAGGCATGCACCTATGGATTATTCAAATCTATGCGCAAATGGCTATCACTAGCCTAATGATCTTCTTCTCATGTCGATGGCATCAGGATTTTAAATTTTCCCAGCCCAATACTCCGCCACAACGACTGCGCTATCGGTAGGCTGCAGGAGTTCACCGTATGTGCAGCTGTCTGGGCATAAAAGGCATGCCAGAAGATGAGCCATGGTTATGGGGGCGGCGCGTTAATGATGGAAAAGATAGTGAGGAGACCTGCACGTTTCGGATAGTTACCCCCCCCCCCCCCCCCCCACACACACTCACACATGTGGCTTAGATAAAATAAATTTTAATTTTAGTTCTAAATACAGGGAGCCGCCAATATGTTCCTTTTTTGTATTAATTCTTCACAAAATCTACATTATTAAATTTCAACAATATTGTTTCGGAGAAAAGTAGCTTTGACATATGGACGGATAAACAGGCAAACAGTTTTTGCCATTTTATTACGGAACCCTATAAAAGCCGCAAGCAATTCATTTCTCCTTGTACTTATACTCTACCAACAGATAATTGCACTAAGATTTTACTGCTTCTCTAATAAGTGTGAATCACTCTCGATATTCTCATGGGACGGTAAAAGCACTCCACTCTCGCCTGTAAATATTGACTATTGTCTAAAGTGAAATTGTGAAAACTGCGCAGACGCACGATGAAAAACCGTCGCGTGTTTAGACTTTAATTGCATGACATTTGAGTGTCGATATGATTCATATTTTATCTTCTACTAGTGGCCCCACACAAATCACTTCGCTTCGGGACCGTAATTCAGAAATGAACTAATAGATGGCGCTGTGCTAAATTACATCGCGCAAGCGTTTCGTGTTTTCAGTTTACCTATAAGTCTTAATAGTCTTTATAGTTATCTCTTCATAAATAGTACACATATAGATTAGGTATTTGTAAAGAGGTAAATTCGATAGACATCAACCAATCTTATACAGAGTGTATCTGTGAACATTACATCTCTTTAACCACATGTTCTATCAGCCATTCTGAACTTTAGCTTGCCTTTATACTCTACTACCTTAAGATGAAAAGAAAATGCAAGAGCCGAGAAGTAAGAGAGATGTTGCAAGTCGGTTTCCTGTGAGACCTATCACTTCAGAACCAGCCCATTTAAGCCGAAGTGGGAGTTCCAAAGTAAAAAAAAATTATAAGAAAATACACAAACTTTCAAATTTATTATGACGTGATGGCCTCTCAGACCTTAGAGATTTTATGACGTAATCCCATAATACGACCGGTGTATTAAGTTGTACAGTATCTGTTATGCATTAAAGACTATCTAGATATAATTATACTATTCATCCTCAAACGTGTTAATTACTTCTTTATATAGATTGCACACTGCTGATATTTTATAAAGATATTTACTATGTATTGAGTATTTATTTCAATTGAAAATAAATTCACACCTTGGCTATCTTTATAGGCTTTGACCTATCGCAACACCTAAAATATAATTTGTACTGTAATAACTGTTTTATAGCTTAAACTTTAAGTACTGTAGTAATCTACAGTACTAAGAAAACTTATGGCTTGGACATTATTTTGCATTTAACGATCTTTTGTCTAGCAATATCTATTCTATTTATTAAGTGCTAAAGTTTATTGCAGACCGTCGCTAGAATAAGGCCATCTTATATAAACTTGCTTAATTGTTAGTCTAGCCGTATGGCGCATTTGATAGTGACTCTTGCGCCAAAGGCCCAACCCTAGACAAACATTCGTGCGATGAACCCTTGTGTTTGTTCAGTGTCTGGGTGTAATCTTTGTATTTTGGTTTTATATTTGTGTTTTCTTTGTTGTCTGATATCTGTATGACAAGTGCTTGAGCTACTTAGTCGAAGCTACGAAGTCAGGTCAATGAATGAGATGTTGTTAGAATTTAAGTAATTTAATTTCACACTGGATACAGCTGATACGGTTAACTGAAACAAAATAAAAAACAATAATGTATGAATTTGAAGTGGTATTTTTGAATGAAAAATAGTTATAGTAATGACAATTTCCCAGACACCAAAGATAAAATAAATGACTGTATGTCATTTATTTTATCTTTGGTGTCTGGTAAAAAGTTGTAGGTAATTCCGTTACGCCCTCAGTTGAGATATGACGTGTGCAAAATGCACTCGGAAACCAACATTAGGTAAGTTTTCCTCCTCAATTTACCTCTAGAATCCGTGGGCTAAGTCAGCTTATTAGAAATTTGATAGTGAAAATATGTGATGGACTGTTAATGAGTAGTTAATTTAAGAAACTCGTTCTATGACCTTAATTCCCAAATACGATTATGAAACCTTCAAAATTTCGTCGTAAGCTACTAATGATGGAGATATGTCACTTTCCCTGCGAAGGTTTTGACATTTGTCACAAACGAGTTTCGGATTCCCGTGCTTTACCATTTAGTTTTATGCCGCTTTCGTATTCATTAACATTAATTATGAAACAAGTTTTGGTTTCTACTGATATCGTGCGTAAATCACATTTGACCTGTGAAGAATATAATTATATCTCCAAATTCTGCAGCATTATGTGGTCTACTTCTTGTAACATTAGGTTTTGAATGGTTCTTCTGTTCAAGTTCTTCAACCCGTACTCATGTACCCTCCCAACGATGGTGATGAGGGAGCGTCGCTGGAGTTAAGTCAGTATACCTTAGGTTGCTATCGGAGAAGAGCCCGACATAACCCGCCCGCTTCCAATAGGAGGTTAACGTAGTGAATTGCTTTACTGATACTTCACGCTATAGTTGTTACATAATATGAAGAAGAAACATTTTTCAACATCATTAATTACTAATTCAATAGTGGAAGCTTCGGATAGGCATAAAAGATTTATAATTAAGCTGTTTATAGCGAAGCTAAACATGTTGCAAAATTGTTGACAAATCAACAAACATGCAATTCTAATACCTGTCATCACTCATTAACATTTCAATTGAAATATTAGAAGTATATATCCAATCATAAACGGTAAAAAACTTTCAACAGCATTTGTTACTATTAAGGTCAATTTCTGATGGCTATAAATTGCAAACCGATACGAGGATGGGTCGACAAGACAACTCGTCAACCACTCATAATCACCAGTCGAGTCGTAGACGAAGCAAACTGTTGTAAACAAGCAGAAATGCGAAAAAAATTCAACTTTTTTTAATATTGAGCTATGTCCCAACATGTGAGTGAGGGTATCAGAAGCTCAATCCTGCCGAGGGGGGAGTTTATGGATTGGTAGCGCACTTATAAGTCCAGTAATAATCCCCATTATTGAATAAAATATTATTCAGCCAATGGGGATTATTGGAACTTTTTTCCAGAAGTCCCCATTAATGGGGCAAGTCGATGGGGATTATTGGAATAACCCGTGTTGATTAACCATGGGCAGCAGAATCACTTACCATCTGGTGATCCCTCTTATCGTCTGCCAGCTATCACGTTAAAATGCAATCCATTCAAATCGGTAGCCTGCAGTTGTAGCTAAAATTAGAAATATACCTTTATAATGACTTATACTGCTAGAAAATTGACTGGCCGGATGGCGCATTTGGAACCCTGCCTCATGTGCCAATGGTCTTGGGTTTGATCCCCATCCTGGACAAACATTTGTGTGATGAATACTTGTGTTTGTTCAGTGCCTGTATTTAAGTTTAATATTTGTGCTCCCTCTGTTGTCTGATATCGGTAATACAAATGCTTATTAAGCTACTTAGTACTATCAGGTCTATGCATAAGATGTTGTGAGATATAACTAATGTGAAGAAAACCTTTAATTGACGTTTATTCATCTAAGTAGCAATTATAGTCACTGCTTCATTTTGTAATACGTAAGTTAAAAAGGTACTCAATTACTAGTGAAGACGTCTTATATTCACACCTTGTAAGAAAAAAAGTGAAACTAATGATCACTTAAATCATCATCATTCATTCATAAGGTCATTTGGTCATTTCAAGTTGAAATTCAATACGACCGTACATACGGTGTCACGTGGCATTACCTTTTTGGACTTTAAAGCATCCGTATGTCTGAGAAAGAAGAGCTATTTTTGCAAAGCAATGGTAACTCTATCTGACGTCTGGTACCAACCTCCCAATTTCAATTCTTGTTCAATGTTGACAAATATCGAAGGCCTGTGACTCAATATTCAATTTATCTATCAATCACTGCGTATTGTACTGGGACACTGGGTTACTCCAATCGCTCAGCGAATGAAAGTGCAGCGAGATTGTACAATTCAATTTAGTACAAGTACTTACGAGTACATTGTTAAGCCTCAACTAGTCTCAAATATATTTTTTTTATGTGATAGGTGGCTGACGAGCAGATGGATCACCTGATGGTAAGCGATTACCGCCGCCCATAGACACCAGCAACACCAGTAGAGTCACAAGTCCGTTGCCAACCTCTAACCCCCTTTCACACATTTGTGGGTTAGAGTCGATGATTATTTAAGTGCGTTGTTTACTTAAGAATTCATTTCAAAGAATTGCTATAATAATAATAATAATAATAATCCATTTATTCAGGCAACAAGAACATTTTAAAAACATTTCATTGGCCCATATAATAAATACCTTACAGTCTAACATACATATTATATTATATTTATTTTATTTTTATAATTTGTGGCGCGTAGAATCTGCTGGCAGCCGTCCTCGAAACTTGCCTTTGGCTATAGCCAAAATAAAATTATGGAAACCTTTAGTTCGTATAGGCTGTCAACTATCCTCAGACGAGATAAACTCGGCCAACAACCACGCACTGACGGACAGACGTTTTTGTGGACATCTCGCGCGGGCTACTGACTCCAATGCTCCTGGGAACTGGGACTCGCTTTTACTTTAAATTAAGTTCTGTTTGTGACACGAGGAAATCTATAATATGTGAGTTTCTATTATTACTAGATGGGGAGAGGCGTGTATTGATGTTTTCAGTACTTTCTATGAGTTATTTTATTCAACCAATAATAAAATTACTGTTTTTTATGAATCCTCTTTTCTTGACAAAGGGAAGCACACAAGCTAGCATGCCGTTCACAAAAATAGAAAAAAATCTCACTAGCGTTAAATTTATTTAATTTTATGATCAAATTATAACAAATGGTAGAGTCATAGTAATCAGAGAGATCAATAAAGGTCTAAAGGTTGTCTGGAAGAAATCACTCCATGCGATAAGATCGCCTTATTGTACTGTTTACTGCTGTTGTATTACTCATGTCATGTAATATATTTCTGTGTAATATAAATATCTATCAATATTTTGAAACTAAAAATCGCTGGGTCATAATTATAATGCATTATTTTAAAGTTCAAGATCAATAAATCGACTATTCAACATTATAAAAACAATAATGGATCACGATTGTGCTACTTATAGACATGATCATATCAAATTGATATCTTAAGGCAAGAGCGAACAGACATCTAGACAATCGCGTAACATCCTACGTAGACCCCATCTATGCTTTCCAGCAGTTGCAATTGTGGTCAAGCGTTAAATTATTTTCTATTCAATTTTAAAAAAGTAAATTGTGACGTCAAAAAATCTTATAAACCGATCAAAAAGTGAAGCAAAAGCGCGATGCAATCGACGGTCAGCGCCATCTATTGGCAGAGTATAACTAATGTTCCGAAACCAAATTAGGGCGGGCCACTAGTAAGCAATAAAAAACAGGAATTTACTTAAAAACTAACGCCGTTGGTCTAGTGGTTTAAGTACCAGGTTGAGTAAAAGTATATTTCGAAATTTTCGAACATAGCTCGGGTTTGTGATCACCTATCCGCATTAGGCAAGCGTGGTGATTAAGCATTATCCCATCATAGTAGCGGTGACTTGATTTCTATAACGGAGGCCTTTGCCTTGCAGTGTATTGAGTAATATTGAGTTTATAGGCTGATACTTTAACTGTGGGAGAGCCACGCTTGGGCATGAATGGGCCGGCTCGACCGGAGTGATACCACTGCCTCACAGAAAACCGGCGTGAAGCAGCCCCTGTGCTGTGTTTCGCCGAGTGAGTGAGGGTACCGGAGGCCCACCCGGGGAGGGGAAGGAGATTAAAGGTTGGCAGCGCACGTGTAACTCCACTGGTGTTGCAAGTGTCCATGGGCGGCGGCAATTGCTTACCATCAGGTGATCCGCCTGCTCGTCTGTTATGTGATACATAAAAAAAAAATAGCTCGGGTTTGTGATCACCAATCCACAGTTAGGCTAGCGTGGTGATTAAGCATTATCCCATCATACTTAGTAGCGATGACTTGATTTCTATGACTTGATTTGCAGTGAAGCAGTATATAGGCTGATACTTTACTTAAAACTCTCAGTTATTTTGATCCGGATCATACTAGGAAGCAAGTTAAATCAATGTTAACTGCACTGTTACTACTTAAGGCCCTGAACATGAGAAACAAAACTCCCTTTACTGTAATCATAACACGGAAATGAGTAGTGATTAAAAATTGGCATGTTCACCTCACAGTTTTTTTGCTCGCGTATTGGCAAAAAGATCAAACTTAAGTGGGGGTAATCATATTCAATCAAAATAATTATTGATTAATCAAATGAATGCAATTTGTATAATATAAGCATGTAGTGTAATAGGTACCTAGTTGATTTATTATATTTAATGCAATCAGTCATTAAATTACCTAATGATAAAAAAAATGTAGACTATCCTCATTAATTTCAAGCAAAGACAAATAGATAGTAAAGTCATACCTACGAGTATACTGTCCCATAGGCCATAGAAATTGAATCATTGCTACTATGATGGGATAAGGCTTAATCACCACGCTTGCCTGATGCGGATTGATGACCACAAACCCGAGCTTTGTTTAAAAAATCCAAACATTACTTTTTGCTCGAAGGATTCAAACGCAGGACCCCGAGATCACGGACCAGTACATAACGTCTTAAGAGCCAAAAGCCTTTTAAAAGGCATAAAACAATTGATTTACCTGCCAATTAAATCTGCTGTCTGGGCCTTACGCCGTTAAACCAACTATTATGTATTCTGTGGTTAAACCACTAAACCTTAGAATTAAGAAAAAAAAAGATAGAAGGTAGGCAAGTAACTTTATAATTCTAACAAAACTTGTAACAACCAACTTTGACTATTACCGCTGACAAGTTGCCAAGTAATACGCATATCTTGGGTTTTCTGCATGTGTCATGGATACAATTTATCATTCAAGATACGTAATACGGTACAAGTATGTTCAGCGAAGGCTGATTAGGTTACACGATCACTTTTGCTAGCTAAATATATTCTATTCTATTTATAAAGAGATAACTTATTTAGGCAGCCACAGGGCTTATATGTAATCTGAAATGGCGAAACGGTTGCGCGATTCAATCGATACCCAGTGCCATCTATTGGCAAAAGTTAGAACCAACATCAACGCTAAGTCCTAAAAAGAAGTGAGGGCTTTTCAATAGTAAAATTGGAGTTACTTTGCGCAAGGTACAAGTATACGCACAATTATTTTTTTATTTGCAAATTTTTTTGTATCACTAGGTATTACGTTTTATATTTTATACCCGGGAATTCTTTCATAAAAAACGAACTCCCAAAAAATATAAAACTCTTCCAGAGTGGTATTTAAAGGAAATAAATCTATAAATACATAATATTATTTATTCAATTGTGAACTTTTATTGGATGGTAAGTAGCGCGTTGATGTCTTTTGTATGGGAAAATACATGAGTTGGGTAACAATAACAAATTACAACAACATTATCGCACATCTAGTTCTATAAAGACGTAAATATCAAAAAATCAACAATACCTTGAGTATTATTTGACATATAAATATAAATAAATAAATTGAGACAACATCACATACTTGTCCTGGTCCCAAACTAAGGTTTTCTCTTGTGCTATAGAAACCAGAAACAACGAAGGAACCACAAACACCCTGACCCAAGACTAATATCTGTTTCATCAACAAACATTTGTCTTAGTGCGAGAATTGAACCCGCTATCATTTCATTTCATATCGAATATCATTTGTAGAAATCTAGAAGTCTATGACTTCTATTCTCAACAAGCAGGTGACACGCCAGCTGACCGTGGTGTCACCGTGACCTACTTGCAGTGGTCATGGATGTATTGGCATCTGTAAAAAACCGGAATGGCAGTCGCGAGTCGTGGGTGAAAGTGCTCGAGGAGGTATGCGGTGGTGGATACGGCATTAGGAAAAAAATGTTGTTCAGAATGGTTGGTAGAACACGTGGTTAAAGGGATGTAAATGTTTACAGATACACCCTGTAGTTAGGCTGATACTTCACTTTACTTAAAACTCTCAGTTATTTTGATCCGGATCATACTAGGAAGCAAGTTAAATCAATGTTAACTGCACTGTTACTACTTAAGGCCCTGAACATGAGAAACAAAACTCCCTTTACTGTAATCATAACACGGAAATGAGTAGTGATTAAAAATTGGCATGTTCACCTCACAGTTTTTTTGCTCGTGTATTGGCAAAAAGATCAAACTTAAGTGGGGGGTAATCATATTCAATCAAAATAATTATTAATTAATCAAATGAATGCAATTTGTATAATATAAGCATGTAGTGTAATAGGTACCTAGTTGATTTATTATATTGAATGCAATCTGTCATCAAATTACCTAATGATAAAAAAAATGTAGAACTCTTCCAGAGTGGTATTTAAAGGAAATAAATCTATAAATACATAATATTATTTATTCAATTGTGAACTTTTATTGGAAGGTAAGTAGCGCGTTGATGTTTTTTGTATGGGAAAGTGTAACTGACTTCGTTCTAAATTAACTTCACAAGTATAGTGCAATAATTAACAATTTGTGACATTTTCTTAAAATCAGTCAAATACCCTATTGAGAGAGAAAATTGGGTAGGTATTCAATACATTGAAAATTCAATTTTTATGGATTTCTAATTATTCTTTTTTTTTTAAGAAAAACCTATCATTTGTAGGCAAATTGAAGTTCCCAATGGTTAAAAAAGTGGTTACCTTCTTTTAAAACAAATAATATGGACAAAAATTATTTTCTGACAATTTTTGACAAGTTAGTTGAATCAATAAGCCGTCACTTTGACCATTATTTCTAACCTATAGCACAGAATACTTAATAGTAGTCAAAGTTATTGCAGTCAATTTAACGGTAACTATAGATCAAAAAACAAGCCCTCAGGGATAGTTTTTACAGCCCAAAACAAAATACGAGAGTTGGGTAACAATAACAAATGACAGCAACATTATCGCACATCTAGTTCTATAAAGACGTAAATATCAAATAGTCAACAATACCTTGAGTATTATTTGACATTTAAATAAATAAATAAATTGAGACAACATCACATACTTTGACCTAGTCCCAAACTAAGGTTTTCTCTTGTGCTATGGAAACCAGAAATAACGAAGGAATCACAAACACCCAGACCCAAGACTAATATCTGTTTCATCAACAAACATTTGTCTTAGTGCGTGAATCAAACCCGCTATCATTTCATTTCACATCGAATATCATTTGTAGAAATCTAGAAGTCTATGACTTCTATCTCTCAACAAGCAGGTGACACGCCAAGCTGACCGATGGTGTCACAGTGACCTACTTGCAGTGGTCATGGATGTATTGGCATCTGTAAAAAACCGGAATGGCAGACACTCGCGAGTCGTGGGTGAAAGTGCTCGAAGAAGTATGCGGCGGTGGATACGGCACTAGGAAAAAATATATTGTTGTACCTATTGTTTTGAACCTTATATCGTCAGTAACATGAGAAAAGTTTGTAATGTGATTATTAGTATGTACCTTATATTCGTTTGTCATGTGATGAAATAACTTGAATTCAAAATTAAGGTACATAGGTACCTAATAACATGGCATGCCGTGTACAAACTAATTTATAGAATATGAAACGCATGTTTTGATATTGCTTTGATAAAAAACATTATGCAATAGACAAAAAAATATTAATTATGTATGTGTATGTCACTGTAAAATAATCTGAATCGTTAAACCTTAATAAAATTATTTTGCTACGGAGAATAAAAAAATATTTTTATAGGTAGATAAACTATGTAATTGAAATCATTTTATAAATGCTCAATGCTCATACATAAACAAACGAGTTAAACATTTTGCGTTAATTCTTTAAGTAAACTCATTTTTTAAAATTTTAATTACATAAAACTATGTTTTTCTGGACTCAATTTACAATAAAACCTATTTTTTTTAAATAGTCTAAATTGCAGCATCTACTGTCGAGTGCAAATCTGCACAATATTCCCAACACTTACCACATCCAACTTTGTATCAAATCATACTCCACGTAGTATTGGAAACTATTTGCCTAGCCATTCGCTTTACATCACGGAACTCCGAGATAATACAAAATCAATTAGACTCAATGCTTTTACAATTATTGTAAAAGCATTGACTCAAATTGATTTGTAACATGAACAAAAAATAAGGTAAAGTTGGCAACACTTAAAATTTTATTAATCTCTCCATAGATAGTAGGTATTGATGGTATACCTACGTTGATGGAAGCCATCGCAGCTTAGGGGATAACATACACCTCATCATCATCATCATCAGCCCGGAAGTACCCACTGCTGAAGCTGAACCCAAGATTCGTTAAATTCCGTCGACTAGTTTTTGTTTCTATAACGAACTAGCGGCCGCCCGCGACTTCGTCCGCGTGGAAAAGTAACTTTTTACCCCCCTTTTAACCCCTTACAATCCCCTTTTCACAATAAAAAGTAACCTATGTCCTTTCTCAGGGTCTAGATCATCTGTATACCAAATTTCATTTAAATTCGTTCAGTAGTTTGACGTGAAAGAGTAACAGACAGACAGACAGACAGACAGACAGACAGACAGAGTTACTTTCGCATTTATAATATTAGTATGGAATAGTATGGATATACAGATAGACAGACAAAAATTTTACTTTTTGGCATCAGTATCGATCACTAATCACCCATGATAGTTATTTTGAAAATATATTTAATGTACAGAATTTATCTTTCTACAGATTTATTACAAGTATAGAAGAATTAATGTCAAGTTTATGTAATCATTAACTGACAACAAACTGCGCTCTTTTGCGAATGAAGGCTTTATTAGCAGCTTCATTTAACGCGTTAACCCTGTATGTGCAGAACTTAATGCGCATTACAGACCTATAAGTTCAAGGTGGTCGGGGCAATTAAAGTTGCGTTATAGTTTAACGTGGAGTTAAGTGATACTGCCAGTAGATCGACATTATAGTTAACCGTGAGAGAGCTGTATAGGGGTGTAAGAGGTCCTTTTTTTAGGGAAACCATCATGGCCTTCGCTTTGCCACATGTGGGGACCAAGGTCACAAAATACATATTGACACAGAAGGCTGACTGCCCACAAAGAGCTAAAAATATGTCATGTACTCACGCATGCGCACTAACGGGCAAAAACGCCTTTTCGACCACATTAATCCTAACTTATGACATAAGATTGTCAAACTGTCGACGTCTATGGTAGAGGCCGCGCGCTTATGTACTCATGCCGGGCAACAACCCTAGCATATGTCAACGAACTCTTCTAAATTCAAAATCAGGTCAAAGTCTAACTGCTGTGTATAATTATTTTGTGCCAAGGTGGTGCGTGGGACTCTAACCCTTACCAAAACCCCTGGGGTTTCCATCTCAGCGCAATCGCGGTCGGATACCCCACAGCCGGGACTTGACCGTACCGCTAATCGCGCTCGCCACTTTAAGCCAAATTGTTTGGCGCAATGCAGCCCTTGCAGAGGGAGTGGCTTGCTCAGTATCCTGGTAGGTGTAAGGGGTTACACCTACCAGGACACCCAGTAGGATTTTCCCTCCCTTTTGGGTCCCGCCCAACATCTTACGAGACCAAAGTCAACCTCCCCTGCCAAAGTAGTGTAGGATCGACCAAAGTGGCGTTCTCTTGTTTCGGAGGCCAAGATTCGTTTCGGGTCGCTGAGCCAGTGAAGTAAGTAAATAAGTAAGATTCTCTGTGGGAACTTGATTGATTTAATCACTGACCTCCAATTGTAACTTAAAACATCCAACATGCCGACAATTACTCGAGAACAGTCATAATCTAGTGACATTTATCACTCTATTGGGAGTTGTAGTAATAAGATGGTAGCCTTGTATGTCTGGATACCTTATACGAAAAACAAGATGGCGTGTGCGGGGCCAAATTGAATTGCTACTAAATTAAAAATAACTAGGTTTCCGCCCACAAATTTGTCTATTAAAGCTTAACTTAAAATAGTTCTACTTTTAATGACGAGGATACAATAATATTCATTGATTTTATTTTTATTTATTTGTCTATTAAGCTTAACATTGAATTGCAACTCAATTAAATATAACTAGGTTTCCGCCCACGAATTGTCTATTAAAGATATAACCTAATATTAGTTCTACCTTTAATGATCAGGATACAAAAATCGTCGCAGGGCGTCCGACACTACGCTTACCGAGTCGCGGTCTCCACTCAAGGACTTTACGGCTCCAACGGCTATCGGTTCTGATGCGGTTACTTCATATAAACAGGACTAAACGAACGAAGCGAACTCGCTTGTGACCACGGCTGTTGTAACGCAGTCGAAACGTCAAGCAGTAAGTGCTAGAATGTACTTATTAATTTTCGTCGCGTTTAGTCCTGTTATATGAAGTATTTGTATAATGCAACGCGAAAGTTTAAAAACATATCTGATGCGGTTGTCAGATAATACGGTTATGGCGGCCAATCTCAACGCTCCAGACGACGCAGAACATTTGAAGTGCACAAATGTGTGCTCTAACACTGGTGCACTCTCTGTTTACACAGTCCCTTACCCTCATATTGCGATGGGACTCCACTGTGTCACGACCGAAGAGGTATTCGAGGGAGGGAGGGGACATTATAATAATATAGGCTTACTTTACTCATACTCCTCTTACATAAACCAGTGGTACCCAGATACCGTTACACCATGCGTCCATGAATGAAGAGTCGACGTCCGCCACAGAATTTCTCCGTGCGTTTCGAATCTGCGCTCGCGCACGCGACCGCGTCACGAACGTTTGCACAAATATTGGCGCGTTGGCGTGACCAAATATTGGCATATTGGATTGTAAGGATGTGAAAAAAAAATTAAATCTGTAATTGCATTTTTGGAACTAGAAAAACAAATTGTTCTATACAAAAAAGAATATACTAAGCAAAAATGTATGGAAGAGCTAATTTTTATTACGCTTATTTTGATGATCTAACATGCTAAATTGTTAAAGATACGAGTTTGGTCTATCAAAGTAACTAAATTATCATACTTAACAGAATTTTCAGCCTAGGGTCCTCAGACATGGTTAGATAGAAATGTTGTATGTATGTACTTTCTGTCAGAACCATGTGATCTTTTTCAGACAACTTTTGTTTCGCAGCCCTATTCCTTAGTAATGTTGGTATGTACGCACGCAATCATTAGCCTACAGTTTTCGATTATGTTGTATTTGTCATGGGGTAATGTTTTGGAGTCACGATATAAGCCTATGTCACGATAATGTGCGTAAGATTTTTATAATTGATTTAGTGTGTGACTAAGGAAAAATAAACATACGTAAATAGATGTCTAATATACGCGTAGGTAACGTGTATATTGCCCAATAGCGTGGCTCACTCAAATGGAGATTATAAAAATGCAGACATAAATAAATTAATTAGGGACAACAGCACAACATTGGCCAGGTCCCAAACTAAGGTTTTCCCTTGTGCTATGGAATCCAGAAACAACGAAGGAACCACAAACACCCAGACCCAATACAAATATCTGTTTCATCTACAAACATTCGTGTTGGTGCGGGAATCGAACCCTTGTGTCTCAACCGGCGCTCAAACGGGTCTGATGACTGAATGAGATGATAGACGTTTTCAACATTAGTGAATGCAACTTTAAGCCGAGCGTACGAGAAGCAGCCACCATTAAATCTATTACCAACCAATTTTAACCAGTTATACATAACTCGGCACGCGTTTTAACTCCAGCTGTTAAAATGACTAGCCTCAAGGCGGGTTAGAAATAACTTCATTATACGGATAGCGGCAAGACTGGATGGGACAATCGACTTTCACTGTTCAGAAGTAGTTTAACGCTTGTATGCAGAATTACATTTCTTTTACGTTAAAGCAGAGGTTCTTAAACTTTTTTCTTTTATGAATATTTAACCCCTTAACGTAAAAATGACAAGGTGTTATTTGTGTCACGTGTCTGTTTGTTTGTCTGCCTGTGTGTGTATCTGTCAGTAACATATCTATATCATAACATATATATTATATGCCATGCATCTGCATGGCATATAGTTTCAATAAGCTACTTAATAATACAAAAAAGAACAAAAAGGCCTTTGGCCTTGCAGTGGAGGATTATTCAGGCTGATACTTAATTTTTTTTATACTGAATGAACACGCACCCCTTTAAGCTACAACGTTAGTGACCACTCCACCTATGGGGTCTATATAAACTTTGAGAACCACTGCATCTAAGTCTAAAACATAATGAGCAACCAATAGAAAACCATGATGAGGCATCTTTCGCGTTTTTAATATTTAATTTGCACCATTCTTGTTAATACCAGACGATACTTATCGTTATTGTAATAATGTATGTCTGTAACCTCGGTAATGTCTTGTAGATTGGTCCGGGTGAAGAAACAAGGTTATTATTATTATGGGTTAGTGAAACAATGTTTGCAAGACAAATAGTTATTGCGGGTTAAGTCTAGTACCTACTTAAAATATAAATTAGATACTTGTGGCGATGCCTGAATGTACTAACTTTTTCTAGGTGAATTGTGACGTAAAAACCTTGCAATACTGACGGTAAAAGGTATAACTTACGCTGATAGGACCAGTCTTTATCCGAGAATAAATTGATGTTATAAAGCTGTCATACCATATGATTAGTGGTGTACAATACATTAATTTTCGGACAAACATTGGTCGAATTGGTCCAAACTGGTATAAAAGTATCAGCCTATATACCTATTGTCCCACTGCAGGGTAAACCTCCATCATAGAAATCAAGTCATCGCTACTATGATAGGATTAGGCTTAATCAACACACTTGCCTAATGCGGATTGGTAATCACCAATCCGCATTAGGCAAGTGTGGTAAATGTCGAATGTTCCGAATTTTTCGGACATAGCTTGGGTTTGTGATTAGAAACCCAAGATATGTCTGAAAAATTCGAAACATTCTTTTGCTCGACCCGGGAACTGAACCCGGGACCCCGAGAAAATGGTCCTAAATTACAAACTGGTATACATTCCTCTAATAGTTCTGGTATATTGGGCCAGTATGGCAGTGCCAACGGATGTGATGCCGTGCCGTCGCGTCCATTGTAACTGCAACGTGGGCTCTCCTTATGCTACTCATCATGCTAAGTCAAGCCATTATACTGTGTCACTATAAAAAAAAACTACGTATAAAATATGATCATAAAGGTTACTCTAATAAAGTACCTACTTGGTTTCTTAATTTAGATAATATCTCTCTCTTCTATTTAAAAATCAACATTATCTTATAAACACATCGGACTTTGATAGAATAACTTTTCGCTCACGTTGTATACGTTTGATTTACGATAACAATCTAAGGTCTTACATATTGGGTTGTCAGTCAATCTAAATGTTATTTATGGGATTAAATTGTTAAGAGTGCTCAATTGTGTGTAAAACATTATAATAACTTCTTTGATTTTGCACAGACATGTTGTTAGGTTGGTCAAAACGCGCGGCTCCAGCGTTCCTCTTAGTCCCGGGAAGATGGGAGGGTGGTTAGCGCAGGTAGCGTTCCACTTCAGGTCACGTCCCATACCAGGGCAAGTCCTACACCAGGGCATGTCCCACGCCAGGGCACGTCCTACACCAGTAGCACGTTCCACTCCAGGGCACTTCCCATATCAGGTCACGTCCCACTCCAGGGCACGTTCCACACCAGGGCACGTTCCACGCCAGGATATGTTCTACAACAGGGCACGTCCCACACTAGGGCACGCCCCACACCAGGGCATGTCCCATAGCAGGGCACGTCCCACACCAGGGCACGTCCAACACCAGGGCATGTCCCACACCAATGCACGTCTCGTCTTCCCGACTTACAAAACTAGAATAACAATCTATAACATTTGAGAGGAGATCTTACAATATTTTTGGCTGTAATATTTTATTGACCTCTCAATGCCACTTGTTCAAAGTGCGAGTACTCGGCAAAAATTTCGACAGAAAAATGCGAAGTGTTGCATCACGACTAAAGCGTCTTTAGAATAATCCAAAATGCATTTTATTGCAACGCTTTAGCTCCATAAATCGAGTGAAACATGGCACATTAATTTATATTGGCATAATTATTGCTTCTTTTTCACAAGTGTTGGCAAGAGGCTTGATACTTTAATTTAATATCAGTATTTATATACGGCTTAATCGATTTTGTGTCACAAAAACATGTCCAAAACAAATATATTAGGCAAATTATGAAAGGTCAGAGCTGAATGATATTCTTAAGAATTATAGTCTCTACGGTGAAAATGACAAACCATACACATTTGAATAAACTTTTTTGAGAGTTCAGAGGTTCATGACTAACTAGTACTATGTTGTACTGTCTGAAATAATACGTACATATTTTGAAATACAATAAGGGCGGTTCACAAGGTTGCAATATTTACTAATAGGTATGGTCTTACGTACTTGGTACACAGGTTTTCTTTCTTTGTATTACCAATTTCTACAAACATCCATAATATTAACACTCACTTTCTTCCTATTGACAACTGTCTGCAAGCACCTTTTAGTAGCAAAACTCAGGGGAGAAAGCCTGACAAAAGTTTTCCGTCAAATAAACAATGTACTTACTTACCTATTGTTTGCCTTCCGGTAGTGAATATAAATAGTTTATAGTCTATTCCAGGAGTAACCAATTAGTTTCGTAAAGAGTAGGTACGTAATCGGAAGTGAAATGATCTTCGTGACCCGCACAAAGAACGGACGGTGGGGTCCCAATATCGTCATATCAACTACGAGGGGGGGTTCCAGCGATTGGTCATATTGGCTATGACGAGTTTGGTAGGTGGGGAGTCATGACGGCTTATCATATCGACTACGCCAGTGTGGGAGGTTCAGCAACACTAATTGGGAAGCTTGTACCTGTTGGTCAATCGTCACGCCATCTTTATTTCAGTGCGCTTCTCTATGTTCTACCAGCCAATTATTATACTTACTGATAGCTTTATTTCTTTGTTTTTCAGGTAAGATCCCAGCTTAACGACAGCTAATAGAGTATTCAATATTGTAAGTACCAGAATTAAGTGATTAGAAAACCAATTCTCTGTTTCATAAGTTCATGTAAAAGAATCATTCAATATTGATTTATACAATCAAATCATTTAATAAATTAGTTACATGTTTTATAAGTAAGTAGTTACAAACCAGTTGATATAAAAAAATACAATGGCTACAGTGAAAACTCAATTAATTAAGATTTATGCCACAAATTTAAAATAATTCTACAGTTACTGTTTTTGTCTGACAAAATAATTATTATATTTTAACAAAGTCGCAAATGTGAGTGACCTGACCATTAATCAAGTTAGAAGATCCTATTTCATATTGTAAAGTTGCAAAGGTCACTCTATACATATTGCAGTAAACAATGGCTGGGTTGCTTAACTCATATTTCAATATTAATTGAGAATATGACTGCATCTTTGGGATCAAGAGTCTCGTGTCGTGAGAAATACAAATAAAATACAAATACAAATAGTTTATTTCAGAAATTGTTACATACATAGTGACTTAATACTACTATTTTAACAAAGATGTTTACGTTTCCCTGTTTATCCCCGTATAAAAGTGGCCGTTTTTAGCAATAATTGACATTATTGTTACTTGTCGCGTGTTTTATATATTTTATTGTATCTTGAAACATTCAATTAACTTTTATCTAAGTCTGTAATGTTTTGCTTTCTTAAAAATATAGTATTTTCGCCACAATCAGTGTAAATAGGTTGGCGGCGCTAGTTTCATTCGTGTAGCCCCTTAATAAACTTTATATTATAAAAAAAATAGCAATAGACCGTGTCTGTTTTTGTATTTGGAATTTGCATTTTAAATTATTTTAATTAAATATTTAGCAATACAAACTTTATGGAGTTAGTTATAGTACTAGGAGCGACAAAATATTGTTATATTATTATGACGTCATCGTTGAAAACAGAACCACACCATTTTATAACTTAGTCAGTAATCTATAGTTATTTCGATTGCTATTATCGACGAATTGCGATTGCTAATCCATTAACAATAGAACAATCTCTTTTTTGCTCCTCCAATATAGAATCGAGAATCTACGCATTCAAGTCATGAAGAAATCGCAGACAAAACGGTGTTTCGCCATTAGTCTTAGACAATACGATAATCACAAGCTTTTAAAACCTTTAGTTTCTTCTCAGTCATTAGGGAAATATGTAAATAACTTACCTTAAGGTACAAACTATGACAAAATCCCATAAGTATAATGGAGAAACGTAGAACCAATGGCGAAGTGTCTTTTGCGTTTACGCATAGTAAGATTTGGGTTCAATTCTTGGTTTGTCTGGCGCTTTTATTCATGCCGAAACGTGGCTCTAGAACCAAATTATAGCTTACCTATGCGTTTAAGCATGGAAAGACTTGGGTTCAATTCTTGGTATTTGTCTTGGCCTTTAATTCATCTCTCTCATTCATGCCGAAACGTGGCTCTCCCACAGTTGAAATACACGATATGCATTTTTTATGTGATAGGTGGCTGACAAGCACACGGATCACCTGATGATAAGCGATTGCCGCCGCCCACACGCACCAGTAAAGTCACAAGTGCGCTACCAACCCTTTCCCTCCCGGGTGGACCTCCGGGACCCTCACTCACTCAGCGAAACACAGCATAGGTCACGCCGGGTTCACGCCGGCCTTTTGTGAAACCGTGGTATCACACCGGTCGAACCGGCTGATTCAAGCCGAAGCGTGACTATCTTCTTCAAAAGTTGGTTGTGACCGACTAATTAATTAATTTACAAGTTTTCATCTGATTGTGAAACTGGGTAGAGAGTTATTTCACCTAATTATGTAAATTATTTATGCTATAGTATAGGCTGAGTTACATAGGTATAATCATTTATAATAAATTATTATGTTAGTAAATTTATTCATGGTTTTATTCTTAAATGCAAATCATTTTCAAGGCCTTAAGTTTAGGTTGACCTTACATTGATTTTGGATTTTTTTCATAAAAAAAGAAACAGGATATGAGTGATGAGTTACCCTTCATCACTCACTCACTCAACCACCACGTTGCTTGTTCACCTCTAATACCTATACAAAAAATCTGAAAAGCCCTAAGCAACGCACACAACTACTACTATGTAAACTGTGTTTCAAGAGAAAAAAAGAAAAAAAACAATAGCAAAGGGTAAAAGCATCCAATGACGGCGGTCCTTGACCTCGGTTGCGCAAGCGCATTATAAAGCGATTATGACAAGCCATTACCGCTGCCCCAGTGATCTAATGACCGTTGTCGTGACAGACGTGTGCTTTCTGCATGTGTACTTGTTGTATGACGTTTTTTGTAGCATTAAGAATTGCATGCGGTTTTTATGGGTAATGATGACAAGTTAACATCTCTTTTTTACCAATAGTAAGTAAGACATTTTAAGAAATAACTAGTGGCCCGCCCTCACTTCGCTTCGGGACCGTAATTCAGAAATGAACCAATAGATGGCGCTGTGTTTAATTACATCGCGCAAGCGTTTCGTGTTTTCGGTTTACCTATAAGCCTTGTCGTTGTCTATAGAAGTTATCTCTTTATAAATAGTATCGATAAAGTCTCACAACTTTTCATACATTGACCTGACTCTGTGCCAAGGAGCTTAAGCACTTATGTTACAGATGGAAACAGAGGAAACATAAAAAAATTAAATAAGTACATTATATTTCATACACAACAAACACAAGTGTTCATCACACGAATGTTTGCCCAGGGTGGGAATCAAACCAACGACTTTTGCCGTAGAGGCAGGGTCACTACCAAATGCTGGTTTTGGTTGGTTTTTAGAGCACGTGGTTAAAATAAATAAAAAAATAAAAAAATTGAGACAACATCACATTCATTGTCCTGGTCCCAAACTAAGGTTTTCCCTTCTACTATGGAAACCAGAAACAACGAAGGAACCACAAACACCCAGACCCAACACAAATATCTGTTTCATCAACAATCATTTGTGTTGGTGCGGGAATCGAACCCTTGCGTCTCAACCGGCGCTGAAACCATTGCGCCAAACGGGTCGTCAAAGGAAAAGGAAGGTAAACGTTCACAAATACACCCTGTATATCCTTCGAAAATTCTAAGATCAGGTATCTATTTCAGCAACAAATGTGCACTCATTCCGAATCAACCTTCGACCTTACACAAGCATTGCTAAACCAATCGTTAAGAAGTCATTAAGGCTTTTTTCTAATATTAACGACAACCTGTCGCCTGTTATTCATTTATTCGGTAGTAGGTATTTCATCAAATCTCGTAAACTGTCAGTTTGCATAACTATGAATTTTAATTTGTCTTTGTGAAATAGCCGACCTGCTCACCCTTTGCCTAATTTAACATTCAACCTCAAAAAAAATAACGAGTCACTATTATTATTAAATAGTGGCCCGCCCTCACTTCGTTTCGGGACATAGTTCCACTGTCTACCAATAGATGGCGCTGGGTATCGATTGCATCGCGCTAGTGTTACGATTTTTCGGTTTGTATGTAAGGTTTGTCAATGTATTTGGAGTTTGTCTCTGTGTAAATAGTATAGAAGAAGAATAAAGACTCACAACTTTTCATACATTGACCTGACTCTGTGCCAAGGAGCTTAAGCACTTATGTTACAGATGAAACAGAGGAAACATAAAAAAAAATTAAATAAGTACATTATATTTCATACACAACAAACACAAGTGTTCATCACACGAATGTTTTGCCCAGGGTGGGAATCAAACCAACGACTTTTGCCGTAGAGGCAGGGTCACTACCAAATGCTGGTTTTGGTTGGTTTTTAGAGCACGTGGTTAAATATAAATAAAAAAAATTGAGACAACATCACATTCATTGTCCTGGTCCCAACTAAGTTTTCCCTTATACTATGGAAACCAGAAACAACTGAAGGAAACCACAAACACCCAGACCCAACCAAATATCTGTTTCATCAAACATCATTTGTGTTGGTGCGGGAATATCCGCGAACCCTTGCGTCTCAACCGGCGCTGAAACCATTGCGCCAAACGGGTCGTCAAAGGAAAAGGAAGGTAAACGTTCATAAATACACCTTGTATATCCTTCGAAAATTCTAAGATCAGGTATCTATTTCAGCAACAAATGTGCACTCATTCCGATCAACCTTCGACCTTACACAAGCATTGCTAAACCAATCGTTAAGAAGTCATTAGGTTTTTTTCTAATATTAACGACAACCTGTCGCCTGTTATTCATTTATTCGGTAGTAGGTATTTCATCAAATCTCGTAAACTGTCAGTTTGCATAACTATGAATTTTAATTTGTCTTTGTGAAATAGCCGACCTGCTCACCCTTTGCCTAATCTAACATTCAACCTCAAAAAAAATAACGAGGCACTATTATTATTAAATAGTGGCCCGCCCTCCGTTTCGGGACAGTAGTTCCACTGTCTACCAATAGATGGCGCTGGGTATCGATTGTATCGCGTTAGTGTTTCGATTTTTCGGTTTGTATGTAAGGTTTGTCAATGTATTTGGAGTTTGTCTCTGTATAAATATTAAACAGAAGATAGATAGATATTAATAAAAATAATCATCATCATCATCATCAGCAACTCACACTCGTCCACTGCTGGACATAGGTCTCCCCTAATGCACACCACTGCTCCCGATTTTTGGCCACTCCATCCAGCCCACACCAGCCAGCCTTCGAATGTCATCATCCCATCTTGTCGCAGGGCGTCCAAGACTGCGCTTACCGAGTCACGGTCTCCGCTCAAGGACTTCACTTTTAAAATAATATAATAATTTATTATCTAAAAACCTAATATCGCCAAGTCGAAATCATGTTGAGTATCGGAGGCCTATTCTCGTGTACTCGACTTTGAAGTCGAATTTAGAGATTTCATACATTCGTTCATCGGCATCAATGTCAAATACACGACTTACACGAGAATTGCCCGCCTGCTGGCTGATAGGCTGACCTCTGGTTCAAATGAGACTTGACACATGGGTATAACCGTTTTGCATGCGCTTTTTATGTCTAAACCGGTATTGTATGCAGATTTCACCTTCATTCGTGTTAGGGTACATGCTAGGGATTTCAATTATTTGTTTGTAAGGTATGTAATTGATTTGAAAACAGAAACGCTTAGGAATCTGTGTTTATGCTAAGGAGGGCAGAATAGTGGCGCCAATAGTAAGATTTTTTTTAATCAATATTGAATGGTGACTTATAGAAAAGGTAAATTAAATTGTGAAATGGCAGCGCAATTGTGACCACGGTTGTTGCAGGTGACTGTGAAAGCACAACGTAAAAATATAAGTTTTGGACATTATAAAGTTAAAAAAATCTATTGTGTAAATGGTACTTGTAAAGAATGTTCAAATAATGTTTTAACTGTGGGAGAGCCACGCTTCGGCATGAATGGGCCGGCTCGACCGGCCTCGCAGAAAACCGGCATGAAGCAGCCCCTGTGCTGTGTTTCGCCGAGTGAGTGAGGGTACCGCAGGCCCACCCGGGGGGAAGGCGATAAAAAGTTGGCAGCGCACTTGTAACTCCACTGGTGTTGCAAGTGTCCATGAGCGGCGGCAATTGCTTACCATAAGGTGATCCGCCTGCTCGTCTGCTACCTATCACATAAAAAAAAAGAAAAAGATCTGCATAAGTACCTACACGTATATAAGTACCTACCTACAAGTTAAACTGTAGATGGCTACACTGGTGTGGCCTCATCGCTTTCCCAGCGAAATGGAAAGTGACCGGTTCTGCCACATTATCAGCATTAATATTAATAAGCAGCCCGTAAATATGGCAGGCCACATTTACTTTTAACAAACATAAAGAGTAAGGTCCCAGTGCCGCCAGACCTACGTCATTTCAGCAACGCTGAAGTTTTGGTGATTTATAGTCTAGTAGATTAATAGTTTAGTTCGACGTACCTGTGACAGGGCCCCGCTTTCGAGCTAGTAAGTAGGTACGCATACTCTCCTACCTATATACTAGACTATAAATCTGCGGTCGTCACACTTTACTGCTCAAGAACCACACATAACAATGTGAGCACTAAGGTCCGGGCCGCATTATATGTGAAGTACGGATGTGTAGTTACTATTAATTATAGGAATCTACTTTACCGCGGGCCGCACGAAAAACGTTCGCGGGCCCAGTTTGACGACCACGGCTATAAATCATCGAAATCAGCTTTGCTAAAATAACGTAGGTCTGGTGGCACTGGGATTTTGGGCTATTAGAATGAACAGGCATCTTCCAGGCAAACGCGTGTCATCCTAGACCTCATCGTCACCTTCCATCTTGTGCGATTGTGGTCAAGCGTTTGGCCTATAGTCTAATAAAAAAAATGTAAAATACCTATTTTGTATTGCATCATCTTGGATATTTACTCGTATCGTTTATCATCATTCGCATGTAATACTTAGATACCGTAACACCATAACAACTTATGCGGCAGCCATTATAATACTCCGTAACTGTGACATTATGATCGATGGAATGATCACTCAACAATCAAATTACCTCTAATAGAGGTATTGTTAGCGACACTTTTACTCAATACGGTAGCCATGATGATGGGTGTCCACAATGATACAATTTCACGGAGATTTACTGCTTGTTATAACATTCAATGATTATTGTATTATGACTGTACCAAGAGGTAGGTACAGTCAACTCTAAAAATATGTAGGTATACACTTTAGGACCTTGTCAAAATACATGTGTATATAAAAAGTAGAAGTCGTTCTTATACATATGTATTGTGACAAGGTCCTAAAGTGTATACATATTTTTGGAGTTGACTGTACCTACTTACCTACTCAGAGGGCCTAATTTGAAGCTGGCTTTACGATCGATCCAGTTCCTCTCCCGTTCACACAAGTTTACATTTCATAGGTACTTTACAGACAACTACATTATTTAAGCGACTTTCATACTTGAGGTCAAATATAAATCCTACCACATTCAGATGTGCGTATTTCTAAGATTAGTTTTTAGAAACCAGGCATGGAAACAGGGTGACAATGGGCAGGACCTATTGCGCGAACAAACGCCTTTGAGGCGGAAAGATTCTAGAGTGGAGACCGCGTATAGGACGTCGCAGCCGTGTCGTGGCAGCCCTCCCAGAAACTTGTGGAACGGCTGGACTGATGAATGAAGGTCGCGGGAATTCCTCGGATACGGGTACGTGGCACAGGATCGATCTGTGTGGAGAATATTGGGGGAGGCCTATGTCCAGAAGTGGACGTTTATTGGCTGAAATTATGATAATAAGGGAAACCATCGAGGAAACCTGCTCGTTTCGGATAGTTTCTGAAACGAGTAACCATGATTCAGTTGGCCTAGTTTCCCTGTTATAGGGCTGCGAAGGTCAGACGGCAGTCGCTTTATTATACCTATCAGATTCCCCTTATCCTACATCATGGTTTATGTGTACCCTGACTGATTTTATGACAGCAAAACAACAAAATCCCGGAACTTGTAGTAACTATGGCATGTGTGTACCGATATAGATCTCAATAATGCCATTCACCGGAAAACAGTATAAGTCATAACTCGTTTTGGTTCTTTTTATTATAAAAACCCGGTCAAGTGCGAATCGAACGTCAATACGAGGTTTTGATACCTTTTTTGCGGCTCAATACATTACTGGATTTGACAGACAAAAAGTAGTATCTAACACGTAGTTTATATTTGAGGGCTAAAACGACATTTTATATACATTATAGTTTTAGTGCGAAACCACGATACGGAAAATCAAAATTTTATTGTGTAGTAAAAAACACAAGATTTTACTAAGAGATTTCGATACAGATGGTTTAAAAGTAGCATCACGGGATGTGGCATAGCAGCTACGCTTATAAATAAATACTTAAATAAAATAGTTTATTGAACCACTTTTACAAATAGGGCTTAGAATATTTTAGCACAATTACATAAATAAAGTTGTAGCGAAAAACGCGTCATATGCATAGGTTGCCATTTCTACACTATACTCTGATTTATAATCATGTAATATCAACTGACAGTTGGCGGGTTGTCGCGTTATCGTAATACAAAAAAATAGTGTCGGTCGTGAGTAATCGAAAAGTTCAATTGCGATTCAATTATTTTTCATTTTCTTTTCATGACATGAGAAAATCTTGAAAATTACATTTGGAGGCTGATTGATGTCCAAACTTCTAACTAAATGTACGAAGTGTGTTAAAATGTAGCCATTCAATAAAATAATTTTTAAGTATTTACAAGTAAATAATCGAATCCAAAAACTTGGTTACATAAATTCATTTTCAAAGGAGCTTAAAATTATTCAAACAACCGGCCAAGAGCGTGTCGGACACGCACATGAAAGGGTTCCGTAGCCAGAAGACCTATTTACGACGACGACGTTAACACTTGTATTTTTTATTAAACTAGTATTCTGCTTAGTCTAATAAAACACAAATATCAACATAGTTTTTCTGATTGTAATAAGTGTTGATACCCCAAGGTTTTTTGAATTTGCCACCATTCTTTATAGTCACGTTGTTGGTCAGACTTTTATGGTGAGGGAATATCTATGATTTAAATGAAGATGTCATGAAAATAATCAAAGGATTATTTTCATGACTTAATTGTCAGAGTATTTATGTCGAACATAACAGCTATGAGTTGTCAGATTAATTCATTTAAATAAAAAACAATTTATCGATTTTTACTCTTTATTGTTGTCTTCATGTTCATTCAAACCAGCTCTATGCAATACGTATAAAATATCGCTGTACTTTATGTAATGTTTTTCTTATTAACTATCGTACAAATCAATGAAATTAATTTAAGGTTATGAGTAAAATCTTAACATCTAAAATGTTCAATAATAAATTCAATTGTTCGCTCACCATTCAATCATAACAGCACTAGTGCACTTAGGAGGCAACATTAAAAAAAATAAAGGTCAATTGTAGCTGTCAGTTTATATTACATTATTATAAATCAGAGTAAAGGTTGGGCCTGTCACGTAGATAATCATTTTACACCGTTACCATTTTACATTATTTATGCGACTTGAATCAACAACGACTACTACTGTAAAGTTTGACGCGGGAGTGGATTACTCGCCATGTCCTGCACATAGATGCCATTGGGGTTGCAGGCGTGACGTTCGGCGCTTTTGGTAGCTAGTTTGTCCAGCCAATTGTAATGTAGGTACCGGTGGCCCAATCGGGGGGAATGAGGGTAAAAGTTTGGCAGCGCACTTGTGACTCTACTTGTGTTGCAGGTGTCTATGGGCGGCGGCAATCGCTTACCGTCGGATGACCCGTCTCGTTCATCTATCACAAAAAAATTGTAATGTGTAGTTAACCTACACAATTTGATTACATCAACATAATCTTACCGTAAGAGTTATAAGTGGTCACCGCTCCCATTTCTCTCACAAGTTCGCATTTCCAGCACGCTTCATCGCTCGTGAGATGCAATTATTTTCACTTTTCCTTTTACGGCTTGTGTTGACTTCGCCTGCTTATATCTTCGCGTCATACAAAACTATCGCGGACATATCTGGGTATATGAGTCATTGTATGTTGTGACAAAATACTTACTTTGACTATCTTGGAGACGCAGTGAGTAATAATTGGGTACGCTAAAAAGCGACAGCTGTAACTGTGTACCGGATTCCCGGGATAGACCAAATTAGATACGTACAGCCACAGATCAAAGTATAAAAAACTGTCAAATTTCTACAATCGACTCTCATCTTACTTTCATACATATTAATAAGGTTGAATATTAATTGAGGAAATTAGAGAAATTGTGGTAACCTGACGTGTAGGTGACTGTACCTTAAAATTTTTTTTCAACAACAACAAAGATAACAAGACATAGTTAGTTTTACATTTAAAAATATTTTTTAGAGATCGCCATAAACCACCATCATTATGCCATAAAGAGTCTACTCGTATCTTTATATTCACGTTATAAGTATTAAATTTATAATCCTAAGGTCTTAAGTGAGAGGTCTAACGTTATTTAATGAGCGTCTTACACAATTTAGATGTATGCTAATGATAAAGGTTTCACATGTACCTATACTATTTATAAAGAGATAACTTCTACAGAAAACCACAAGGCTTATATTCTACCCGAAAAACCGAAACACTTGCGCGATGTAATCGACACCCACCGCCATCTTTTAGCATGGATTGGAACTAATAGCAACACTAAGTCCCGAAACGATGTGAGGGCGGGCCACTAGTACTATTTATAAAGAGGTAAATTCTATCTATATGCAGTGACAACATTAATAGGCAAATCGAAAAAGCAAAACTCTAGCACGATGTAACCGACTCCCAGCGTCATCTATTGTTTTTGTTTGAAATTAATGTCCAAAAACTATGAAAGAGCATGCCGCTATTATATAATAATTGCTATGTGGCCTCATAGGGCTATGATAACGAGCGAAAGATTGTCTAATAAGAGGATGATTATAATAGTAAAAATTATACATGTTAGGTAAAATATTTGCTTAAGTATAGGAAGGAGAAATCATGCTTAGGGAACTAAGCAATTTTTATAATAGCAATATGTGTAACCTCCTTATAAGTGGTAAAAGATGAACCTTTACTAATATTCAATATTATTAGTTGATTGAAGTCATTGAAACTACGCATTGTATTAAAAATATGTGATTGCCTTGGTTTAATTTACTTTTCATTGAATCATTACGAAACCGATACTTCCCGACAAATTTCCCTGTCTCGATGTCGTAGGTAAGCAATTTTTTTTATGTGATAGGTAGCAGGCAAGCAGGCGGATCACCTGATGGCAAGCAATTGCCGCCGCCCATGGACACTTGCAACACCAGTGGAGTTACAAGTGCGCTGCCAACCTTTTAATCACTTCCCCCCCGAGTGGGCCTCCGGTACCCTCACTCACTCCGCGAAACACAGCACAGGGGCTGCTTCACGCCGGTTTTCTGTGAGGCAGTGGTATCACTCCGGTCGAGCCGGCCCATTCATGCCGAAGCGCGGCTCTCCCACAGTTAATTTAAATTAGTTAAGGTTTAGTTTTAATCAGTGCCACTTAGGTACCTTGAATCTTATAAAATATTTAGAATTTGAAATTTTTAATCGTTTAGATAACAAGTAGCGTTAGAAAAAAAAACATATCTTGAAAAGTTTTTATATTTAGAGAATTTACTGCGTTGGACGTGCGTGTCCTACCAACCATTCTAAAAAACATTTTGTTCTGACTTTTGGAATATCGTGTGTCACGTTTTTCTGTCGTACCTATCTGTGTTGCGCATTTGTTAGAATGAGACAGGTGTATTCTCATTCATCACGGGACGACTTCATCATAAGCCAGGCTCGAAGTAAAACCACGCGACATAAAAATGTTAATGCCGGACATTCCTTGCTGTCGGTACTTGTTTGTGGGCGCCTTTCTCCCAAACATCCGGCATCGAGTCGGACAGCCTCGGTCATTTCACCAACAATCCATGGATGACACATTGTTATGTAATAATAAGTGGACACGGAACTTGATGGATGTTCTTTGCGTCCCAAATTGGATGGCTTCTGTTTTTGATCGCTAAAAATTCTGCCGCAGTCAGAGACGTGAATTAACTTTAATTGTTACTTAAGAATAAATATTGGCGCTTATTTTAATACGCATAAAGATTATCCATAATTTATGATTAAGGGTGAACATTAAGGTTAAAGGACGGCAAAGGTATTTTATGTGATAGATGGCAGACGAGCAGACGGATCACCTGATACTAAGCGATTACTTATTCACTTATTTATTTATTTTTTAAAGAAAAAAAAAAGCTACATATAACCACCTCCCAGAGACACCTGCAACACCAGTAGACTCACAAGTGCACTGCCAACCTTAAGCCCTTCTCCTCCAATTCGGCCCTCGGTACCCTCACTCACTCGACAAAGCACAACATAAACGCTGCTTCACGCTGGTCTTATGTGAGGCTGTGGTATCACTCAAGATGGTCCAATCATGCCGAAGCGTAACTATTACGAGTAGGTTACAAGATTTTATTTTGTCTTCAGCATTTTATTTATTCACAACTACATTTCTATCTTCACAATCTTTCATACAATCTTTTAATTTACATACCAGTAGAAATATTGAGCAATCACTGGAAGCATTAAAGTGAATCATCCGTACAGTTTCGATAGATCGGAAGGAAGTTAAACTGTTGCACCACACGTAATGATTGAATCAATTAGCTTAAATACCTGTTGATGGATACGTCATCAAATATGTATGTATGACGTCAAACTGACTGGGTTTGCGAACTTCAGACAACAGTCATTATTGCAAATGCGGTAGCAGTTGTATAAGCCTATATAGTGTCCCACTGCAGGGCAAAGGCCTCCATCATAGAAATCGAGTCATCGCTACTATGATGGGATTAGGCTTAGTCACCACGCTTGCCTTTGTGGATTGGTGATCATAAACCCGAGCTCTGTTCGAAAAATTTTGAACAGTTTTTCTTCGACCCGGGAATCGAACCCGAGACCCCGTGATCACGGCCCGTATCACGCCCCACGATCACGGCACGGCATATATACCTACCACCAAACCAACGGGGCGTTATTGCAAATACCAGATTTAATACATTTTAGATCATGTCTAGCGATGGCTACAGCAGTTGGTTTATGTCTACCAAAGTAACGTTGAATGAAAATGATGAGATCCGCAGGAGATCTAAGGTCGTGGACATAGCCTAAAGAATTGCGTGGCTCAAGTGGCAATGGGCAGGGCTCATTGCGAGGCGAACAGACGGCCGTTGGGGTGGAAAGGTCGTTGAGTGGAGGCCGCGTGCAGGAGGCCGCAGCCGTGGCAGGCCTCCCACTACGTGGACCGAAGATCTAGTGAAGGTCGCGGGAGTCCCTTGGATGCGGGTGGCACAGGACCGATCTGTGTAGAGATCTTTGGGGGAGGCCTATGTCCAGCTGTAGACGTCTATTGGCTGAAATGATGATGATGATGAGTGCAACCTTCAAACCTTCAAGAAATGAGCATAGTGTAGATAAGTTCAATATGTCATTTATTTCTTTTATATCGTACTAAAATAATTATGCTAATTATTCTTTAAAAACCACTAAAACACACATTTTTTCAAATGTAATCTCATGTAGATCCTTTCCTTGGCCTTTATGATATATTTAATGACTTTCAAAGTTTCGCTAAGTAATGTTTAAATACTACCGTTCATTTTATAAGTATAATTATACCACTTGGTACACTAGTTCCAAGGTTTATAGTTTACTTAAAAGCTAAACACTAATCGTCATTTGCAAAACTTTTTGGACGTTTACTATTTTTATTTTTCGGTCGCGTGATCATTAACATCACTGTGGCTTCACTAAGTTTTAGTGCAATTACTTGTATGTATTTTGTTTTGAGCCACAGCAGACTTGGTATTTTTGCATCATTGGCGATTTTGCGACTTGCGATAGTCTACAGTTGGTCTTGGTGTAAACTGATGGTACATACCTACGGTCCAGTCCCGGCTGTGAGGCATCCGACCGCGATTGCGCTGAGATGGGCACCCCAGGGGTTTTTAGTTAGGGTTAGAGTCTCACAGACCACCTTGTCCCCCACATGTTTCAAGGTAAAATCCACTATAGTTTTCCCTGGGAAAACAAAAGAAAAAACGGTGTACCTATTGATGTACCACGTGGATTCGTGTTCTCAACTTTTCCTTGCACTACGCGGCGCTCTACGTAGTTATTGTCGTATACTCGTAGTTACATTATTTCAATAAATATTGAAACAAAAGATTCGTCATAAATATTTTGACAATGTTCAGAGTGATTTGAAGTTCCAAACATTGTAAATAACTTAGGTGTGGTTTTCTGCAACAACCATTCTGTTACTTGGTTGTAAAATAATTTTGCACAAAACCGCTGAAATGCAAAAGGTCGCGGTACTTTTGTTTTAACACATTTGAACACTAAAACATGTGTTAAAGCTTCTATTCTTAACAACAAAAGCAGTTATGGACAGACGGTTTTGTCTGTGGTCAACCGTAGGTTTCTCATAACATTACATTGTCTTCCTTTTGTTTAGACGTATACTTAAACGATTAGTTACTATGTATTTTGTTATTTTTGTTGTGCCTACAACTGTAAAGACTTAGAACCTCGTTCACCACCCCTGAGTAAAGTTTCAAGTAATTTACTTGTCAATTAAAGTTGGTTTGGAGGAAACTGGCCCGTGATCCGCGGCCTAGTTTAATTTAAATAATTTATTCAATACAAATACCAGGGGCCAATTTTCTCCGAACCCACTTTAATTGACAATAAATTACTTGAAACTTTACTCAGGGGTGGTGAACGAGGCCCTTAAGCTTAAAGGATAGAGCAGGTGGTAGAGAAATCCTACCGAATACTTACGAAACTGTGGGAGAGCCATGCTTCGGCATGAATGGGCCGGCTCGACCGGAGTGATTCCACTGTCTCACAGAAAACCGGCGTGAAGCAACTCCTGTGCTGTATTTCGCCGAGTGAGTGAGGGTACCGGAGTCCCATCGGGGGGGAAGGGGATAAAAGGTTAGCAGCGTTAAAAAAGTAACGTATGTAGTAGTATATATGTATAGTGATCGGTCACTTCTTAAAACTCAAACAATCGAAATAAACGTGAAAGTCTGTAAGCATGGATGGAAGGATGGACGGATAGATGTTTACTCTTCTTTCACGTGAAAACTACCAAAACCACTTTTAACCTTTTAACTTTTGTTTTTTAACTTTTTGGCTCTTTTTAAATACCTAAATAAAAACGTTTAAATGTTTAAATCTCGTCGCGTTTCATCGCATCGTCAGTAAAGCTACGCTTTATGAGTTGCAAAACGTTTTAAATTATTTTGTGGTAACTAAGTTACCTACCATAATTATTATTAAAATTATGCTTATTTTATTCTGCGTGTACATTAAATTTATAAGATATGAAACTAAATGTGATTCCATTAAGCTTTTCGCAAGTGTATGTGAGTCTCATTAGGATAATATTATTTCTAATTTGTACTCAATTTACTGCGCGGTTAGAATTTACGTAAAATCATACAATGCCTATACTTATTTTTTAAGAATAGTATTTGTTATTCTGATAGCTCTATTATTGTGAAATTTCATCAAAATGCATACCTAATTACCTAGTAGTATTTTTTTGTGAAACGACAACAAATTATACCTACCTATCGGCATGTGATAGGATGCAAAAACGTTTTTATATAAAAGGAAGAAGAATAAAAGAGGTAAGACCGGGCCGCTTGATAAAACTGGAATTTTACCCATAGATATTTTTTTCTTAACTTTTTCATTTTATTCCAAAATTCTGGCAATTTCAGTAGCGCTACCATGAGTTGACATCTACAACTGACATAACGTAAACTATTGCTCTGTCTCTTTCAAATGCATCACAATGAAAGAGACAAAGTGATAGTTTTCGATAGCGAGGATAGTATTTCAAACTCATGGTAAGGCTACAGATGTATAATAGCTCTGTTGTATTCATATAATAGTAAATGCTATCAACTACAAACCCGACAAGTAAACAAACCAGTGAGCGCGTAGGCCGATATTTATAACAAGCCCATATAGTCTAGCATAAAGTGAAATCTAGGTCACCGCCGTATCCTGCGCCGCGCCGGCCGTGCCCGATCGGAATCAATATGGAAAACCCTGTTGTTACGATTAACTTAAGTACAGTGGCCAGCACATCAAGTTACTACAATCTGTCAAATTTCCTCAGTTGATATTGAACCAAACACGTTTGACATAAAAGTGAGGTTCGATTGAAGAAATTTGACAGATTGTAGTAACTTGATGTGCCAGCAGGCCACCGCACATTGTTGAAGTTCCGATGATTAATGAAAAGAAATGGGTGACGTGTGAATAAAATTAAAATTTCATAATACTTAACATAGGTAGGGAACGGTTTATCATTTCCACAAATTCTTGTCATTATAGGCATTTGCCATCAAATAAGTTTTTACTTCAGAATAAATTTATGTATGGATAAATCAACAAGAATTTGTGGAAAATTGCTAAAAGTTTTAATGCTCATTTCGACAAAATTACCTACCATTTTATAAATAAATTTTATAACATAGAATGCACATAATATTAAGTACTTATACATTGTATAAAATGATATTTTTCTTTGTTTACAGAAATAGTGCAGCCAACATGCGTGTTAGAATCGGACTTCGGGTTCAAAATAAACTGCGCGTTCAAGAAGTCGGGCCTCTTCAGGGTACGGAACCTCGGGGGTTTCAAAGCACATGCTAGTCTTGGTAAGTAATTTGTTCCTTTATAGATAGAAAGCTATCTATCTAGCTACCAGATTAGTAAGTTGAAGTGGCAGTGGGCTGGCCAGAAGGCTCCATCGGCAAAGGAGCGCTAGTTATCGTTTTCGGAATTTAAAACCAACTGTTATGGATTAGTCATCCAGGGTAAAGTGGAAGGCACTAGGTCACGCGGAAGGTCACCCACACGATGGACTGACCAGATAAAAACTATCGTGGGTGACTCATTAAACGAATGACGGCTAGTCGAGAGAAATGGCGAGGCATCGAGAAACGCATTCTGTCTGCCCCTTACGCCGGGAAATCAAATGCATGACGACCACGACCGCTCTGCCAAGAGTGCATCGATGAAGAAGAAGTTATGGATTAACGCCCAGTTGGTCTAGTGAACTAAGACCGAGGCGTGATCTAGGGGTCCTTGATTTGATTCCCGGGTCAAATTTTTCGACCATAGCGCTTGACTTTGTCATAAAGTAGTTTAGAAACCCATTCTAAGATTACTTTATGACAAAGTCGATTGTCTTTTTGCCTTTCTTGGAATACATGAACATACAACTAATGGATATACATTAGTATGTCCAGAGAAAAAAAAGCGTTTGAGTATTCAGTAGCGCTACCATGAGTTGACATCTAAAACTGAGATAACGTAAACTATTGCTCTGTCTCTTTCAAATGCATCACAATGAAAGAGACAAAGCGAAAGTTTTCGATAGCGAGGATAGTATTTCAAACTCATGGTAAGGCTACAGGTATTAAGACACACGTTTACGATGAAGCGTAAAGGAATAAGAAATCAATTTCACAGTATTAAATGAAAACCATAAAAGCCTACGGCTCTCCACTGACCCTAACAGTACAAGCTCATAAAAATGAACATAAGTAATTATTCACAGCTCTAACATAGATATTGTTTTAAATAGTGATGCCGATTGATAAAGATTGTCGATAGTAATCTTATCTTAATCTCAGTATCGATAAATCAATACTATGAAATGTGGTATCTAAACATTGCCATACTACGAGTAGATATGACGCTGTCGAAAGTACATAATATTCTTATTGCATGTACCTAAATAAGTGTCGATACTATGTTCTTAGTAATAGAATTTACAATCGATAAAAGCTTTTGTTTTAGACTAAATATGAAAAATGCTTAGATAAAAAATATGCATAGGTGCTTAGCCAATGCATATTTTGTCAATTTGAATGTAGGTATGTAATACTTGATAAGTATTGTGAATTCTATAGATCCGAGAAACCTATACAGAAGTGAATTAATTTTCAGAATGTATTGATACCAGGCCAGCGGTGATCACTTACCACCAGGTGAGCCGTCTGCTCGTTTGCCCGCTATAATGTAAAAAAACTATCAATAATTAGTTTGGCAATGTTCGTTTCGGAACATCGTTGAACGCTCTCCGAATTATTTCCATATCATAACAATAAATAGAATCGAATACCAGCCGTTAGATTTATGGTGACATAAAAATAAACACACATACGAGCAATTGTGTCAATAAGTCACTATGTCATTGTTCTTTGTTTACATCCATTATCCGCTCCATGCATCCTGGGGACAAAACTCCAATCGCGTTATTGTAACCAAAATTTAAATCTTTGATTGTAACTACCAAACATACCAAATTTTGGATTTTGGATGTAACTGGGAATCATAATAATTTTATTTATTTATTTGAATTAGGTACGCAAACAGATATAGTCAATTAAGTTATCACAGAGAAAATAAATACTAGATAATAATCTAAATTACGACCCGTTTAGCGCAATGGTTTGAGCGCCGATGGAGACGCAAGGGTCGCGGGTTCGATTCCCGCACTAACACAAATGTTTGTTGATGAAACAAATATTTGTGTTGGGTCTGGGTGTTTGTGGTTCCTTCGTGGTTTCTGGTTTTCATAGTACAAGGGAAAACCTTAGTTTGGGACCAGGACAATATATGTGATGTTGTCTCAATTTATTTATTTATTCAATTGTGATACATACGTCATTTTGTTAGATACTTACCTACATACAATTTTACATAAAATTAAATTGACAGTTACATAAAATTAAATTATTATATACGTTGACGTTATTAATACATTAAAAATATTATGTTGATAATTATGATGATTATACAAAATTTTAGGTTCGGATACCGATTTTGAAGTCGGTTAGTAAACAAAGCGGTTTGAATAGCACATCGAGTGACATACTAGTGACACCCTAACAAGGTCGATCGCACCCATCAATCAGGTGAAAGCAATGGATGCCGGCCACATTTGTTGGTCAAGTGGCTATGTCGACCGCTGTACACTGGCTTCCAACCTTTATTCTCCTAGTGACCACTATGGGTTTTTTTATGTGATAAGTCTCAGACGAGTAGACGGATCAGCTGATGGTAAGCGATTGCCTCCGCTGCATTGCAGGGTTTATAACCCTGCAACACCAGTAGAGTCACAAGTGGCAACGCTTAATCTGTTTTCCCCCCAATTGGGCCTCCGGTACCCTCATTTACTTGACAAAAGACAGAGCCCTGCTTCGGCTTGAATGGGCTGACTCAACAGGAGCGATACCACGGCCCCACCGAAGACCGGTGTGAAACAGTGCCTGAGCTGTGTTTCTTTGGAGGGTACCGGACAAGGAGTAATATTGTTCTGTGGTACCGGAGGTCAAATTGAGGGAAAAGGGGTTAATGGTTGGCAGCGCACTTGTGACTTTACTGGTGTTATAGGACTTGCAGGTGTCTAGGGTAGCGACAATCGCTTACCATTAGGAGATCCGTCTGCTCTATGGCGCTTATCGCATAAAAAAGGACCATATTATTTTTGAACTGGTCAGCGGTTCAAGCGTGGTGATTCAGCTTAAATTCTATGAGGCCTTAGCCCAGTAGTGGGACAGTACATAGACTGATTTTTTTACTCCAAAGATTGGGAACCAGAGCCGTGGTGAAATGGTGTGGACATGTGGACTTGTGGACCATGGAGAAATGTTTATTTTGACGGTTCGCTTGTCGAGGAGTACTGAGCACTCGCTAGGAGTGTTTGAAAGTTAGTTGAAAGTGACTTTATAGAAATGTCTAGATGTGTATGACTTTTACCTAACAAGTGAGAGAGAGTGTAACCAAGGCATCTATTATATTTAATATTAGTTAGCCAGTATGGTTATTTCATTTTGAATAGTAGCAGGATCACGTAGTCCTACTAACGTAAACGTAATTCTCGTATATCTCGGTAAACGTTAAAGTAGAATGGCTGATAGATTTATTCGTGGGAGAGCCCACAATACGGCCAGAATGGGCCGGCTCGACTGGAGTGATACCACAGTCTCACAGAAGACCGGTGTTTAGCACCGCTTGCGTGTGTAGTCGAGTGAGTGAGGGTACCGGCCCAATTGGGGGGAAAGGGGGTTATAGCTTGGCAGCGCACTTGTGACTACTGGTGTTGCAATCACTTACCATCAGGTGGTTCCTCAAGATGTCTGCCACCTATCACATAAAAAAGATGGAGTGACGGTCTGCGCAAGATGGATGGCAAGAGCTGGATGCTAGAAGCCATTTAATGATTGAATGCGGTTGCTAACAATTTAATTAGGTACTGTGAAGCTCACGGTAATTTCGGTTTAATATGGTATTCTACTTTGTCATTTAAAGAAAATCATCTCTATTCCAGGATTCAGTCTCGGAGATGAGCTGGGCTTCGAGCAATCGCTAACCAACCTGGACCCCAGCAGGCGGCGATCTGTCAACGTGAAGAACGGGGCTCCGCCCAACCTCGTCGAGTCTACCTCCAGACCGGCTGCTAAACAAGAGGTTGGTATACACTGATCTATTCCAGTATACTACTGATCTATTCCAGTATACTACTGAAGTACAGTACTGAAGTGGCAGTGGGCTGGTCACATTAGCCGCAGAACTGACAACCGTTGGAGCCATAAAGTCCTTGATTGGAGACCGCGACTCGGTAAACGTAGTGTTGGACGCCCTGCTACAAGATGGGATGTCGACATTCGAAGGCTGGCTGGAGTGAGCTGGATGAGAGTGGCCGAAAATCGGGAGCGGTGGCGTGCATTGGGGGAGACCTATGTTCAGCAGTGGACGAGCGTGGGTTGCTAATGATGATTCCAGTATAAGTAGGCTGCGTAATGAGCCGTGGTCCTAAGGCTGCGTAACACTGATATTATTTGAGCATAGATAGGCCACTTAAAGAGCAGAGGGCCTAAAGCTGTGTTTCTACCAAATATGTGTTAACATGCGTTACGAGAGAAGCGTTTATTAACAGCTAATAGTGTCACTTCTCTAAGTGAAGCTAAGTAAACTATGCGCTACTTAAGGGGCTATACGAATGAAACTAGCGCCGCCAACCTATTTACACTGATTGTGGCGAAAATATGATATTTTTGAAGAAAATAAAACATTACAGACTTCATTCAAAATCCAATTTACTTGGATCTCCAAGTAAATTGGATTTTTCAAGATGCAATAGAATATTTCTAACACGCAACAAGTAACAATAATGTTTATTATTGCTAAAAACGGCCACTTTTAGTAATATTGACATTATTGGTACTTGTCGCGTGTTTTATATCTTGTATTGCATCTTGAAAAATTCAATTTACTTTTATCTAAGTCTGTAATGTTTTAATTTCTTAAAAAATATTGTATTTTCGCCACAATCAGTGTAAATAGGTTGGCGGCGCTAGTTTCATTCGTATAGCCCCTTAACTAAAACATCCCTTGCAACAGATCCTCGCTCATGTCTTGTAGAAACACAGTTTAAAACCAACCGGACTTTACGACCGGAGTATGACTATGTATGACTTCTGGAAAATTCACACAAAACAAAATACTTTTTATACAAAGTTGGTAACGTGATTTGATCTTTTGTGTATGAAAGAGGTAAAAAAAAATCGACGAATTTCCAAAAGATGTAGAACTAAATTGTTGTTCAGAATGCTTGGCAGAAGACATGGAAAAGGATGTAAATGTAACAGATACACCCTATATATGTATATGACATTATTAATTATATTTTAAACTTTCAATAACATTAAGCTAATCATTTAAAAGCAATAAAGGAAATTGAATTTAGAGATTCTCCAAGGCCAGGCTACATCCATCATTTAAATTGATTTATGGTGATTTGTAGCAGACAGCATAAAAATAACATGCAATCATGAGCAATGAATAGCATGAAATAAGAGAGGTAAGTAGTAGCCCAGTGGTCATAGGTCATTGGAGGTCAGGTTCGAGTTCGCATCTGTTTCAAATGTATGTGCGTACACGCACCTGATATTACTTGATTAGTAGGTACTTATGATATAAGTATCATTTGGCGGTGATGGAAAACATCATGAGGAAACAAACACGTTTTACAAGTAATTAAAAATAAAATATGTAGGTACCTTTTTGTTGTTTTAGAAAGCAAATGTACTTGAATGCATTTTTAAAATTATTCTGAACGTGTATTATACTAATATCTGATTCCCGTGTCTGAGGATTGTGAATGCCAGAAGCTAATAACTTCAATGTAATTAGTACGATTTCAATGTACGTACAGCCACACATCAAAGTATACAAAACTGTCAAATTTCTTCAATCGACTCTGATCTTTCTGTCAAACACATTAGGTTGAATATCAAATGAGGAAATTTGACAGTTTGTGGTAACCTGATGTGTGGCTGTCTGTGCCTATGAGGCTTTAATTAAATTTTCGTAAGACAAGTCCTTTTGGAGCAAAAACTAATAGCTTGTTATAAATTTGTAAAATGTGAAGTAAAATCGTTTTTAGATAAGTTTGGATTAGAAATAAATTACTTTTTGATTAAGAATTAGCTATGCAGAAAATAACACGAAATGTATTATTGATGAGCTGAGATTAGTTAACATCATATTTTCTTGACACTACGAGTTTAGTTAGTTCAATCTATTAAAAATTAAAAAAACCATGATAATGTAGGTAATTAATTGCATTATAATTATCATAAGTGAAGATGTCGCATCGTGCTCCGACTGTGCCAAATATTAAGTCACGGATATACTCTTATCAAATATGTAGGTATAGTTGTATGTGCATCAGCAACCGTTATCCAGTAAAACGTTTAACACAACCAATTAAGATGCGATCGGTTAACAGAATCGCAACCGGACTTGCTTTGAGTCCAGACTCATATTTAGCACAGTGGGGCGGTGGAATTGCGATAACGGTAACTCTAAAGACAGTTACAACTTCACAACTCTTTGAGGTTTAATTAAACGAAGTGTTGGTGCCAATAATAACTAGCATACTTTTCTGTACTTTCAGAAACGAGGCAAACAGAACAGGATAATGATGCGACCAATGGCTCCAGCCACACGCCCCAACCAAGCTGCGATGAACAAACTGAGCACCCTTCACAGACAAGCGTCCACCACCATGCAGCCCATCGTCGTCCAATCGCCCACAGCTGAAGCCCCAAGCTCTCCACCTCGCGCTTCACCCACCATCACCATGGCCAAGCCCATCCCAATGGGCGTACCACCCTTCAAGCCGCTCCCACCCAAAGAAGAAACCCTCAAGGTCGTCCCAATCGCCTCAACCAAGAAGACTTACACGCCGCTCCAAGTCCCGCAATCAAAGGGCCCCGGACTCGCGTACCAAAGTGAGAATTACCCCCAACAATCACACAACCAAATCTCAAAAATGGTCTCACAAATGACAGCCGTACAATACGCGCCACTTCTCAGAATAACACCGAGCCCCATCATTGTGAACACGCCTAAAATATACCAGCTACCCACCACTGTTAACCCATTCATTCCCATGCCTATAGCTGCCCCGCCCACACAAGCCATATCAATCATACCCTCACCAGTTCTCAGAGACTCCATACAGTTTCCACAATCATACACTCCTCAAAACTTTAGTCCAGAAACCCAATCCTATTTCTAACTTTGTAGATCCTGTTCCGCAACAAGTACACGCACTGGCGAATATGTATCCTGGTTACAACACGAAGAAGATTGATGACTACAATTCCATTTCTGGATACGGAGATGATACAACGCTAAAGTTTAATAAAGAAGATATAAATGCGAAGATAGTGGAGATAGCTAAAGCAGGGAACATATCGATGGAAGCGGTGGAGGCAGCGATTACGTTGAGGCAGCAGCAACTGCTGAACAAGTACGCGAACCTGCCGATGCCGACGACGACCACGACAACCACGACGACCACGGAAGAGCCGCTGTTCCAGCGGCAGCCGGAGCCGGTGGTGTTCCAGCCGCAACCTGAGCCCGAGATCTTGGTGGCGACGCCGCAGAAGCCAAAGAGGTAAGATTTGTGTTCTAACCAAATCCTTTTTTTTTAATTTTATAGGTGGCAGACAAGCAGACGGATCATCTGATGGTAAGCGCTTGCTACCCGCACCCACAACAGAGCTGGAGTCACAAGATTTTCCCCCGATTGGGCCTCAGTCACTCGGCGAAATACAAGGCAGGCGCTGCTTCACGCCGGTATTCTGTGAGGTCGTGTTATCAGCTATGGTTGAGCCGGTTCATTCATGTCTTCTAGCGGAGGGTAAGAATAACTATGATTATTAGGACTCTTAACCGATATTTCGGTTAATAATCAAATCCAATCTTAATAATCAGTCATCTACGCAGGACATTATTTTAGTGCTCAAGCGTGCACTAATTTCTTTACCCTCACATTTCGATGGGACACCAGTATGATACGACCGAACAGGAATCAGGCGCAGAAGCGACAGCTTAATTTGCTTTCCGAGGCACGGGGTACAAGACCGTCATCTTCCAGACTCCCTGAGGATTTCTGAACAGAAAAACTCAGTACAAATTTCGGCCCAACCCGGGGATCGAACCCGGGAACCCAAGCGCAGCCGTGGCTTTAGAAGACGTGGCTACAGAGATGTAAATGTTCACAGATACCTACACTCTTTAGATTTAATGATCTCACTTTTTCTTGTTTATATCAGCTAAAATCTTTGTTAACTCTCAACATGCCTTCAGAAACCCAACAATTGGAAAGGTGATGAACGCCCCTAAGGAGTACTACCCAGTCGGGTACGAGAGAACTACGACGAGCACTTCCAGTCGAAGGTTGATCTGCCGGACACCAGCTTCCACTGCGGCGACCAAAGTACTTCCAGGACTGTACGGGGATGAGAGTTTGGGGTGCATGGTGAGTGAAATGAAATAAAAATAGTTTATTCATAGGTTTATAAAGAACTGTTATGAATGTCAATATATTTACCACTGGTTCGGAATGTAGTTTTATAGCCAGACATTTGGCCGCAATCTCACCTGGTGGTAAGTATGATGTGGCCGAGGGTGTAGCATGTCTGTCTAGCACATGTATTCTCCGTGTCCACACTGAGTTTGTCACACTGGTGTGACTACGGAGAATTCCATATAAAATGATCAGCCTATTTATTTTCTTTTGAAAACTCCCAAATCATACTCATTATCATCATCATTTCTTATTCACTAGGTCACTTATCTTATAATTCGTGGGTTCAATCCCAACCTGGACAAATATTCGTGTGATGAACACTAAGAAGGAACAGACACAAGTCTTGTGTCGGTTCTTTCTGTTGTCTGATATCTGTACCACAAGTGCTTAAGCTATACGGAGTCAGGTCAATGTATGAGATGTTGTGTGAATTTATTTATTTACTAGTGACCTGCCCTCACTTTGCTTCGGGACCGTAATTCAAAAATAAATCAATAGATGGCGCTGTGTACGATTACATTGCGCAAGCGTTTCGTGTTTTCGGTTCACCTAATTATTCTAAGCTAAAAGCCTTGTTGTTGTCGATAGAAGTTATCTCTTTATAAATAGTAAAGATTATTTATTTAACTACTTCCCGATTTCTAGGTGTTCCACGTGTGCGCACTCACCGACGACGGGCTGGTCATGAAGTCCTTCCTCTGCCCCGAGTCCACCCTCTTCGACCAGACCATCCTCAAGTGCAACTGGTGGTTCTACGTCGACTGCAAGAATACCCGCAAGCTGTACGACACCAACATCCCTGTCTCGAAGAGCTACCAGCTCATGAAGGCGCTCACTTTCTTCTCCTCGTACAAGAAAGAGATGGAAGACGGTGAGTGGTACTTTAAAACTATTATGTATTATGTAAGGAGTTCCACTTTTTAGCTGTCCTAGAAATAGAACTCCTTCCAAGGTGTGTTTTCCAAGTTTTATAACTTTATAGGTGGCAGACAAGCAGACGGATCATCTGATGGTAAGCGCTTGCTACCCCCACCCACAACAGAGGTAGAGTCGCAAGTGTGCTACCAATCTTTTAACCCCCATTCCCGCATTGGGTGAGTGAGCACTCACTCGGCGAAATACAACGCCAGCGCTGCTTCACGCCGGTCTTCTGTGAGGCCGTGGTATCACTCCGGTCGAACCGGTATTCATGCCTTCTAGCGTAGGGTAAGAATATCTATGATTCCTGATATTTCAGTTATGGACGCCAATCTTAATAATCAACCATCGACGCAGGACATTTATAGTGCACAAGTATTATATCCTCTATACCCTTATTCAATGGGTCACTATTTTTCAGCCATTGCCTGAAAGTGCGTCCCATTACCCACTGCCCCTGTTCAGAATGAGTGGTACCTACAAGACGTGGTTAAAGGGATGTAAATGTTCCCAGATACCTACACTCTTTAGATTTAATGATCTCACTTTTTCTCGTTTATATCAGCTAAAATCTTTGTTAACTCTCAACATGCCTTCAGAAACCCAACAATTGGAAAGGTGATGAACGCCCCTAAGGAGTACTACCCAGTCGGGTACGAGAAGAACTACGACGATCACTTCCAGTCGAAGGTTGACCTGCCGGACACCAGCTTCCACTGCGGCGACCAGAAGTACTTCCCAGGACTGTACGGGGATGAGAGCTTGGGATGCATGGTGAGTGAAATGAAATGAAAATATTTTATTCATAGGTTTATAAAGAACTCTTATGAATGTCCTTATATTTACCATTGGTTCGGAATGTAGTTTTCTGGGCTCCAAAGCGACAGATTTGGAATGTTCAATATTTGTAATATGTACAAGGAAGGGTATTTTTTTATATTATATAGCCAGACTCATTATATAGCCGCAATCTCACCTGGTGGTAAGTTATGATGTGGCCGAGGGTGTAGCATGTCTGTCTAGCACATGTATTCTCCGTGTCCACACTGAGTTTGTCACACTGGTGTGACTACGGAGAATTCCATATAAAATGATCAGCCTATTAACCATTTCTCTGAAAATTCCCAAATCATACTCATTATCATCATCATTTCTTATTCACTAGGTCACTTATCTTATAATTCGTGGTTCATCCCCAAACTGGACAAATATTCGTGGGATGAACACTAAGAAGGAACAGACACAAGTCTTGTGGTCGGTTCTTGCTGTTGTCTGATATCTGTAACACAAGTGCTTAGTTTATACGAAGGTCAGGGCTAAATGTATGAGATGGTGTGTGAATTTATTTATTTACTAGTGACCCTGCCCTCACTTTGCTTTCGGGACCGTAATTCAAAAATAAATCAATAGATGGCGCTGTGTTCGATTACATTGCGCAAGCGTTTCGTGTTTTCGGTTCACCTAATTATTCTAAGCTATAAGCCTTGTCGTTGTCTATAGAAGTTATCTCTTTATAAATAGTATAGATTATTTATTTAACTACTTCCCGATTTCTAGGTGTTCCACGTGTGCGCACTCACCGACGACGGGCTGGTCATGAAGTCCTTCCTCTGCCCCGAGTCCACCCTCTTCGACCAGACCATCCTCAAGTGCAACTGGTGGTTCTACGTCGACTGCAAGAATACCCGCAAGCTGTACGACACCAACATCCCTGTCTCGAAGAGCTACCAGCTCATGAAGGCGCTCACTTTCTTCTCCTCGTACAAGAAAGAGATGGAAGACGGTGAGTGGTACTTTAAAACTATTATTATGTAAGGAGTTCCACTTTTTAGCTGTCCTAGAAATAGAACTCCTTCCAAGGTGTGTTTTCCAAGTTTTATAACTTAAGTATAGGAGAATCTTAAAAGATGTGATGATATTAACACAGAGACATTTTATTTGCATTGATCGATGCACAGATTTATTGCAATGTCTACCTACCTACCTATGTGACGCAAAAAACAAGATTGTTTTGCTTTAGGTTTTGCAACGCCTTCCAAAAGTTTTATAATAAATACATAGTAGCCTAATAAAGACCTCTCTAAAGACCCTCGTCTTTCGTGAAATAGTTTCTTGTGTAATTTAATGTGCTGTTATACGACGTGTGGGCTAAATCCTATTTGACTAACCATGCATAAACATATCTATTGTATGTACTCATTTTAATTATATTATGTATCTTTTTTATTACAGGTCGTCAAACTAACCCTGAAGACGTCCAAGGCATCAAAGAAGCCATAACTATTTTAGAAAATCAAGACAAACCTAACTCAGAACAGTCAAGTAACAACGGACCAAAACGGCATACAGGTTGTCACCCCACTACCCAAACTAGATGAGAGAAATAATCACAGAACTGAAACCGAAAACTCCCCTGTATACCGAGCAACAAGAAACTACAATAGTAATAGTACTAGAAAAAACGCTCCTAAAGAAAATTCTCAAGAATCGAGTTCCGAGTATAGGCTTATAACAGTCAATGCTGGTATGAATGTTGATAAGAATCAGAGACCCAAATCTGAAGACCGGACCAAAACTTCTGCTGAATCTTCGGAAAGAAAACATAGAAGAAGAATGACTTTGAAGAATACTCCTACTTCTACCAGTACCACAACGACTACGACTACAACTACACCTAAACCGACAGAAGCACCTATAGTTGAAATTCATAAAACAAGAGATTCAACCAATAGAATCATACACAGCCGCTTACGCTCAACAACAAAGATTAACAGATGAACTAGATTCTTCTTTCCAAGTGGACTCCGCTTTTCTAAGAGAAGCAGCTAATGCTCCACCTGTCAAAAGATTCTACAGATCAAGTGCGGAAAAAGATAGCAAAGAAGTAACCTTTATAAATAATGAAAAGGTTCAAATTGTCAGACCAACATCAATGGCTAAGCTTGTAGGTGACTATCAAACGCCTACTGCAGCTATAGCCAAACTAGATGAAGCTATTTTAGGCCGAACGTACAGTTCTAGAGTCAAAAAATCCGCAGTCACAATTGTAACCCCTCAGAATCATGAAAACTATCAAATTCCCAAAGACCAAACATAGCCTGAACATTTCTTTTAGTCAATAATTAAATTTAAGTGTCATATAAACCTCTTGTTAACTTATTTATTTCTAACAGATGCGTAATAAGAGACTTACGTGTGCGCTCAATGTTATTATTATAAGTCTAGTGGAATCAGTCAAGTGATATTACGGTGTATGTTTTAGTTGTGTAGAAATAAAATTGTTTCCTAATTTAAAGAAATTTCATTTATGACATTATAACTCCTAATTTACAAAACTTTACGACATTGTTAACGTTGCTTTTTAGACTTGATGAAGCAGTGAAGGAATTTTTCACAAAGCAGCGGTCCTATGACGATGAAACCAGCTGCTGTTATGGCCGTCACGAAACTCATACAAATCATAATGGATTCTTGTAATACTTCCTCTAGTTGAATCTTTAGCTCATTCTCCACGACTAGTGGCGTTACTGCAGACCTCGTCGATCTCTGAGTCAGTGCATATCTGCCGGCACATGTGCAGGAAGATGAACACTGCCGCTGCACCCACTACCCCGACTGCGGATATATACACCATGCGTTCATCATAAGTAAATCTGGAACAAAATATCAAAAAAGTTAATTCACAAGAAAACACTAAAAAGCAAACTAAAGTAATTATAGAACTGGAAATGATAACATTCGAGCAAGAGTAAGGCAAAATTAAGATTCTTAAGTTTTGTTTAGTGAACATAATATTAAAATACTTAAATCATACGAAATAAAACCTCAATTAGAATAAGATACTCATGATATTTATTACCATCTTCCAATATGTGAAGGAAAACTTAGTAAAAATATCTTAATTTATAATTTCTCGATGACTTTAAACCATTGTTCTAAGAGCGTCGGTCCACAGCTTATTACAAAACATGCAACAATCGCAGTCACAACGGACATGCAAATCATCTTGATTTTGATACTATAAAAACTGGACAAAAAATCAATGTGTGATTACCGAATCAAATGATTACTTTAAAACCACAAAGCTTTTTTTTGTTTTCCAGCTCATCAATTTTTTCAAAACAAATATCTCGATATTTTCATTTCAATAGACAGTAATGTTCTCGAGGAGTAGTAAAATTATCTATACGATAGTTAATAGGGTATCCCACAGTCTGGACAAATAGGCGCGGGTGGGCAGGAACACTTGCGTTGTAGGAATCTCTGGGCACAGAATGGCACGCAAATGACCAAAGCTGTCGCGCTGATCAGACTCAAAAGCGATATACAAATCATATGACTCCCAGAAGATCTGAAACAAGGAAACATTGTGATAAAAAAAAGATTCTAGTAAAATAAACATATGGAAATATGAGATCAAAAGTGTTAGATCAACTTAACGTTACAGGTTTATTCCTCTTTGACCACCAATCACTTATTGTTTATTAACAATTTTCTACATAATTTTATTTTAAAAAATATAGGTGCTACCTCAACTATAAAATAAAACGCCGAAAACAAAACACATTCACATGTTATATTAAAACTTGCAGAATAAAAATATCTTACAGTTAATTCCTTCATTACTTCTTCTTCTTTTTCTTTTCCATTCCAATTTCTTCAATTTTCAGGCACCCACACAATCTCTCACATATTACGGGGCCACAAAGAAGTACTCCTAATAAGGCCACAGCTGAACAAACGCTCATACAAATCATTTTGAAGGTCTTCCTATTTCATTAACTGTTGCACTCGATGCATATGAAAAGCCATAACGTATTATCTTCCGAAATATCTTACAGTTTAGTATGGGAGCCCGCAATCTGGACAAATTGGTTCGATTGGACAGTAACACTTCGGCTTTAACAGGCGAGATGTGCAAATCGGGACACAGACGAACAACGCCGCGCCAGTGACAACAACCAATAGCAAGTCGCAAAACATAGGCTCTGAAACAAAAACCGAAGTAGAATTGGAATACGATAACTGAACAAAAAACTGCAAAAACGTAAAATAAAGCGCTTATCTTATCGATACTGTTGCGAAAATTTACTCTGACACTGACATAACTTTTGTAGCACCAAAATTTTAAGAAACCACAGTTTTAGCAAGTTTTAATTCACCCGCGTTCAAGGAACTTCGAAAAGAAAACGTTGGCTCAAAACAGAGTTTCTTCGTGTTTCATTAGTAATGACATTGGTACTAACTTTGACTTCGCTACTCCTATTTGTCCAGATTTCGTGCTTCGAAACAATTTAATCTAGACGCCGAAAGACAATCCTGAGATCAAGATTATCCTGGCGCAGTTCCACAATAATTTCACACTCATTATTGTTTTTGAGAAAAACCAAGAAAAACCAAATTCCAGTTACTTTGACAGACACCAATAATTTTATTTCTTCTAAATTCGAAAACCTGTCATAGATTGCCATCAAGAAGACAGGGCAAATTAGCCAAAGAGTTTGGTATATACATTAATATTTAATATTATTATGTTGATTTTGTCCTTTAAGTATAAGAGACGTCGCACCTACATAATTGTCGTAAAAACGTGTGTTTAACAATGAAAAATAACGTCTCCTTTCGTATAAACGTTGTTGAAATGGTTAGTAGAAGAAGTTATAGGGATGTGCATCCGTTGTGAGCGCTAATACAAATGAATTCTCTATCACCCTTTGATTATATGTAGTACACCCTTCATCTTATCTTCTTATAGTCTCATATTATACTCTAGGCATCAATACTGTTTTGGCCCAAACAAGTATCTACCTCTATTATACCTACATACACAGTTAATATTTACGAAAGAAGTGTAAAAAGTCTCACTCCTAAAACTCCCTTGTCTCTCTGGAATTATATTCACTGTGTTTTCTTTTGTTACTTATTGTCAGTACCGAGACGGGTCTCTATTATCTACCTATATATAAAAGTACTCTGTGGTCAGTGGACACGGAGAATACATGGTCAGTACCTATCTATTCACTTACAGTACCGTCATCTGTGGCAACTTTACCATTAGCGAGCAACTTTACCTATAGGTACCTCTGTCGTTATTTCACAAAATTATTTAAAATCTATGGCACGCTGTACATTTTTGGGTGTTTTGGTAGATTCCTTATTAAATGCTGGCAACCCAAAAAGTGTTTCATACTGGAAACTTTAATAATTTAAAAAATACGACGCTTCAAATCCACATGTGGTAATTTGTGTGTAACGGGTAGTGGCAAAACTTTTGTGTTTGAGCGAAAGATACTAAGTGTAACAAAATAATTTTTGAAGTGAAAGGTAAGTAATGTATCCTTAAATGTTTTTATTCAATTATCAATGAAATATAACTGCAAATTTTAGATTTATGGACGAAGGCAATGTTAAGTGCTGTTAGGTAAAGTTGCCAAACTTAAAATAATGGCAACTTTACCTACTGCTAGGGTTGTCACGTCTTGCACGTAAAATAATAATCGGATTATTTATGTTTGTTCGGTATAATGAATATTTTAGATTTTTGTTAGTTCACCGCCCCGTCCCTCCTGGATACTACATTTCTTTAAATATTCTTCAAAAATTATACCTTTGTATATATTTTTCTTTTTATGACAAAGGGAGCAGAATAGCGTTAGTTATTTTTTTCAAAACAACCGGGCTCGATACAATAATCAATCGTGCGCAGTTCTTTCAGATATAATATACACAAGGTTGGTATTAAAACATCAAAATAGCTTTCTATAGTTCATAACGGCTTGATGTTATCATTAAATGCCTTTTTTTTATAACTATAAATTTAATCCTAATAGCGTCGCCAGTGGACTGTTACATAAACCTAAAGAATTAATATAAAAGAGGACTTAATTTTTTTAATTGGAGGTACCTAATAAGTCTGTTATTGAGTTTTTAAGAAAGTTTACCTTAAATAAGAAAACTAGTTTTGATATAAACTTGATTTTGAGTGATTTTTATTGTGATTTTTTTGATTACTTTCGCAAAAGCGCTTTACCAAAGCATTAGTTAGATACCTAGGCATTAGGTAGAGAAATAAAAATACCTTGGTACCTACAAACTAAAATAATTGTTTTATTTTTGCCGTTGTGCTTTTGACAGCCCTTGCAAAAAGCGGTAGTTTGTATGAAAATTCAAATAAATGCGTAGCATCTTTACCTTACATCAAAATTTTGCAGATAATGACACTCATATGGCAAACTTTGCTTACTTCACACTAAACCTTACATCCTAGAGCAAAAAACTTTAAGTCAGATGTTTTTAGAGATTAAAATTCTAGATAAAAATGGCTTAGGCAATCTTGCCAAATCTGTGTCAACTTTGCCTGTGTTATATTTTTGATCACTGTAACGTATTTATTAAACTTTTGTCGATATGAAAACGCTGCGCATGTAGCCACATACCTTTTCTACAGAATACATTAAAATAATGTGTAAAAAGTATTATAGTAACTGAGAAAATTGATAAAATCTAAAAAAATACGGCAATGTTGCCACAGATGACGGTAATATGAACAGTCAAAAAATGGTCAAAAGCTATGTAGGTACCTACCCATCTCACATTTAATGTGATTGTAAAGACCTAATTTTCTTTCAGATATTTCACCTTTCACTTATAATAAAATATGCACGGGATGCGAAGATATCACAAACTTTTTTTTCAAGGAACCAAGTTTAACAGTTTTTAAATTAAAACAGAGCTCTTCTTCTAAGCATCAAAAACAAATCGTTTATAACATATGGGATGAGCATACCTATTATTTATATGAAAATTAGGTCTCAATTCAAATTGCGCACGCAGGTGTTAACTTTTTAACATCGTCATAAGACTGAAAAAAAAAGATCTTGCAATGTTATAATATTATATTTATTAAAACCACTAATACAACACGATAATGATTGGATTTCAACTCTGAGACCTTTTAGGGCAACAAGGACTCTTACACGTCGTTATTCCTGGATCGTTAGACTTGCCGCATTTTTTGAAAGGCCAGTATGATTCTAAAAGTATCGGGGCACAGGAAACACAGCCGACTGCGACGAGAGCCGTAAAACATGTCATGCAGATTATCATATCGGTGATTTACTTCTTGAGGCACCTGACGAATTTGTGCACTTCGAACTGTCGGTAGCAGACAGGGACGCACGCCAGTATAGTTGCAGAGGCGATTAGGGCGTACAGGGAGAGGCAAATCATCTTTCACTACGATCGCTTGGGGCAGCCACTTTGAATGTGTTTGGTCAGGTTTGGTAGCAGCTGTGCTGCGTTTCTGTTGTCTGTAATAGAAGAAAAAAGAAGAGCATCAATGTTACCTAAAAATTGCGATGCCGTCCAAGTATATTCTAAGGTTATTAGATATTAGGATTTTTAACTTTTCTTATCCTAATCAGTTATAAATAGATTAACGTAGCGTGGACAAAGACGTAGAGGAAACTTAAGTGACCGGTTTTTTAGACATTTAATTGTATGTCACGGGCAGATGATTCACCTGATGGTAAGAAATTCCCCCTGTCTAAAAATCCCTGCTACACCCACGGAATCACAACTGCGCAGGCAAACTCTTCTCAATCCCTCTGAATTGGTGACAACCAACTAACGCAAGGTTTCATGGTATCACTCCAATGTAGCTGACTTAAACTGTAATGACTTTAGTAAGTTTTAATCAGCTTTACAAAGTATAATTATTATGAATAAAGGCTGCATTTCCAGCTTCTAGAGATGAGCAAGGATGTGGTGCGAGGGATATGTTAATTAAGAACTAATAGTAGCACATAGTTAAGGTACTTAGCTTTGCTTAGAGAAGTGATACTATTGGCTCATCTCTCGCAACGCATCTTCTCACATTTCTGAAGGAAACTCAGCCTTAGATTCCTTTAACGTGCATTGAATTGAAAGAGACTGACCTGTCAAACAGTTGATTTTGTGTGATGGTAACCAATCCTATGCGCTTTCCTTATGAGGCGTGCCCCAATACCTCAAGACGAAGAAAGCTCACACTGGACGTTTAAGGACATTCATAATTTCAGTATTTGGCGCTTGTTTTTACGATCTCATATTTTTTTACACAATATAAATAACTTGGTAAGATTTTGCAAATGTGACACTGTCATAATTTGAATGAATTATTCTTTTGGTTAATCTATAGTTCTGGCTGCCAGCAATTTGTTAATGATGTCAAGGTACATACCTAACAAAATTATTACAAACACTCTCAAACACTAAAATGAATAAAATAAAATACTTTGTAATCGATAAATAGGTAGTATCTAATGAATACCTTTTCTTGGGCCAGTATGAATTCTTGTCTGGCCTAGCGCGTTTTTGCCTAAACATTGGATCAGTACACAAACCATAGAGGGGGATAGATTCTATCCCTAACATACTGATTTTTTTATTTTTTTTTTATACTAGAGGCGGCAAACGAGCAAGCGGGTCACCTGCTGGTAAGTTATCACCGCTGCCCATGAACATATGAGAGATCCTCGCGGTCGCTGCTCGTTGCCTGCCCTTCAAAAGCAGGAGTAGCTACGTTTCTTGACGGTCCTAAGGTCTGTCTTAGAATTTATGATTCAATCACAACTTTAGTATCATTAACGATGTTTGCGAGTGGTTTGTGACAACTGCTGCGCTTACAATGCGTTTTTGTGTGTAAACGAGAATATCAAAAAGTTTCTTCTAAGAAACTTGCCTTTCTCTATGATCCTGGTACTTTTCTAATTTAGAAAGCGTCAATGTCATCCTGACAAACACCCTGATCGTGATTTGTTTGTGTCGATCCTGAGCAAAATTTTCTATCCACCATTCTATAAAAGTGAAACCTATGTAGTCTTTTAGGTGGGTATAGGCAATTGCACATTGCCAGCACCGTTTACAGTTAAGGTTGAAATAGTCAGTGTATAAATGAGACTTTTGGTATTGGTGTTGCTGACATTGGGGGGTGTGACAGTTTGGGGATTCCCGGAGAGGAGGGCGGCGGAGAATTTGCAGCTGTCGCCTTCGTCGTTGGAGAAGAAGGACCAAAAGACGCGGGAGACGCAGCGGGATTGTAAAGGGAAGTGCGCGACGAGTATAGCGCAGAAGGCGGCGGCAGAGGCGAAAGCTGCGCAAGCGGCGCAGAACGCTGCCGGGGCCCAGGCTGCGCATATGGTTAGTTCAAGTTTCTTTAACAGAAAAACCATTGTTTAGATACTTACTAACGTAAATATAATGATGATGACGATCTTGTAATATATTTGTATCTATATCCCATCAAAACCATCAAAATTACATATACCTAGAATTCACGTGCGAGCTTTCAAAGAACCTAGCACTGAAAATATATGAAACATTTTATGACAGTGAAGAAAGTGTTGACTTTGATGTGATACAATTGTTAATTTAAAATCAAACAAATAACACTGTTATAGAACTACTTACTTCATGATTTTCTCAGCTCTTGAGTCCTTCGAGCTCGTGGCTGTCTATTACTATGATGAATAATGTCTGAGCCTTACTCAGACTCTCTGCGTTAATGTCAATAATGTATTCGGCGGTTATACCCGAAGTGGTTTTACAGACTGTATTCAACTTGGTGCTGTAAATATGTATGCACTCACTGCTTGTCATATGACTTACGTTTTAATAGAAAAAGTTTTCGTTTTTCGCAATATCGAACTTTGGTTTTGCAACGTTTTCTGTCGTTGAGCTTCGTGTCAACATTTATTATTTGTTTCATATAATCTTTATCGTTTTATAGGTTTTTGTCGCTGTTAAACATAGTAACCTAATCATTGCCCAAATAACATAGACTTATAGCAATAGTATAGCAAAAAAAAATGTTGCTGCGGAAAACTGAGCTTGAAGGCATTTTTATGATATAGAGAGCAGACGACCAGACGTACAACCTGATGGTAAGGGATTACCGCCGCCCATAGACACCAGAGGAGTGCGCTGCCGACCTTTTAAAAAGGAATACGCTCGCTTTTTGAAGGTCCGGAAATACCGCAGTTCATTCAATACTTTTGCAGAAGCAAGCAAACTTGAATATAGTTTAACCAACCATTATTCATACAGGTTAAGACTCAACTAGCAGAAAAAGCTCTACAAGCTGCAAAAGCTGCCGAAGCTGCTCTCGCCGGCAAGCAGGCGGTGGTGGAACAGCTCCAGCAAGAGGTGAAGGAGGCTGAGGCGGTGGTGGCAGAGAACACAGCGGCTGTCCACCAGCAGCAGAGCACAGTCAATGCAGCTGTGGGTACTGCTCAACAAGCCACTGCACAGGTATTACTTCTACACTTCAGTAATCTTCAACAGATAGGTTTTTGGATTTTCACGTTGCATTAGGGTAAACGTGGGATAGATGCCGTAGGAGGATAAACGCCTAAGAAAAAACGTAGCGACCGCGACGTAGTGTTTGTTTAAACAAAAGATGACGAAAGAATATATTATGTGATATCTTAAACATCTATCCTCCTAAGGCATCTATCCAACGTTTACCCTATAGCTATAAAATATTAAAAAGGGAATTAACGCGACGTTTATGAATATGTGAGGGTGTCTGAAGATACGCTGCTGGGCCCTAGCAGACGACACCGTGTTACGCCATTACACTTGTCACCACGGCTGCTGCAACGTAGCTGAAACGTCAAGCAGGAAGTGCATACAATGTACTTAACATTAAATGTTGCGTTGATTCCCGTTTTAATATTTTATAATCTTCAACAGATGCTCAGTTTTTCCTAACCCAAGGGTCTAGTTCTAGGGTCCATAGTTGCATACTCGGATTTGAACCTCGAGCATCTGTAAGGAAGGCATGTTTTTATCCATAATCCACCTGAAGTGTGTCCTTTAGCAGGGGCAACCAGACCACTTATAAAACCAAAACTGTCCCCAAAAAGTCAAAACACCACGCACTTAAGATCTGAACTTGGAAAAAACAGCAACCTGGTGTATGTAGAGAGTTCTATTGATGCTTTTCAGTAGGTTTTTATGATTGCCTTAATATTTCAAGTCAGCTGTTTCGAAAGAAACACTTTCAAAACTAATTTTAGGCCAGCTTTTGTAATAAGGGGGTGAGACTTTCAAAATTCTCATTGTGTGTATGCTTGTAATGACAGACATCAACTTGTAAAGTTTACTGCATAAGAACAGATCTGAATTTTATTGCTACTCGTAAATGAATAGGAGCTATTTAGTGTTTTCGTTAAATAAAATAAATAAGAACAGTCTTTCTAGTGGGTCCTTTTACACTTTCTTTACATCAAATAGAATGGACGATGGCATTATGTAGGAAGGATATTCACACAAATAAGAATTCTGTTCCCATTTCCAATTGTTTTGTATCTTCAACAATTCCTACCGCACCCGGTAGCTTAGAAAATTGAGAATCAAAGTTTTACGAAGTAAATGGCTGATCGGTTACTACCATAGCATATTAGCATTTTTGAGTTTCTTTCAACAGTCAAATTGGTAGTAATTGTTGAAGAGCCTTGTACATTTATAAAATACTTCGTAAAACGTTGTTTTCTCTTTTTTCAAGGGTTAACGGGAGTTGAAGAGAGAGAAGGAGAGGAAGGCGAAGATATCAAAATGATTTGTATGACTTTATGCACGTTCATACTAGCAGCTGGTCTCTTGGCCTGTGCCCCAGTTTGTATGAAGGCTGCTACTGGGAGGCTATCGTGTTTCTGTTCTGGTCCTGGTTCTAAAAGGAAATAGTATATTCACTAATTATGGCATCTCATACATTTTGATAGGATTCTTTGAGATTTGTAGCTAGTAAACTCACCAGCAAGATAATTTTGCCATTGCGATATTTTTGTAAAGAGATCTTTATATGTATGAAAATAAAGCTATGGCCGAATTTTTGTTCTGGTGAGTGTAGAATGGTGGATAAAGTGTATTTACTTATTGTATAAATTGTTGTAAATTTTTCTAAAGTTTTTGTAATTAATAAAAGTGTGAATCTTACAATATCTTTCTATTTTGACATACAGTACTTACTAGGACAAAAGTTTCACATCTACTTTATTTTCTCTTTAACGTCGTAACGCCCAGACAGCAGACACAATGGAAAATCAATTGTTTTATGCCTTTTAAAAGGCTTATGGGCCTTACGACGTTAATATGCTTTTTAGTTTTAGCATATTGGAATAATGTTTGCGCATAATGATGTTATAAACACTCTTATGTACTTAACTATTTCTTTCAATTCACTGTGAACACATTTTTTTTGAAAGCAATAAACGCTTTAGTATTTCTTGTAGGACATTAGGTATGCATTCCTAACCGGGTTCGATTCCCAGGCCGAGCAAAAGTATCTTTCGAACATAGCTCGGGTTTGTGATCCCCAATTCACATTTAGCAAGCGTAGTGACTGAGCCTTGCCCCATTATAGTAGCGATGACTTGATTTCTATAATGGAGACCTTGCAGTGGGACAGTAAATAGGTTGATACTTTCTTTTTTTTAATCCCCTAACACTACCATACATTTCCCAGCACAAACTAATGATGCAAGCAACGCAGCTGGCCGCACAGCTCGAGAAGTCAGCCCACTCCGTGTTGGAGAAGACGAAGTTCGGCCTTCAAGAGAAGTGCCACAACCTGTCAGAGGCGAGAGCGAGGCTTGCGCACCTCCAGCACAAGCTGCAGTGCGCGTGCGCAGAGTGTTCGGCGACGAAGCAAGCGGCACACTGCGCTTGCGAGGCCGCGAGGGCAGCCTGCGGTAACGCTAGAAGAAAGAAACACGCAGAGGTGAAAGAAATAGCGAAAGAGGAAAAACATGGACGATGATACTTAAAGTTAAGTAATTGGAGTTGTTTAACAGTTTGTGTCGGTTTGGGTTTTTCGTTGTCAGACGTCGTATAGACTAGTTCACTTGATTCGTTTGATTTGCATCTCATGACTTTTATAGTGTTTTTGCTGCTCTCAGAGACAACATTAAATGTGTTCCCCATTTACTATTTCAAGGTTTTACTAATGAAGCATCAAAAATAAATGACTTCTCTGAAAGAGCGGCAGTAGCCTTTTTATCATCAAAATGTATGGAACCATAAGATTTTTTGCTGCCAGTCCATACTAGCAGATTTACAGATAGTCTTTTGTTTCTTATTAGAAAGTTTTAATACATGATCCTTAAGTCAATGAAAAATTTATTGATTTTTGTTCTAAAGTCATGACTACTAAGGTTCAGAACCTTGTGGTCACTATTTTCCCAATAGTTGTGAAAATAGTTACCAATAATGATAGTCCTCAGCTAATACTATTACGATCTGCGTGTGAAACCCATAATAAACTTATATTGTTATGTGCCTTGGTAAGATCTCTTGTATTTGTTTCTCTATAAGCCGATGGATCATCTTCATATTACATATTTTGACACTAAGGGGTTGACATTACTTCACCATAGAAGTTTTGTACACAAACGCAGGGCAAGAAGTTTTAGATTAAATTGATTTACTTAGTTTTTTAATTACATGTGTTAAGATGTGTCATTTAAGCTTTTGATAGAACTTCGTATAAGCTTCTGATAATATAGCATAATCATGAGTAAAAACGAGTTTTACTTACCTATTTTTTTAGTTACTGGTGGCTTATAACGAAGACGTCCGTACCGAATGAGAATATACCTGTCACATTCAACCAAAAGCGCGCACAGCGCGTGTGAAAGAGAGGGGAACTCCGATTCGGTCGTAACGTCGACTTCAAATTAGGCCCTCTGGTTTCAGACATCAACATATACCTACATAGATCTGATTTAAACCAATAACTATACTTCATTTATGTCATCATCATCATCATCAGCGTGTTGCAGTTCACAGCTAGATATAGGCCTCTCCAAATGCTCGCCACTATGATTGATCCTCGGCCACTCGCATCCAGCTCCAGCCAGCCCTCTTGCGCAGATCATCACTCCATCTGGCCTGAGGTCGTCCTACACTTATATAGACACATAATAATTTATACAATATCTCATATATTCACCTGACTTTGATTTTGGGAGCAGATTTTGATTTCGGTGCTTGATACTGAATATTAGTGGCATCGCACGAAGGTTTATCCAGGTTGGGAATTGAACCCAACACTTGGAATTTGAATCAGTATCAGTAATCCGTTTACTAGACTGTGTTTCCACAGAAGCGAAGCGAAGCGGAGTGGCGTGAAACCCACCAATAGAATAACATGAAACGAGCAAGCTTTTTCTATTGGCGGATTTCACTTCGCTCCGCTTCAGCGGAAATGCAGCCTTACTGGCACATTTGTCACAAATTAGTCATTGTGGCAGATTTATAATACTCCGGACTCATATCCACACCAGTTTGTCCCTGGACACTACACACGAGTATTTTTTATTCCTCATAGGCACACTACTTACCTACTTCAAGATTTACAAAAATGCATTCAGTGTCGTGAGTAGTACTTAGAAAAATACTTTTACCTATTTATTACAAAACGAAGTATAAAATTAATATTTTTAAGTGACAACATAATTTTCAAACTATAACTAGTCTAGTACTCTTTGTTTTGTCAATAAGGGGTTTAATCACCTGAATCTGAATTATAATCGCTTACTTAGGTGATCCGTCTGCTTTTCCGCCACTTATCATAAAAAATCTTAAACTAGTTTCTGTAGTGCCAAAAATTATTACACGCTGCAAAATAATGAAAAGGTGGTTTATCTTTAAGAGTTATTTAATTTATTTGATAACTTAATTAAATAAACATTTCAGTCAATGCTTGTTGACATTTTCAACAATATTGCACAAGTTATAATTTACTAGAATAATTTTGACAATCGACGGAGAAAGTTGTTTAACTGGTTGGTTTCTTTGTACATATCGAAAGTTCGAAAAATGGAATTTTGAAATTCTCTCTGATCACCAAATTTTATCTGCTTTCTAAAGTATGGCTTAAAACTATTTATCAACTATGCTAAAGGCGTCGTTTAAGTTCTGTGGGCTAAAGGCCATATTACTATGTTTATAATTTACATATGGTGAGATGGTAGCTGAAGCTGCGACGTCAGAGTCAACGAACCTCCGAGGAGGGGAGAAGTCTTCATCACCGTTGTACATCGGAGCACTTGGTTGGAACTTCGGTACGTATCGTGGTGGCGGCTCAGCATACTGCCCACCAACTATCACCTCTTCTGTCTGTATACCTGGTCTAAGCCGTGGTGCTTTCCAGTGCTTATTAATATTTTTATTCATATCAAAGAAGAAGCTAGGCTTTTTTGTTATATTTTGGAATAGTGGTGGATCTTTGAAATCGTGGTTGTAGTTGTACTTCGTCATCGGTGTAAGTGTTTAAGTTTAAGTCTCCGTGGTGTTGTGGATGCTCGAAAACTTCATTGGGTTTTGCGTAGAGCGGTCGCTTTTTGGAGTACTCGTAGTTATTGTCATGGTTTTCTTCTCTCGGGAAATTCGACCATGAGTCTTGGCCAAAGTTGGTGAAATCTTGGTTGTCAAAAGAACTGGGGTTTGGGGTCTCGCTATATGAGGCCGCTGTTGGGTAGTTCGCTGCTGGTGTTTTTAAAGGAGCTCCATAGGAATCGACCGGAGGTTCAGCGTAGGATGGCTTTGGCTTCTGCTGGGGTTCGTAGTCCTCTGGGGGTTCGGCGAAGCCAGCTGGGTCTGGGGTGTAATAGTGAACTTTTTTAGGTGGCCCATAGGCTGACGCTGAGCTTGTGGTTGGGCGCTTGGGTGAGTATCTGGGTTTTTGTCCCCTTTTTTTGTGGGACAGCGGAGGTCCATAATTATTGCTAATTTTCTTCCTGTACTTCTTTGCCGGTTTTCTGGGCTTCGGTGGCGGTCCGTATTTGGCTCTTGGGGGTCCGTACTTGGGTTTTGGCGGACCGTATCTCTGTCTGGATAATCTTCGGTAGATGACCTTTGGTTTGTGGTACACTGGTTCTATGGGAAAGTTGTCAATGATGATGGCTGCATCTCGTTTGAGTAGTCTTTTAGGTTTTCCTATTGATATCTCTCTCCGCAGGCTATCTTCTATTTCTCTCGCACATGTTGCTGTAACAGTTATCTGAAAAAAGAGAGAATAAGACTATTAAGTCCGATTTTTGCAAAACTCACTATGTTTACTGTAGATATATAGTCCACATATACAATAATAAAATTAGCACCAGATATCTTAGCCATCTAACTGCTGCAATCAGAGTCTTCAATTGAGATTAATGGTCACTCTAGTAAAAATATTGACCTTTATTATTGTTGTTACTTATTTTATTACGGATAAAGATTAAATTAAGATAATGAAGTTTCTCGCACATCTCTTAGCTACCTCGCACAGCTCTGGTGGAAAAGCAGCCTAACACTCAGACCCAATACAAATATCTGTTTCATCAATAAACCTTGCATAATTCGGTGGCTCATTTAAATCTGTTTGATAAGACATTTCAAGCCTTTCCCGCTTTGTAGATCCAGAATTACCCGTTTTAAATTGGGACTTATGGTAACGCAATAAACTTTCTTTTCCTATGTAAAAATTGTTATGATGGCCCGAAGGAAATAGCAATTATAACACTAATTTCGATTCCTTCAAAATTCCGATTTATCACCGAAATTTCAAAAACCCGCTTGATTCTTTAGGGGGTTTTGAAAGTACACCCCTATAAATATTATGCGAATTTACCCTATGTGATGTTCTGATCGTACGTCTCCATAAATCAGATTGAGAACCTGTACGGAGAGATTGCGTGCGCGCACCCGAGTTAATTGTTGATGAAAGTATTGTGTTGCTTCTGGCATTAGCTGGGCTGGCGATTTCTTCCGATTTATTTGTTTCATCTTAGCGTGATTTTCCCGGTTGCATAAAAGCCAACTTTAGCTCAACTATAGCAACTGTTGTCTCAGTTGTACCATTGACTACATGGTAGGTTAGGTATACTTAGCTTAATTACTTAGTATAATTAGGTTAGGTTAGGTATACTTAGCTTAATTACTTAGTATAATTAGGTTAGGTTAGGTTATTATTATTTACGTCATTGGAATGTGTAATAAAATTGTTGATCTTTGGAAGAATTTCCTGAGTCATCATATTTTGTATCTTCATGGAATTACTAATATCGCTGAGGAATACTTTCCCTTGTCAGTACGAGTATGTTAATAGGGTCTCTCGGGTCATTTTGTCCGTCTGTTGCATGCAAACAGACGAAAGCAACTAAGATATCTCTAATGTCAACGTGTACTTGATTCTCTAGGGTATGATTGAAATGTTTTTGGAATACTAATGAGGTATACGATGACTATAGTTCACTATGAAGATTATGCAATCTGCTTTTCTTGATAATATTTTTTGCTCGACCGGAGTGATATCACGGTCTCGCAGACCAGCGCAAAGCAGGGCCTGCGCAGTTTCGTGTAGTGATTGAGGGTACCGGAAACCCAACTAGGGGGAAAGGGGCTTGATGATTGGCAGCGCAATTGTGACTCTGGTGTTGCAGGTATCTTTGGGCGGCGGCAATCGCTTATCATCAGGGGATCCGTCTGCTCGTCTGCCACCAGTCACATAATAATAATGTTATCCCGTTTTGAAAGGCATCAAATCAAATCATCAAATGCAATCGACGAAGCAAAAAAGGAGGGTTATAATTTTTTTTGTCGGGATTTTCATTTGTTTCCTAAGTTATCATAATTTGACAAATGGTAGTCCTAATATGTCTATAAACTTTCGCGTTGCATTATGCAAATACTTCATATAGAGGTACATGGAACTAGTCGCGTTTAGTCCCGTGTACTTATATGAAGTATTTGTAAAATGGTAATCATTTCAGTGGTAAATATTTTCTTGATTCGTACTTTTTAGATCGCTAATTCACTAACGGTAGATCAGTTCCTCAAGGAAATAAGCAAGTTTTTAATTAAAGGTTAGAGGTATCTCACCACGGCTGTGGTTGAGCCGGGTCGTCGCACCCACGACTCGCTCCTTCCTTCCGTTTCTGTTGCATGTTTTGTACCGGATTTCTTTCTGATTTCCTTTTTCATACGGCCACGATACAGGTTTTTTATATAGCAGACGGATGGTGATCCGTCTGCCATCTATCCTAAATCTATCCTATCCTAAAACAGACCTCGGTAGTTAAAGAATTTATATGAAATCATACCTATTTAATTCAAGTTTTTTTATTCTTTACAAGCACTTAGCTAGCTTCCCTCTGGCCTAAAACCTGGTCCATCAAGTACCCACCATCAAGTATTATTGCTTACTTGCGTGTTGCTTATATCTAACACCAGTAAAGTACAAGTGCACTGCCGACCTTGGACCTCTTTCCCCCAAATGGTTTTTTTCATTTCTATCGATAAAAGATGTAGCTCAGGCTGGCTGGACAAATCCTCGGAATTGCTGACATTTCAGTACTAGATAAGTTAAATTAAATAGGGACGTCAACATGATCCAGGGGGAGGGGGGGCTTCCCCTACCCTGCCCCCCCTGGGTACGCCCATGGATGGAGGCCTTTACTCTGCAGGGAAAATAGGCTGATGCTTTATAAAATGTATCCAGCGATATCTGGGGCGCCCCACTGGGCGCTTCCCGGTAGATCGACCCAGGTAATCTCGCTTGGTAGCACGATCCGACTACATTCTCTCAATGTGACCGAGCCAGCGCAGCGCTGACTTTGTCTCGCCCATTATGTTTGGTCAGGAAGGATCTTGGTCACCTTCAAAGGTCGGATTGGCAAGAGGTGGCTGAGAATAGAGCGGAGTGGCATATTCTCGTGTCGGAGGCCAAGATCCACTTCGGGTCGCTGAGCCAGCGTAGTACTTAGTAGTTTATAATATGTATACTAGAAGATGATTGATACCCAACACAAGGAAAAAGCAATGGAGCTAGTTATATCTTAGGAAATGATTTCACACATCATCGGTCTATGAATACTAATCCATCGTTGAATAATTAACATATTTCCTAAAACTTTCATCGTTCTATTTCCCACGAATATTACGTAATTGAAAACAATCGCTCACAACAATCGTAAATCTACGAATGCTCGTTGCATTTCTGATAGGAAATATCTTGCAATTAATGCTAAAGTTACTGATAGTTCAATAGAGTTCACATACGTTACAATTTGTATAAAACTGTGTGAGAAAAGCAAGCTACGATTCATAACTGTAGATTGTTTTTTGTTATTGTGTATCTTGGAACCGTTAAGCCGTTGTGTTAGTAAACAGCAGATATTTAAAGATATAACAATGTATCTAGTGTGGCATAATTAAATACCTGCTATATGTATCATTCTGAGTGATAAATAAATTCACAAAACATCTTTTATGTTGAGGGCTTGAGGGTAAATTATGAGAAAGTGTTTCCCATTGATTTATTTATTTAAAGATTCAAAAATTTATGTAGGTAATGTATGATAAGGCACATCATTTATAACCTTTTATTGCAAAATACTTAGGAGAAATGTTTATGAATCGATGACCTTCCCCGCTCGCGCAACTATTTTATAAGTATGTAAACTAATATTGTACATTAAGTTACGATGGGGCTGGCATGTATTTTTTATCAAAGCCCCTAAATAAATAAAGATTAAAAAAAAAAAAAAAACCTTTTTATTAAGTGACAGTCACATCATCATCAGCAACCCACGCTCGTCACCGCTGGACATAGGTCTCCCCAATGCAAGTCACCGCTCCCGATTTTCGGCCACTCTCATCCAGCTCACTCCAGCCAGCCTTCGAATGTCGTCATCCCATCTTGTAGCAGGGGACAGTCACATAAAGAAAGTAAATTTACATGATAACTCTAATATCCTATATATTGACCATACATGTAAATGCCGAAAACTCCTATTTTTTTTTATATATATTGACCATACATGTAAATGCCGAAAACTCCTATTTTTTTAATTAATGTTGTATTAGGTCCTTTTGTCAAGTTAGAAAAACGGAAGACCGAGAGAGTTTATTTAGCATTTACTACTTGGCGACGACCCATATGTACTTAACACATTCTTGTCAAAAAAATTAATACTGCTCCAATCGTTAATGCGGCAGTATAATGAATCCAGTGGATTGAAGTTAATACATCAACTTATAAATTACGCCAACATGTCACCGTATTTAAATTGGTATCACTTTTCATATCACCGTAATAGACACGTCTGTCACACCGTTGCACTTTCGCTACATTTAGTTTCTTTCCACTATAATGTGTGTCTTTATTCGGATTAAGTCTTTGTTGTAGGTTACATAAATAAGGTTGTAACATCCATATTGTTCTAAACGATTTAATGGAGATGGTTAAACCTGCTTATGTCAGCTGTTACGATATAATCTACCTACGTGATTCTTTTATAAAGAGGCTTAAAATGATGTCTTTTTGGGTTCTAGAACTGTTCAGTGAAAATTAACGTTTTAAATATAGTAGGAAGTTGGTATAGTCTTTGTGACAATTTGGTTAGCTTATTCTTAAGTAGGTTTATACCTAGACTAGTGGCCCGCCCTCACTTCGCCTCTCTTCGGGACCGTAATTCAGAAATGAACCAATAGATGGCGCTGAGTCCAATTAAATTGCGCAAGCGTTTCGTGTTTTCGGTTTACCTTATAAGCCTTGTCGTTGTCTATAGAAGTTATCTCTTTATAAATAGTATAGAGATAAGATGGAAATGTGGGGCGCCCGAGATATCGCTGAAAGAACGAAGTCACTAAGGAACTTAAAGCACAAAACACCCAGACTCAACACAAATGTCTGTTTACACCTTGAGTATACTAGTAAGTGACAGTGTTTGGGATGGATGGGATGATACGATGCGGAGCAACAAGATAGGAAACCTACTTACATTTCGTAGTGGACAAAAACAGATTGATTTATTAAGGTCACATTTATATTGGTTGTAACTATTATAACTAACTGCATGCGGCTTGCGTAGAACTCACACCACAGTCTAGTGCACTTCGGAAAAGCGGACAGGCCCACATTTATTTTGACCTAACGACCGAAATATCGACCAATGTAAATGCCCCCTAAATCAAAAGTCCCATGACCTCAACAACTACCAAGGCTGGTACGCAACAAATTACCCGTAACTAAACGACAGGTTAGACCTGCCGATTATCGATAACCGGCGATTATCGATAAATGACGTATCGATTTTCACTCGAAAGTGGACTCGCTTTTAATTGTTTGCACAGAATCGCTTTCGTTCGTGATAGGTTTTGGTAATCACTTTGAGGTTGGCTCTCATAAATGTTGTTGTTTGTTGGTAGTTGGGAACTCAATTAGCATAGATTTTAAAGGTGAAAGATTCGTTATTTAGCCTTTGAAAAGTAGTTTCAAAAATGTAAAAGATTTTTATTTATGTGATAGGTGGCAGACGAGCAGACAGATCATCTATTTGTAAGCTATTGCCTCCGCCCATAGTCGCTTAGGGGGCAACTTCGGGCAGGAATTTTAAGACAATTTGGGAAAAGGACAATCTGAGAAAAGGACATTCTGAGAAAGGACATTCTGAGAAAGGACATTTTGAGAAAGGACATTCTGAGAAAGGACATTTTGAGAAAGGACATTCTGAGAAAGGACATTCTGAGAAAGGACATTCTGAGAAAGGACATTCTGAGAAAGGACATTCTGAGAAAGGACATTCTGAGAAAGGACATTCTGAGAAATGACATTCTGAGAAAAAACATTCTGAGAAAAAACATTCTGAGAAAGGACATTCTGAGAAAGGGCATTTTGATAAAAGGACATTATGCGCCGAGACGATTTTTAGCTGGTCAGTGTTTAGACTTAGCCCCATCAAAATATTTGTAATGATATTAGATAGTAAACTCTGCGAAACAAAAAAATATTGGTTAGGTTTGATCAGCTATAAAATTTTAAAATTCCTGTCCGAGCTGTCCCATAAGCCCCCAGTAGAGTCACAAGTACTCTGCCAAGCTTTAACGGCCTAGCAGACACGCTGTCGTGGCTGCTGCCGACCTGGGCGGACCAGGCTCCAGGTGCCGGCGTCTCTATGCCGGCATCCTGAGATCGATGGCGCTCTACGGAGCGCCAGTCCTGGTCGGACTCCCTGGCGAGAGGGGAAAATCTTCCCTTCTGCGGGGGCCTCAGCGGCAATAGCGCAGCGGGGTCGCTCGAGCTTACCGTACGGTAAGTTTCGACGTGGCCTGCTTGCTCGCCGAGACCCCTCCGTGGGAGTCGGACGCTGTGGTTCTCTCCGCCGTGTATGACTACGCGGCGGAGAAGCGGGCGGAAGGGAGTCCTTCTGCCCCGTCGAGCGGGAGGCCGTACGGAAGGAGGCCCGGCAGGTCCTCCTGAGGCGATGGTCGGAGCACCTCGTCCTCACCCGTTACGGCCGGAGAACGCTCGACGCGCTTGCCCCGGTCTGACCGGTGGCTGAGCGGAGCCACGGCGTCGTCCTCCTTCCGGATGGTGCAGGTAATGACCGGCATGGGTTGCTTCGGCTATTACCTGCACAAGATCCGCCGGGAGGAGACGCCTTCCTGCAACGCGTTGCGGCGCTGTGGAGGACACGGCGCAACACACTCTAGCGGTGTGTGCGTCGTGGGCTCCACAGCGCTATGCATTGGTGGCGAAGGTCGGCCAGGACCTCTCACTGGCTAGTATAGCGAGAGCTATGCTAGCGAGTGATGAGGCCTGGAAGGCCTTTGCCGCCTTTTGCGAGCACGTGATGGCGGCGAAGGAGGCGGCGGAGCGCGAGCGAGAGGCGGATCCTCTCGCCCCCGCGCTCCGAAGGGCAAGGAGGGGGAGGAGACGACGCCAATATGTGCGTCTCCTACCTCTCCATGGAGGGAGTCCGCTGGCGGGTGGTACGGGGGTACCACCGCCGGCATTGCACGGACGCCCTCCGCAGCCTGGTGGGGACGGCTCGACTCTCTCGGCTGTCCCCTCCCACCCCCCCGACCCCGGGGGGAGTTCCGCCGTGCCCGCCGTGTAGGCGGGCCCCGTCCGGAAGATGTTGTGGTGCTAGGCTCCGTGCTTGGACCCAGGACATCTTCCAAATATGGACGATGAGGGAGAGTCCCAGGGGTTTTAGTCGGTATACCCCCGCCTTCAGCGGGGGAGAGTCCGAGCATAACCCGTCCACCCCCGGTGGACACTGGGTATGCGTAACGCCATTATCCCCTGGGTCAACAAAAAAAAAAAAAAAAAAAGCTTTAACGCCCTTTCCGCCCAATTGGGCCTCCGTTACCCTCCCTCAATGAAACAGCGCAGACGCTGTTTCACGCCGGTCTTCTGTGACGCCGTGGTATCACTCCGGCCCTCCCACGTGGCTGTCCCATAGTAAATAATATTTAAAATATGAAAGCATATTCAGTAGCTTCTTACCCTACCTTCCAAGTGTATCAGAGCGGAAAACATAGCCTATCAAGTTAGTACCTAAATACGTATATTCAATATGACCGTGTATACGATATCGCTGACACATTAACCAAGTGGGTCGCACTGATGGGCCATCCGATATTTTCTCTCATAGAACATGACACTGACTGGGAAAACTTCCTTGGCCTCTTTCTTGAGGGTATCAGGTTTTGATCTGTTCAGGGTTTGTGGTGTGGAACAACACGAAACTTTAATTTCTGTTGCTCTTAACTTTGTTGTTCTGATAAGACTTTTTTTTTGACGAGCAGATTACTTTATGTCAAGCGATTAGCCACCTACAACACACATTAATTAGGGTCTTTTTTTAAAAAAAGTGCACCCGTCATCACATGACCTAGATCTTAGCCTACCCTGCTCTAGGGCCCACTGCAGCTCTCTGCCACAAAATAATTACACACAGAAAGTAGGCTGCTCACTAAGAGCTAAAAACGTATCACTCACGCATGCGCGCAGACTACAAACTTTTAATCGGCCGATAGTTTGGTCGGCTTTTTAATCAGTATGAAGATGTATGCAGGTGCGCACATTACAGTGATTCAGTATCGGCCGATAAAAAAGTTTGATGCGCACGAACCGGCCAACCGGACTAAACTATTGGCCGTTAGTAAGTCTTTAGTCTGCGGGGACTCTTAAATTTTATTTTTACAATAAATTAAATGGAAATGAATTTATTATAGCACAATAATCTCATTTAAGTAAGCACAGTCTGCCCATTAACGATGCAGTGCATTTCTATTAATTACCGCGAATGTAATTTAAACGATAAATCTCACCGAAGTGCTCTCGAGTATGAAATTGATGATTTTTGCTGAAGTTTTATTGCATTTGCGCATAACACAAACAATCATAATTTATAGTTAAAAGAGGCCACTTTTACCAAAAAAAATAGATTGAAATGGTTAAAAAAACAGTCGGTGCTCTCTCCAATTACAATTTTACTCCAGTTAACTCCAGATACTATTTTTTTGTATTAGGTAATGTTTTTATTATGAATTTTAGTATTAAATTTGTGAGCATTTGTTGTCAGATATCTACAACACGAGTTCTTAAGCTACTCGTACTTAGTACGGAGTCAGGTCAAATGAAATGTGTAATAAAACCCACTTTAATTTCACAGTTTTAGCAATAAAAAGGAGTTAGGAGTTTTTGCAAACAGCTGAGTATTACTTTGTTCATAAACGTCGTTTATTCACTAACTACAAACTGTTGATACAGAATTCTACTTTTTACTGGTTCAACTTACACTTAACCGGTTTTGAAAAGCGACAGTCAGGTGTGACGTAGAAAATTGGAGTTGTCACTAGTCATGTATCATTACCGCACGGAACGTGGGTTCATAACGAGACGTGTAAGCGACACCGGTTTTCAACCGTTTAATGTCTTTGACTCTTGTTTTTCTTGACTTGGCTTTACCAGCAAATAGGTTCATGTAGTGCCGCGACTTTGTCTGCCACCAATAGTCACTTAGGTTACCCAAATCTTTCCTAAGCCTGACTTTGAGGACTTCCCTACCTTTCATAACCAAATAGGTTCGATATTTCCTAGGGTGCTATAGTATTATGTCTTACTATGGCCCGCCCTTACTCCGTTTTGGAATCTAGTTTAGCTAATAGTTCTAATCATTGTCAATAGATGGCGTTGGGCATCAATTACATCGCGCAAGTATTTCGCATTTTCGGAGTACCTACATATATAGACCTTATTGTGGTCTATTTCTTTACAAAAAGTAAAAATAGATTAGACGAGCTCATGCAGTTCCAAATCAGTTTCTCAAGACCTTTTTTTTTAATTTCACTAAAAATACCTTTGGAATTTTTTGAGCAAAGCTCGGGTGTGTGATCACCAATCCGCGTTAGACAAGCTTAGCGATTAAGCCTAATGCAATCATAGTAGAGCAGATTTGATTCCTATGATGGAGGCCTCTGCCCTGGGTCAGTATTTAGGCTGATATTACACTTTCCTTCATCCGCCAAGTTTTTGCCTCGGTTAGGGCTCAGTTTTCTTTCAAAATCAAAATAACTTGCACTTTTCTTTCCTGCAGTACGCAGTTCTCTTAGCTCACTACTATAATTAAATCAGATAAAGCTGGCCATTAGAAACCTCATCGGGTGGCTATTCCCTCAGGCCTATTAAGGCATCGAGATGGGTGGGCGTCGGGTGTGAATCTAGAATTATAGGAATGCCTAGTTTCTCTCCAGGACCTGGTTGGACCGGTTCACAACTTTTCATTTCATTAAGTTAACCTGTTTTGTGTAGACTTTTTGCCCATTGTTATATTTAGATGTTTTACTTAATTTTTTTTTACAATAATCGAAGAGAAACCAGCAAGCGAGTCACCTGATGGTAAGTGAACAACGCCGCCCATGGACATCAGCTACACCAGAAGGAGTGCGGATGCGTTGCCGGCCTTTTAGGAAGGTATAGGCTCGTTTCTTGAAGATTTGAATGTCGTACCGGTTCGCGAAATACCGTAGCGGAGAATTGATTCCACAATGAGGAGGTGCGTGGCAGAAAGTGTCGAGTAAAGCGCACGGTAGAGGACCGCCATCCATCCAGGTGGTATGGATGGAATACAAGTTTATGGCGTGTAGTGCGGTGGTGAAATTTGGCAGCAGGTATTAATTCAAAGAACTCCTCGGAGCACTCACCATGGTAAAGGCGGTAAAAGACACAAAGAGATGCATATTTTAAGTAGCTATACTAATGTTATGAATGAGAAAGCGTTTTTTTTATGTTTGTTTGTTTGTCCATCTCTGTCTCTGTTTAGGGTAACACGGATGTGTGACAATGTGGTTCTTACCATTTTTTTTTTAAATTTCTGTCTACAATCAGCCCAGCCGTAACAAGCAGTTGTCTGTATTGATGAGCTTAGTAGCCAGATATTGCTGTGTCGTTCTAGTCGTTTTTCGTAGGCTATAGAGGACCTCTCTATTTCGTCCTTTACTGTAGGCATTTCTAGGTATTCATGCACTTCAGCATTCCTCGTGAACCATGGCGCAATCGTCAGAGTTTTCAAAACTTTGTCCTGGTAGCGTTGAAGGATTTCCATATTTGAGTGAGTTCTTACCAATTGTCAAAGTTAACTATAGCCAATTTACCCATACTCGTTCAATCGCCACTATATTTTACGACCAATTGCGTTTACAAGCACATTAAAATATGAGTGGTAAAGACGTTATTATTTTATCACGATCATTAAATTCTCATAACATCTCACTCATTGACCTGACTCTGTACTAAGTAACTTAAGCACTTGTATTACAAGTATCAGATAACAGAGGAAACACTGAACAAACATAGAGTTCATCACATGAATAAAATACTTTGTCCAGGGTGGTGATCGAATCCACGACCTTGACGTATGAGGCAGGGTCACTACCAAATGCGTCATCTGGCCAGTCATTGACGATATTTCAGGATTTACAGGCAATTGTAAATAATGATAAATAATAAACTCACACAACATCTCATACTCATTGACCTAACTCCGTACTAAGTAGCTTAAGCACTTGTGTTACATATAGGTATCAGACAACAGAGGAAACACAAATATAATACTTAAATACATATATACACCCAGACACTGAACAAACACAAGTGTTCATCACACGAGTGTTTGTCCAGGTTGGTGATCGAACCCACAACCTTTGGCGTATGCGGCAGGGTCACTACCAAATGCGCTATCCAGCCAGTCAATTAGCAGCGCACTTGTAACTCCACTGCGGCGTTGCGAGTGGCTTTGGACGACAGCAAGCGCTTACCACCAGGTAATCAATCTGCTCATCTGCCACCTATTATATAAAAAAAGACGTAAAACTTATAACACCCTCTCGTTTTTGCGTCGGGGGTTAAAAACGAATGAATCATTGAGACAGTAACCTCAAAAATATTGCTTGACTTACTTGGGAACTGGTTGACTATAAAATGACATGACTATGCGAAAGTGTTAACACCCGTTATAACTGTCTGATACGTATGATGATTTGTGGAATGTGAAATTTATTTGTTTTACGTTTTCTTTAATTTTTACACGCTATGTAAATATTTTGTTTTTTTTTTATGTGATAGGTAGCATACGAGCACCTGATGGTAAGTAATTGCCGCCGCTCATGGACACTTGCAACACCAGTGGAGTTACAAGTGCGGTGCCAACCTTTTATCCCCTTCCCCCCCGGGTGGGCCTCCGGTACCCTCACTCACTCAGCGAAACACAGCACAGGAGCTGCTTCACGCCGGTTTTCTGTGAGGCAGTGGTATCACTCCGGTCGAGCCGGCCCATTCATGCCGAAGCGTGGGTCTCCCACAGTTTGCTGTTCGCTTGTGTTTCGCTGTTCTTATTATAATATCAATTTATTTACATATTTGTCAAATAAGTATTCACTCACGGCATTACTATGACCACGATGGCGCAATGGCTGTGGTGTTCGCCCGAAACGCGAAAGGTCCCGGGATGGTGCCGGGTTCTATTTCCGGTCAAGTCAATTTAGTTTCGCGTTTTCGTGATCCATAAAGGCCACATCGTTATCCAATGCCCATCTTATTTACCTCTTTATAAATGGTAATGATATAGATAAAACAGATTACCTACAAGACTCGGCTTTTAGAAGATATTTTTTGTTTTTTTTTTATCATTTTCATTTTATTAAATTTAAGTCATAAGTTTTTAACTAACTGCTAACTTCAAGGGCATGAAAACTCGGGGTTAAAGGTGTAACCTTTTACCGTTGATTCAAGGAAACGCCTTCTAGATGTTTAATCTCGAATCATTTCGTTAATGGTCAACCATGTAAGTAGATGTTAGGGTTGGCGACGTGAAGGGCTATGGTCAAAAAACACCAAACTACACAAAAACTAAACCGAATTAGCAAACTAAAGTGCCAGTGGGCTGGTCACATTAACCGCAGAACTGACAACCTTTGGAGCCGTATAGTCCTTGAGTGGAGACCGCGACTCGGTAAGCGTAGTGTTGGACGCCCTGTGACAAGATGGGATGATGAAATTCGAAGGCTGGCTGGTGTGGGCTGGATGAGAGTGGCCGAAAATCGGGAGCGGTGGTGTGCATTGCGGGAGACCTATGTCCAGCAGTGGACGAGTGTGGATTGCTGATGATGATGATGATGACACAAAAACTCGTTTTCGTGGGTGAGCACGCTTCGGCATGAATGGGCTGGCTCGATCTGAGTGATACCACGGTCTCACAGAAAACCAGCGTAAAGCAGCTCCTGCGCTGTATTTCGTCGGTTGAGGGAGGGTACCGGAAGGCCAATTAGGGGAGGGGTTGAAGGTTGGCGGCGCACTTGTGTGAACAGGCTCTATACATTGCATTGATATTGTCTCGCCTTCTCGGTTTGTATATAAGGTTTGCCGATGTCTATAGTATTTAATTGTGGGAGAGTCATGCTTCGGCATGAATGGGCCGGCTCGACCGGAGTGATACCACTGCCTCACAGAAGACCGGCGTGAAGCAGCTCCTGTGCTGTGTTTCGCCGAGTGAGTGAGGGTACCGGAGGCCCATCGGGGGGGAAGGGGATAAAAGGTTGGGAGCGCACTTATGACTCCACTGGTGATGCATGTGTCCATGGGCGGCGGCAATTGCTTACCATCAGGTGATCCGCCTGCTCGTCTGCTACCTTATATAGGTATAACAAAAAATATCTCTTTGAAAATAGTATAGAAGATATTTGTTATTCATCTGTTGTTTGATAAAAATAAAAATAGACTAAAGCTACTTAGTACTGAATCAAGTCATTGTATGATAAGCACTAATGAATGAATAGCATCATACTGGAAGAGACATTACTAAAATTTAATACAACTTAGCAGCAATTTGTGGCTTTTACACAATTATGCATATGAATAAAATAATCATAATTATTTAAAATCCTTTCCATCACAGCCTGCCAGCCCTAACTTCCTATTTCCTACTATTCGTGTATTGAACCCGGACAAGAAGAAAGGCTAAACGAACTGGTCGAGTACTGAGTACCCCATAGAGAAACTAGACACCAGTACCAGGCATCCGACGCGTGCGCAACTATTATAGCTAAATACCTATGAGTGATCGGAAACATCAAAGTTAAGTATTGGTTAAGTATCTTGTTTTAGTTCTTGACAATTACGACTATTACGAGCTATAGTTACTTTATGATTACAAGCTAGGCTACTATGTACCACGACTTTATGTCCAGTTACCCCCGTGCAGTGCAACGCACTGATCCGTGATCACGGGGTCCCGGGTTCAACTCCCGGGTCGAGCAAAAGTAAGTTTCGACTTTTTCGAACATAACTCGGGTTTGTGATCACCAATCCACATTAGGCAAGCGTGGTGATTAGGTAAGACTAATCCCGTCATAGTAGCGATTACTTGATTACTATGATGGCGGCTCTTGCCCTGCAGTGGGACAGTATATGTATAGGCTGATAGGTACCTACATACCTACTTTACTTTTAATGTCACCAAGTGTAACTTATACCCGTGTGGGATACATGTGTGCGTGCCGTTTGTAACTTAAATCAATATAGAAATCACTTAAAATAGGTAAAAAATTTATGAGTCAACATCGTCAAAATCTCAGAAGCCAAAATTAACCACACAATTCATACAGGGTGTATCAGTGGGCATTTAAATAAACATAAATAAATAAATAATGATGTTACTAAAAATTTATCTTTATGGGGTACGCTTTGATCACAACTTAGCATTTCTAGTTGATTGGTGACTTTTTAAACTTTTAGTCTTTAGACAGGATAATTTTCCACACATTCAGAAACCAATATATTACTAACATGAATATGTATATTTTTTATAAACTATGTATCTTTTAATCTTCTTAATGCGACTCATAATATCAAGCGGATATTAGAGGATATAATAAGCTTGCAGATTTTAGTTTGATAGCTCATAAATTTAAATATTGTCCCTTTTGAATTACGTGATCATTAATTATGTTAACATATTTATTCATGAGAGAAAGCGTAGGCGGAACTTCTATATTTTTACCGAACGTAAACAGCCTAATGTTTTAGAACTTATAGTTTAGACATAGAACAATTGAAAAGACGAGGACAAATAAGGCTATCAGCACAAAAGTGGTGTAGGCTCAGACTACTTCATTAGGAGATAATGAGGAATTAAAATTTGTTAAATGGTTTTTAAATTTAGGTAATTTATTTTGTGAACAAATGCAATATTGCTGCACCATCTGTTGAAAGATAGTAAAAAGTGGCTTACACCACTATTGAATTGATAAATTATAAAGTAACAAATTCAATTTACTACAAAATCGTATCCAACAAAAAATGTGGGTTACACCACTTTTGCACTGATAGCCTCACATAACAGTCTATATAATAGTTATATTTTTTTTATGTGATAGATGAAGGATAAGCAGACAGAACACCTGATGAAGTGATGACCACGATTGCCGCCGCCCATATACACCTGCAACTCCAGCAGAGTCACAAGGGCGCTGCCAACCTTTGACACTCTTTCCCCTTCAGTTGGGCTTCCGGTACCCTCACTCACTCGACGAAACACAGCGCAGGCACTGCATTATCCAGTCTTAAAGTTGTCAATTCATCTCGTTAGGACTGCGTAAGCGCAGCGTTTACGTGCAAGTGGTCTTACTGTCTTCACGAGTTATTTCATCCACACTTTCTTCTATAAACCAGCATCTTAACATTGAATGGCGTTATCTCTAAACGAGTACACACAACCCATTACGCTATGTTCTAGACTCTATTCCCCGGTATTAAAGATGCTTTTTAGTGGCAATAAGAAATGCCATTATTAGTATTGTACATGGAATTCTTCGCCAGATCTAGTCACACACGTGATAAACTTTTTGCGAGCCAGCTGCAGCGGTTGCGTATCGTGGTATTGTCATACGATAAGTTGTTTGTGTTGAGCACGCGACAACTAAGGACGGAGTCTGTTGGTAAAACTAAGCCTAATAAAGGCTGACAGGATAATAAGTGTCTAGTGTCGCTAATGTATATTAATAAAATCACGAACTAAAAAGTCGAAAAAAATATTTTTCGTCAAATCTTTTCAGATAGATAATTCTCCGGTTACCTCACTCAATCAGTGAAACACAGTACAAGGCTGCTTCACGCCAGTTTTCTGTGAGGCAGTGGTATCACTCCGGCCAAGCCAGCCCATTCATGCCGAAAGCATTTATGAACTTCTTAGAAAACTAGGCCATTCATTTTAATTATACGGGGTTTATGATAATGAAGACATGATTAATATCAAAGCTAATCATTTAAGTTGCAGATATGATGGATAGATGCAATGTGTTAACTAAGATTGATGGATTAATGATGCGAAAACGAATACATTAAGATACAAAGTAGCTATTAACTTCTTCCTTAATAGGTATTTTCTATAGTGATATATTGACTGCTACCTTCCAGGTAGTAGTGGTTTATTTCTTATTTTACCAATTATTAGGACATGTTTATATCGACACTTCCAGCACATTAGATCGTATCTACAAATGTGTGATTTTTAAAGGAGAGCGAATTAAGTTAACTTAACTTTAATGAGTAGAGTCATCATTCAGCAAATAGACGTACACAGCTGGACATAGGCCACCCCCAAAGTTCTCCACACAGATCGGTCCTGTGCCACCCGCATCCAAGGGACTCCCGCGACCTTCACTAGATCGTCGGTCCACCTGGTGGGAGGCCTGCCACGGCTGCGGCCTCCTGCACGCGGCCTCCACTCAAGGACATTTCCACCCCAATTTGATTAATGAAAGTTATTGTTTGAATTAATGTAAACTAAGTACCTATAATAGATTACGACCGTTTGCGTTTAGTTGGGTTAAAAAAAAACTACGTGATCTAACTGTTTGAGATAATAATTGACATTTTAAAGGTGGTTTTTCAAAATAACTAATTTAACTTATAGATGTATAACATTGTTATTAAATTGCCTTCGTGCCCCTAAAGATGTAGGTAATTAATTCGCATAAATTATAATTTATTTAATAATTATTGACTCTCTAAATGCATAAAATTATTACCACGTTTTCCTGTTGTCTTAATCAAAGTGGAAAGAGTATTGCTATGTTTACAAGCATATTTACTTGTTTTGCATAATTACTATGCGTGACCGAACACGATGTGTGTGAAACAAACAGACAAACATTACGACGAGTGAAAGAAGTCGTGGTTATGAGACCGCTTACCTGGTTAATTCATAAGATATTAAACAAACATTCATATGATATTGACGACCCGTTTAGCGCATTGGTTTGAGCGCCGGTTGAGACGTAAGGGTCGCGGGTTCGATTCCCGCACCAACACAAATGTTTGTTGATGAAACAGATATTTATTTGTGTTGGGTCTGGGTGTTTGTAGTACCTTTGTTGTGATGTTGTCTCAATTTTTTTCTTTTTTTTTATATCATTGACGGTCTCGATGGCGCAGTGGCTAATTCACCCGAAGCGCGAAAGGTCTCAACTTCGATTCCCGGACAAGTCAATTTAGGAAACTACGTTTTCTAAATTTTCTTGGGTCTGGGTGTTCTGGGTTGACGCCCCCAGTTAATTATCGCCACCTGGTACTCATAGTACAGGGGTTGCCCTAGTTTGATTGATTAGTGGTTGTCTGGCGCATTTAACATAAAACAAGCCGATAGGTAATTTTAATCCTGATTTAGGTACAGACATCCACACATCAGGTTACAACGACCTATCAAAATTATTCTATTGATATTCAACCTTATGTGTGTGACAGTAAGATGAGAGTCAATTGAAGTTTGGCAGTTTTGTATACTTTGATGTGTAGCTGCTGTTACCTACATAAATTATAAAACACAAAATTGGTGCAAAAGGGAATAATGATACGCTAGAAAGATGATAGCTAAAATGTTTATGTACTTCTTAGCAAACTAGGCCATTCATTTCAATTATACGGGGTTTATGATAATGAAGACATGATTAATATCAAAACCAATAATTTAAGTTATATGATGGATAAATGCAATGTGTTAACTAAGATTGATGGATTAATGATGCGAAAACGAATACATTAAACAAAGTAGCAATTAACTTCTTCCTTAATAAGCATTTTCTATGGCATAAATCATTGGATACGAGTGATATTATTGACTGCTACCTTCCAGGTAGTGTGGTTTATTTCTTATTTTACCAATTATTAGGACATGTTTATATCGACACACTTTCAGCACATTAGATCGTATCTACAAATGTGTGATTTTTAAAGGAGGGCGATTTTAAGTTAACTTAACTTTAATGAGTAGAGTCATCATTCAGCAAATAGACGTACACAGCTGGACATAGGCCTCCCCCAAAGTTCTCCACACAGATCGGTCCTGTGCCACCCGCATCCAAGGGACTTCGGCGACCTTCACTAGATCGTCGGTCCACCTGATGGGAAACCTGCCACGGCTGCGGCGTCCTGCACGTGGCCTCCACTCAAGGACCTTTCCACCCCTATTTGATTTGTTTGATGTATTGTTTGAATTAATTTAAACTAAGTATAGATTACGACCTGTTTGCGTTTAGTTGGGTTAAAAAAAACTAAGTTTTGATTTGATAATGTCATTGACATTTTGAAGGTAATTTTCAAACTATTTTATACTTTTAGTATTTTAACTTATCGATGTATTTTAACCATTGTTATAAATTGCCTTCTTCGTTTGCCCCTAAAGATGTCGGTAATTCATTCGCACTAAATTATAATTTATTTAATAATTATTTGACTCTCTAAATGCATCAAATTTATTACCCACCGTTTTTCTGCTGTTGTCTTACTCAAAGTGGAAAGAGTAATTGCTATGTTTACAAGCATATTTACTTGTTTTGCATAATTACTATGCGCGTGATCCGAACACGATGTGTTGCTGAAACAAACAGAACAAACATTACGACGAGCTGAAAGAAAGTCGTGGTTATGAGATCCGCTTGCCTGGTTAATTCCTAAGATTATTAAACAAACATCACATAATGTGAATTGACATCCCGATGGTTGGCATGGGCTAACTCACCCGAAGCGCGAAAGGTCTCAACTTTAATTCCCGGACAAGTCAATTTAGGAAACTACGTTTCAAAATTTTGCTTGGGTCTGGGTGTCTGGGTGACGCCCCAGTTAATTATCGCCACCTGGTACTCATAGTACAGGGGTTGCCCTAGTTGATTGATTAGTGGTGTCTGGCGCATTTAACATAAAACAAGCCGATAGGTAATTTTAATCCTGATTTAGGTACAGACATCCACACAATCAGGTTACAACGACCTATCAAAATTATTCTATTGATATTCAACCTTATGTGTGTGACAGTAAGATGAGAGTCAATTGAAGTTTGGCAGTTTTGTCGACGTATGAACTATGGTTGTATGTTCCTTTAATTAATTTTATTTTTGTCATAGCAATTGTTTGTCAGTAGCCAGCGCTTGCCACTCCTAAGCTCCTGTTTGTGGTGGTCTAAATCGTCATGCCATCTTTTCCTGGGTCTGCCTTTCAACTCCGCCCATCTCTTGGCTGGCTTGTGACAATTTAAGTCCACCCCTCCAATGAAGGAGATTAGGAGAGGCCTTTGTCCAGCAGTGGGACAGTGTAGGCTAATTAAAAAATGCAGTTTATTATTAAGTAAAAAAAACCGCACCCAGCAGCCAGCCACATACCGGATGGCTGTTCTACCATTTTAACTAACCGAACACATACAATAATCTTCCATTAGCCTAAGATACCGTTTATTTCCGTTTTATCGCGTTTGTAACATCCCCTAGATGGCGTACTGTTAGACTGAGGTTCAACTTCATCGTCATTGGTTGTTAAGTGACATGTTGACATCTCATATCAAAAAATTTGTAGATTTAGGTAGGTAGAATCAGGATCGAGAAGGGACATAGTACAAAAAAAACATGACTGAAAACCGAGCTTTTAAATTGTTTGTAAACATAAAATTCCACAAAAATCGCAAACACGATTAAATCAATGCGTTTTCAGCAAGAACCTGAAAAATTAGCCATAGATTTTTCTTTTGCTATGTAAGTATTAATAATCGAAACTTTCATTAAATTTACAACTTCTGGAACTTTTTTCGGTTAAAGTATGTTTGTATGTTATGTTAACATATGTATGTTAAAGTATGTTTACAATTAGTAGGTAGAATACGTGTTTAAAAAAAGATGTTTGTCAATACATACCAACATACATTCGTATAAAAAAGGGTTTAAAAATCACCACCTTCAAAATTCTAATGTCTTGAACATCACCACCTTCAAAATTCTAACATCCTGAACATTCCTTCCCAACTTCGTAAATTATTTCAAAACTAAACTCTAATCCTAAAACCTTTACACATGAATAAGCTAAGCATAAGATAATGAAAGCAAAAATAACTCACCGTCAAAAGCAGATAACACAACAAGTCTCCGGGCTGCATCTTCTCACTAGGTATAGCTGCGCGTGCGACTCTCGCTGCGTTCGCGCACGGTGTGGCTGCCCCGCGCATGCCGGGTGCGCGCGCCGCGTGACAGAAGTGTATGGGGCTGGTAATACCACTTTCTAAAGGTACGCCTTAGAATTAACATAGATAATCTGGTGTTGTTAAGCTAAAGTCCTGTGTGTCATTTCCTTTCCGCCAACCACGTGGTACAAGCATTGATAGAGTAATATAGATAGATAGATAGATAGATAAATCGTTTATTGCAGCAAAAGTGCATGTGTGTCTTTTGCTGAAATAAACGATTTATCTATCTATCTATCTCATCATCATCATTTCAGCCAATAGACGTCCACTGCTGGACATAGGCCTCCCCCAAAGTTCTCCACACAGATCGGTCCTGTGCCACCCGCATCCAAGGGACTCCCGCGACCTTCACCAGATCGTCGGTCCACCTGGTGGGAGGCCTGCCACGGCTGCGGCCTCCTGCACGTGGCCTCTGCCCGTGGCCTCTATCTATCTATACAATACAAATTACAATTCGGAATAAAAGGGAGAAATATTGCGGAACCGAACAATTACTTATTGTTCCTTGTCCTGCATGTGTGCCGCAGCAGTGCAATGGGCTAAAGCTTAGTGGAATTTATTTATTTCTAAAGGTTCTGTTTACTCAGGGAGCAAAACACTGATTTTCAGCCATAGCCCTAGGGATTACACGAGGCGCAACAAAGAGAGCAATTATAAAGAGATAGAACTATCGACATAGCTCACCAGATTAGTAAGTTGAAGTGGCAGTGGGTTGGCCATATCTGCTGCAGAACTGACAACTGTTTGGGTGGTGTGGAGTGGAGACCGCGTCTTGGTAAACTTGTGTAGGAGGACCTCAGGCCAGATGGAGTGACGATCTGCGCAAGAGGGCTGGCTGGAGCTGGATGCGAGTAGCCGAAGATCGATCAAAGTGGCGAGCATTTGGAGAGGCCTATGTCCAGCAGTGGACTGCAACAGGCAGATAATGATGATGAAAGAGACAGAGATCACGGTGTCATTCCTGCTGTTTCATTTTGCCACACCCGTTTTACCGTGGGAGAGCCACGCTTTGTCATAAATGGATCAGCTCGACCGAAGTGATACCCAGCCTCACAGAAAACGGCGTAAAGCAGCGGTTGCTCTGTGCTGCCCGGAGTGAGTGAGGGTACCGAAGGCCCTATTGCGGTAAAAAGGGGTTATAGATTGGTAGCACACCTGTGATTCCACTGGTGGCAGACGAGGAGACGGATCACCTGATGGTAAGACACCCTTACCATCAGATGATCCGTCTCCTCGTCTGCCATGTCCATATAATAAAACCATGTCTATATCGATACCTTAAATCTCAAAGGGCGTAATCACCATTTTGGCCAAAATTACTTTTGAATGCTATCTTACTCCATTTTTTTTTCTCTATCGATCTGTATTATCAAAGTTTTAAAATTCGCAAAAAAGTGGTGATTACAGCCCACGTGTTTACCGTCGATAATGCAAGAATTTTAGTCGTAAATACCTTTAAAAAATTCATTATTAAGGTTTCGGTCGATACACCAGTTAAAATTATAATGATGTGAAAAATACTGACTATCGAATGAGGCGTATAGGACAGATATGTGTAACAGTGGCGTTTACGACTCGAGTTACTTTAAGAATTAAACAAAATAATAAAGTAAGTGGTAGTAATACTGCATAATGAATATCGCGTTTAGTCCGGTTTCTATAAATTCTAAAATAAAAACGCTCAGACATGCAATTAGCAAGTACTTTTACTACCCATGTAAGAAGAATTACTCTAGTGTCAGTATCCTAGACGAAAATGAGGATATACGAAAATGAGCAGAATATACCACTCATTTCCCCTCGTCGAACCGAATTGTATAGATGTCTGTGATTAAATTCTTGTTAATATAGGAGTGAAGTTGACGTCTTTTATTTCTTTTGCCCAACAGTACTCCTATTAAAGATTGTTAATAGCACGCAAAACCTGAAACATAAACAAAGTGGCGGGAGTTTTGCTAGCACTTAAATCTTATGTAGATCAATCCTAGCTTTAATATTTTTAAAAATAAACGTTTGTTTTACTTTTTTACACAGTACTCGTAGAAGACTTATTAAAATTTAAGCTCTAAGTAAAAGTCCTGTCGATGCAGATGTTGTTTACACTAATTTAAAAACAAGACAAAATTAAAGAAATCAATAACTTTTGTTTGAATTTCAAACTAAAATGATTGCGTTTGTATAATTGAAATAATAAAATCGTTTTCATTTCTGTACTTGCTATAAATTTTGTAATAATGAAACTACCCGTATTTGTCTCTTAATTTGTATCTTCCTCAAAGTGTTTTTACTTATAAAAAACCGAAAATAGCTTTTTAAAATGCATTTTCTATAAGTTAACTAGGCTGTTACACCATAGCATAGAGCAGAATAGCCTTTTTTTTCAAGTCGTAAACGCCATTATACCATAACTTATTGCAGAACAGCCTTTTTTTTAGGTCGTAAATGCCAAGTTGTCAATATTTTTTTGGCGTAATCACAAATCAGTTTGGCAAACATTGGTTGTATTTTGAATACCATATAACTGTGTTATAAAGCTCTCGATACTCGATAATTACATCTAAATTTCATTTATATGGCATTACTAGTTTAAAAGTTATGAATTTAATTCTTAGATTTTTTTTTTGTTTTTGCTCTCCTGAAAAGTGATGATTTGGTGATTACGCCCTTTGAGATTTAAGGTATCGTTATAATAAAACGTGATAAACTTTAGCCTATTTTCAATAAATTAGAATCATAAATATTTTACTTACGTGTCTCTGTAGGATGACATATCTATCTCTTTTTAATACACCATTTATCACTTTCTTCAGGTTTAGCCCATGCCTTAGTATTATACTTATAGATAATATTCATATCCAGTAGATAAGTATATGGTATATGGGTGGGTAATACATGTTTAGTCCTGTGTTTTATTTCCTTTCCGGCAAATGCGGTGGGTGCAATGACGGTCGATGACCCTTCATCATCATCATCATCAGCCCGGTAGATTGCTCTATTATGGAGGTAAATTGTAAATAAATACGCTTACCAGAAAATATTATACTAACATTGACCGCGCCATCTTTGAAAAGTATTGGGCATAGTTTTCACATCATTTTCACATCATAGTATGTAGTTGCGAACAAGAACAAAATTTCGGATGAAATCGAGTTACATATTTAGAGCCTATCAAAAATGAAACTTACGTAGTGGAGAGTCTCCTCCACTATGTGTGCAACATCAAAAATTTGAGCATCATTTGTTCTAATTAATGACTTTTGGAAATTCGCAAAAAGAAATAATTATACTTTATCCTTAGAACATTATACCAGCTATTAAACAACACTTGAGTTTAGAAAAATGTAAAGAAAATCTCTCAAATGCTTTTACATTCGGCTCCAATATTCTATGTATTTACAAGCAATTTCTTTATACAGGTACCTACGTAATGTATAGCAGCTCTATATAGATCGTTAGTATAATTGCGCACGCGTCAACCGCTCTCACATCTTTGTTTATTTATTTATTCCCAATAAACAATAGGTTTGGACTAATAGTTTGCATTCATACCGAGTCAATAATACACCTGTGCGTATTTATTTACATATGAATGTTTTGAGATGTTATTTGGGCATGGCATATGTTTAGTTTAATCTGGATATTTAATATAATCAATATTTTTTATATGATAGGCGGCGGACGAAAAGACGGACCACCTGATGGTAAACGGATGCCGCCGTCCGTAGACACCCGCAACACCAGTGGACCAGTCTACGACTAAGAATTCTTTAAGAGAAGAGCGACTTCTTTTTTAAAAGACCAGCAACGCATTGCCGACTTCTCTTAAATCTTTGTAGATTTTTAGGGCGGCGGTCATCCTACCTATTTACTTTCCAACGGTCTACTCGCTTGTACTTTTGTTGTCTCTGAGAAAATAATAATAATAATAATAAAAATGTTTATTAGGCACCTTAATTGTATACACAGCAGTTTACAATATTATATAACAAAATGTTCATAAAAATTATAAACAGAAGACAGTGGGCACCTAATAGGTCTCCGCTCAGCATTTGTCGGGGATGCGCTATGCGCACCACGACGCTGGTCTTCCGCGGATGCCTTATGACAGTGGTATTTAAACAAATAAAAACGTAGCTTACAATACTAAATTAAAAAATCAGAAAACAACTTAACAACTTATATAGAATAAGGTACAATTGACATTATGGTTACAGTAGGTATATTTATATTTTGGTAATTAAGTACATACTAAGGTAACATTATAATGTGTAAATGTAAATATTACAATCTTATAATATTATAATAAAGTTTTCATTGTATCAATATAAATATTATCCTTAAATAGAGGTATATATCTATCTATATATCTATATATGCAGTTTTTTAGAATCAATATTTATTTTCTTTCCTTAAATATCTTTTTGAGAGGATAAAAGCTGGCTTTTATATTTTAACTTAAATAACTTAACATTACTTAAGTTCCTAAGTGGTGGAGGGATATTATTCCAACACTTAGTAGCAAGGTATCGGAAACTACCCCGGAATGAAGCTGAGTTGTAAGTGGGACAAATGAGACGATCGTTGAAGCGAGATATGCGGTCTGTGAATTTAAGTTTAGAATAAAGATATGAAGGATCCTGATTTTTTATTAACGCCGAAGAGTAACCCTGCAAAGTGCAATGTGCGACGTGATTCCATGTTCATGAGGTTACTGTTATTGAGGAAAGGTGTGACATGAGCTCTACGCGGTATAAAGAAGCAGAATCGAGCGCATGAGTTTTGCACTCTTTGTATAAGTTTTTTGGTTCTGGCTAGCAAGCATCCCCCAATTACAGTATCGGCATAATTTAATTTAGATAATACCAATGATTCGCAGAGATAAATTCGTAAATCTTCACTTAGATACTGTCGCATCCCGTACAGAACTTTCAATCTGTAATAACATTGGCGCACAACATCACTGACATATTTTTCAAAATGTAAATTAGAATCAAATAGAACACCTAAGTTCCGAACTTCAGTGACTTGTTCAATTTTATCCTGTTCTATTTTGATTGATGGCAGTAAACAATTAATCCGATGTATTTGTAATTTAGTACCTAAAACAATAAACTTGGTCTTTTTTGGGTTTAGGACAAGATCATTTTTTCTAGACCACTCAGCTATACGGTTGAGATCTTCATTTATTTTTTCTGTGGCCAAGATTGATTGATGTGGTTTAAATGTTTTATAGATTTGCAGATCATCCGCATATAAGTGATGTTCAGTTCTCATAATACATTTAGTCAAATCAGCAGTATATAAAGTGAAAAGGATGGGTCCTAGTATAGAGCCTTGTGGGACCCCTCGTTTTATGGCACAATTATCAGAGTACTCCATCTTACCATTTCTTACTATCCCCACCTTTTGAGACCGGCCAAGCAAGTAACTAGAAAACCATTTTAGTGTTGCATAATGAAACCCGTAGAAGGACAATTTAGCCAGAAGTAAATCAATGTTTATGCTATCAAATGCGCGCGAGTAATCCAGTAAAACTAGGATGGCGCCTTCTCCTATATCTTGCCCAGCAAGAATATCATCAACCACATCAAGAAGTGCAGTGGCTGTACTCCGACCTGACCTGAAGCCTGACTGCTTTTCAGGCATGATATTGTTAGTGTAAAGATATTCCGTCATCTGAGAGCACACAATTTTTTCTACAATTTTAGATAAGAACGGTAATATACTAATTGGTCTAAGGTCTTTAAAATCTATAGGGTTACTTGTTTTAGGAATCGGTTTGACTATTGCTTGCTTCCAAATGTCAGGGAATATCCCGGTGGTAATAGATCTGTTAATGATGGCAGTGATTACTGTTAGTGTGCGTGGTAGTGTAAGTAATATCATATTCAGAGTAATACCGTCTACACCTTGTGCGTTTGTCGTAAATTTATTTATAATTTTGAAAACAGTTTCCTCATCAATTGGTCTAAGAAAGAAAGTTGCCGAGCCAAATCTAGATTTTTGCCAATGCGTTAGTTCAGAGTCAGTTACATCTTTAATACCAGGTATTTCAAGAAAGTACTTATTGATACAATTGGGGTCGTTAATATGAGCCGGAATATTTAAATCTTCGCTTTTAAAATCTACAATATTTTGTTTGACATTTTTCCAAAGTGTATGTGGGTTGTTTATGTGTCTATTTATATTATATTTGAAATAAGCAGTCTTTTCATTATGCATAGCTACGTTAACTAAACTTTTAAGTTCTTTATAGTACTTTTTATCAGATTCAAGTTTTGAACGTTTATACTTAGTATGTGCAGAATCTCTTAATTTTATCATTTCCTTTATCGTATGAGTTATCCAGGGATAACTCTGTTTCTTGATGTATGACGTTTTCATGGGTGCATGGTGGTCGAACAGACTAATAATCTGATTATTAAAAGCAATAACTGAATCGTTCACATTACTAGCTAATAACTTTTCCCATTCGATGTTGTTTACATCATCATTAAAGCGTTCCATATCTATATCTTTTAATGGTCTAAAATTTATCCATTGGGGTTTAGGAACAGGTTTTTTAACATGTAACTCACATGAAATAAATGCATGCCCGCTCAAGTCCGGTACATGGTCAACCAGAACCTTAACTATCTTAGTGGTACTACAAACAATATCGAGAAGAGTTTCGGAGTGTTCTGTAAAATGCGTGGGCGCCTTAACAAACTGTTGCAGACCCATGCATTCAAAAAAATCTAATAATTTCTTAGAGTTCGCCTCCTCGCAATTGAGGAGATCGATATTAAAATCGCCCATCAGGACTATGTGATCGTATGATGAGAATGAGCTCACCGAGTCCGTCATCGCATCAAGAAATACTTCAATATTGAGCCAAGGCGGACGATAGGCAGTACCTATCGCCAGTCTTAATCCACCTAGGTTAACACCAAGCCACATTTGCTCTACGGAGGGTGAGGGAGGGTGTTGCAGATAGCGCGCGTTGACGCCGCGGCGCAGGTAGAAGCCGACGCCGCCGCCGCGCGAGCGCAGGCCGGGCGGGCGCGGCGTGTGCCGCAGCCGGTAGCCGGGCGGTGCAGGTGCGCGTTTCTCCTCACCCTCTTTCAGCCATGTCTCGTTGATGGCTAAGATATCAACATTATGACGTTCTACTGCTACTATAAACTCTTCATGTCGCGTACCCAGTGAACCAGGGTTTAGCAGCCCTAAAGACAAATTTTTTGTTTTAATGAATTGTAGAACGTATGTGTGAGATATTTGTATATAGACGCAGTTAGTTAGAATTTTCTTTAGAAATGTCATTATGGAAAGACCCATCTAAGCATCTTCTACGTAACATAATGTTCATATTAACGAAAATTAACAGGGTCGGGAGTCAACGTGCCTTTTATTAAGTACTTCCATGATTATTTTATTCCAGTCCGCTTGTGATCACGGCTAGTAACTGTAATGCAGACGAAAGATCAAGCATTAAGCCTAACATAGGTAATAAATGAATAATGCAGTTACTGCATTACATAATAAATTTTTATGTGATAGGTAGCAGACGTGCAGACGGATGACATAGTAAGCGATAACCACCGCCCATAGACACCTACAACACCAGTAGAGTCACAAGAGCGCTGCCAACTTTTAACCCTCCTTTCCCTCTAACTGGGCCTCCACATTTAATACATTTACCTCAAAATAACTTGGGACTACTAAAAGTACCACAGTAACAGACAGAATCTTGAACAGTTTGGTTAAGCCAATAAAACTGCTGAAAAGCGCCATCTTTGTTTTTATACACCAACTTTCTCATCAAGACGATCTCTCGCCATATTTATTCAGGTTCTAACAGCAAGTTCACAAGTAAATAGAAAGATGGCACTGTTTTCGACTTTTTATTAGTCTGGTACACTCGGCCAAATATAAGTCTGACCCACTTTGTAATGTAGACGTAACTCACAGATCTACCAATCGCTTTACATTTTGATCCCTTTTGACTGATGTTAAAATATACCTAACCTATGAGAAGTTATCATTTGTTTATGTCAGTTTTGTCCAAAAAAATTTAAGTCAGAGTTCTTATCCTCAAAAACGAAGTTTTTGTTTCACTAGTTTTAATGATAAGATAAGTAAGTACCTATCGTTTGAAACATATCCTAATAATTTTAAATATGCACTAAGTACTCGTAATAATAGTGGTTTACGTTTTTTTCTGAATTATAAAGTCATAGCAAAATTCAACAATAAGGCTCTTTAAGAGGTTTTTAATAAAAAATCTTAGTGTCAGTGGCATGAAAAATTTATTTAATTTTCTTTTAATTACATTATTATGCTATGCTAAAATAAATACAGAGATTGTTCGGATATTTTGATCTTATTTATATGTTCATTTAAATAATAGTGGATAATAATAATACAATAAAAGCGTCTAACCTATTTATTTATTTACAATTCATTGAATAATTTACGACTGATTTAAAATAAACTTTAAGTTTATGATTTAAAACAGATTATTATTAAATAATTTATTTAAGACTTCATTTCATTGTGACCGTGACAGTAAAAAATATCAAGGAATCTAATTTCACTTGAATTTTTAGAAAATATTTTTGAGATCTTTACTCAAATATTGAAAAAACTCTTTAGGATTTTTAAGAAAAAATATTTAATTAAATAACAGTGTCTTATTTATAAAATTTAACGTGAGCACAGTATGTAATAATTATATTTATTTCATAATTTGTAATAATGACATAAGGTAATTAATTTGATGACCATTTAAATACCTTTTTTGGAAAGAAAACATTTGACTAAAGATCACAAAAGCGAAAAATTTATCAAAATCACACAAAATAAATGTACATTGTGTACTTATAGAAACTTGAAAATTTCTTAATTGGAAGATAAAATTCGATCAAATGACTCGATACAATACAAAACCTTGTCGGGTGACCCGTATCGACAAAAAGTTTTAAGGAATATTATTAAGAAGACGGAAATTTTATGAATGTGATGATATGAATAACATCAAACCAAATTAAATTCGGAATATTACCTACATAAAACATTAAAGAAGAAATAATTTTACCTTTTGTTTGAGGATTGAAAAAAATTGTGCACAAATTCTTGTGCAATTCTCAAATTTTGTTACCAGAACAAATCAATATAACTTTTATTAAAATTGTGACTAAAGCCACTTATAGGTATTTTCGTATTATGATTTTTGTTTATTTTAAGATTTAAGCCAAATAAGCTCGTTTCTAAATAAAAAAATGTTTTTGATACTTTGATTACTGTCCTATTCACCATTGCTTAGTTTAATGTTACTTTTTCTGAAGAAAAGAAGACTTATTAAAATAAAATTTCGCTAAAAAAACTTATCTGTATAAATTCTCCAATGACAATTTTCCAGAATGGTAAAAAATCTAAAATATATTAAGAGCTTAGAAATTCACAATTTTTCCATCTAAAAATAACAAGTTGTGTCAAATGTTCTGTTTGATAGAGAAGTTGCAAACTTATCGATAGTAATAAATTGAATGCTACATAACTTATAACAGCAATATTCTTAATTGCTCATCAAATAATCTATGTTATTCATACCATCACACCAGAATCTATACTATCACTTAACTCTAATTCGACGGCGGAAGATACATTCCCATACTATATCCACCATGCCTTGCCAACGCCGGTCACTGCAGCAACAAAATCGTATCTCATTATCATATAAACAAATATGGAAGGCTAGGTATATTATAAACCATGTTTTTAGGCAACCCAGAACCTTTGCTAGAACATCATACTGACGATAACAAACAATATAAGCCCCAAAAACTGGCCATAATCTCAAAAAATACCTCAACTTCAAATAAAGTTTTGAATCAAATCGTTAGCGATTGTTAGGTATTTAACTATCACCTTTTTGGTTTATTTTTTACGTTGCCAAGTCTAATTGTAGTTTACATAAGAGTTTATGAAAATAATCACTATCCAAGTATTTATCTACTTCATTAATGTCCTTAGCTATTCTTTCATCTTTAATAGAGTTATAAAAAATCTTCTTGAGATTTTTTGCTTTTTATTTTGTTTGTTCCTTTGGGGACATAGTATTGTCATCGGGAGTGTGATGATTGATGCAAAGATTCTAGTTGGTTGTAAAAACGTAGTGTATATGGTGAAGGCACGCGGAGTGTATTTACAGTTGTGCTGCGATGAACGTTGGCTAGACAGTGCTGGTACTGGTGAAGACGATCCCATTAATGGAGGAGATGTTGATGGTAACAAACGTTGATAAATTAAGAATAAAAAGAAAGATAATGTTTGAAACAGCTTTGATTAGCAATAAAATAATATTATTACCTAACTTGATTTCTATGATGAAGGTCTTTGCTAGGATGATACATTACGAGTTGATCAAAATATAATAATATAGATCAAAGAGAAATTAAAACAATTTTTGGTTTGTTTCTTTTGTAAATACACAAAGACGAAATACGAGTAAGCTTATAAAATGATCTTATTAACGACACAAAAGATTATCTTTGTTTGGATTATTTTGTGGATGTATTTGTGTATGAATGAGTCTTTTAACTTTTTATTATTAAATAAATATTTAAAAAAATATAAAAAAATTGCATTGATGTCAAGTACCTACATCAAATAAAAGCAATACAAAATAATAATTCGATGTTAGCTTTGAATCTGAAACAAAAACATACAACTCTCCACGCATCTACGGGAACGTCTATACGAGCAAAATGTGTATGGATGTATTATAAATAACATTCGATATTCTCTAAGTGACATGCTTATCCTTTGATATGTGTCGTTCCTTGTTTTAGATTATGTTTTGTCTTTACAAAATGAAGCAAAGCGACAAAATATTGGACTCAATGTTTCAGATTATAATGTGTCGTTTTTCACAGTATTGGCAGTGTATCATCTTTGTTTGTTGTCTACTGATAGCTTTGCTTCACTTACTTTTGTTTAATTTTTATAAAAGCGAACACTCACTAAGCTCCAAACCTTAACACAAAGCCAAAGCTTCCAAACTATTAAATTTTAAATATTTACAAACTATACTATTGTGTGTAACATTGCATCGCAAGATAAAAATTAAAATCATGATTAACTACAAAATCGACTACCTATCAATTTAATATATTTGGATAGAATTCTCGATCATTACAATTTACAAATCGACATTATCTACATTGGAGATTGTGGAAAGACCCTGTTTTAACAAGACCTATATAATATCTACGAAGGTCCAGCGTAGAGCTATACTACAAAACCACTGAGCGAGGTATCATTTAGGATTTTAGAAAATTAAATCTGGTAACAAGTACTTTTGAATGTAGATCCATTCACTAAGTATAAAGGAATATAAGACGATATCTATAATAGACGAATAGAATAATTCTATTCTAAAAAAATCACTTCTAAAACAGCTGAGCTCTAATATCTTATCCTAACCTAAGCTCAGCATATTGGACCAGAAATGTTAACTTAACGTATTGATTGCACGAAAGAAAAAAAGCTAAAGCCTTCATTGCGTCGCCTCAGCGGTGTGATAGTGTGAGGGGTGGTAGCGCCAAACCTGCGGGGGGGAGTACTCCACGGGGACTTCTTGGGCGGAGCCCCCCGCGCCCCACATGAGCACGTCTGCCGCGGCATCTCCTGCGGCTGCTGCATGCGCTCCTGCTCCGTGGACCCACTCGACCCTCCGGGGCTCGGCCCCGGCACCACGCTTGGCGACCTCCTCTCCTGTCCCGTCACCGGGCTCATGTACCTCCCGCTACTGTCTACATAGGCATACTCTCTAGACGGCGGCCTGTGGTACGTGGGCGCGACTTCGTACCCAGGCGGCGCTGGTTCCAGGAACCCGTTTGGGGCGTAAGGCGTGTAGTGGTAGGACAGCGGTTTGTATTGGTGGAAGAGGTTGTCCGCTGTCAGGAATCTGTCGTCTAAAGGCGGCGGGGCGTAGTGTAATGCAGGTGCTGGTGGGTATTCCCCGTAAGGCGCTGTGTATGCTCCATTTAAGTTTGTATACGCTGCTGCGACGGCATCTGCGGCTAGGTAGTCGACTGGAGGCGGCGCGGGGGTAGTTGGGACTCGTCTTTTATTTCTACAAGTAGATAAAAAGTCTCGTAGTTGAGTTTTGTATCTCCTCGCGGCTCTGGGAGGGGTGGTTACGGTCGTTTCGCAGCCAGATAGCTGTTCTGATTCCGAGAAGTAGAGGCTTGTTAAACCTGTGTCTAAGTAACTGACTTTGAAGTCCATCGTTCTTTTACCAAGTAGATCTCTACCTTCTTCTTCCCTGTAATAGAAAACATTGAGGCTTTGAGTATTGGAACGATATAATTTGGTCTTTATAAGACCATGTTGTAAATTGACTGATGGGATATTATTCATAGCACAAAAGTAGTAAAAAGTGAAGACAATATTATGAAAAACAAAGAAGGAATGATATAAACGCACTCTAGGGTAACTTCGAGAAGCAACATTACAAAAACTGCAGATTTACTATTTATGGAATATGATCACGACAAGATAAATTATTATCGTGAAAATTTAGTAATGACAATAACAATATAGATTTACTTAAATAAGTATATAAAGTTATTTACATCAGCGGCCGATGCGTACTGATGACGAAGTCAGGCTTGGAGTTCTTGTAGACGAGCCTCGAAGAGGTCTGCAGCCACTGCCACTGCCCCTCCTTGGTCTGGAAGCGATACGCAATCATCCCGGAAGCACCTGTTTTTAATACTGCAACAAAATAGAAAACAAATGTTTTATATATTTGTCGTACTAATTACCTATGTTAAAAATAATAAAGCACCCACTGAATATAATAAAAAGTTCATTCAAATTGACATATTCAGGACTATACTCACATTCTTGATGCGCGCTGGCCACATAAGCTAAGTCGTCGTAATGAACTAAGTCATAACCACCCATATTTGCTAATTCTGCATCCGTATATCCTAAAAGCATTTTACCCCTGTAAAAAAAAGAAAACAAGATATTAAAATCAATTTCGAAGCCACTGAATACTTAAAAACTTTGGAAGCGCAGACATGATGTCTCGTTTTAACGTTTTCATCTTTACGATTAGAGATACAAACACCAGCGGGACTTAAATTAAGGAAGAGTATTTAGTTGTTTCAAGGAACAAAAGGGAATGTTCCTCATGATAAAGAATATTTGCCAGACCAAATAGACTATAGCACCACATTTAGAATCATTGTCTCACGAATATTGGATACCCACAATTTTTTAAAAACTATTCAAAACACACATTTTGAGTAAAAATATTACCTGCTTCATATTTTGAATGAACCAGGATACAAAGTTTTTGTATTCCAAGGTCGGTCTTTCTATGGGTCAGTAAAGCATGGGTACCCCATTAGCTTATTTTATTAACTATAAAACTGTTAGTCACACTATGGTTAAATTTTAACCCATTATCGATTTTTCACGGTTAGAAATAAGTATGGTTTCGGTGTTGTTGCTATAAGAGTTAAAATTTAAACAATACGTAAAAGTATAAGGACTAGATACATATATTTGGATGTTCTAAGAAATGGGTTGCACTTTTGTCTATATAATTGCGTTTTAAGTTTTTTCCTATTTAGTCATGCAGGCGGGCAGTATTATGGACTGTAAATTGGTAATACAATGTCCTATCTCAAACATATCGGTAAAAAAGAGTTGATATGGCATTTCATACTATCTCCTGTTATTTAAAAATACTACGAAATATTGCCAGTTCACATCAGTCTATAAGAACATTGTCAATAAAATAATCTATCAAATCAGTATTTGTTAGGTCTTTTTTTGTGATAGCTAGTAGACAGCAGTCGTAGCTAGTTATAGGTCTTTTCAATTTGAACAACAAGTTGGGCATTCGCTACTTTTGATCGTTGAAGGTTTTTTTATGCGATAGGTGGCAGATAAACAGACGGATAATCTGACGATAAGCGATTACCGCCGTCCATAGACACCCTTTAACAGCAATGTAGTGACAAGGGCGCTGACAACTTTTTAACCCTTTTTTAAAACATTTTTAATTTTTTAAAGTTGGTGATGTAACATTTACCTTTGATCCATAGAGACTAGAGACAGATCAAGCTTGTGCTTGCTCTTAAACATGACCTCCTTCTGCGGGATCTCGAGGAGGCTGGGAGGGCCGAAGGGCGCGCATATCGCGAACAGAGCTAAGGGCGGCTCCTCCGTTTTTTTGTTCTGCCCGTGAAGGACCTTGATCCGGCCCCGGATGTCTAGCCTCTGTAATTTATGGAAAATATAAAACTGATATAAGAAAACAGATAATTTTTTTTGATACTTAATTCTTCTGATCATTTAAACCAAGCTGTATCTAGATACAGCGTGTCTCAGCCAATGAAGTCTTCTTTCGCAAAAGAGCGATATTTGGCATTTTCCGAATTCAAACGGCCTTTTAGGAAGGTATAGGCTCGTTTCTTGAAGATTTGAATGTCGTACCGGTTTGGAAATACCGCTGCGGGAAGTTGATTCCACAATGAGGAGGTGCGTGGCAGAAAGTGTCGAGTAAAGCGCACGGTAGTGGACCGCCATCCATCCAGGTGGTATGGATGGGAATCTGAGTTTATGGCGTGTAGTGCGGTGGTGAAATTTGGCAGCGGGTATTAATTCGAACAACTCCTCAGAGCACTCACCGTGGTAAAGGCGGGTAAAAGACACATAGAGATGCAACATCTCTCCGCAGTGCCAGAGAATCTAGGCGAGCAGTGAGATTCTCGTCGCCGACTAATCGAGTTGCGCGACGTTATTTGCGCGAGTTGCGAGAATATGGTCGAAAAGGCGTTTAGTGCGCATGTGTGAGTACATGACATATTTTTAGCTCTTAGTGGGCATTCAGCCTTCTGTTTCAAAAGTATTTATTTTGTGTCTGAATAGTGATGGCATTTTCGGAATTCAAAATATCTCTAACTACTATGTCAGGGCGCTGCTGGCATCACTTTTACAGACACTTTCAGCACCTTTCAGTATGGAATTGTGTATCTGGAGATTAATAAGATTGAATTGTAATGCCAATAATTTTTATGATAAATAAGCCAGAAAATTTGTTGTTATTTATAGCGTCTAAGAATTTCTTTCAATATTTTTTTTTATGAAAGCAGGATATAGCACTCATATTTTTTTAACTTAATCATCTTGTACTGTAGGGTAATACTTTATAAAGAGTATTCTTTCTTCATCATCATATTAGCCCACATTCAACCACTGTTGAGTATAAGCCTCTTTTCAATCACGCCACTTCCTACGATCCCCAGGCATCATCCATTCTTTCCCCACTACCATTACAATATCGTCCCACCAACAGACATATGGTCTACCCACATTACGTCGTCTTAACTAACCAAGTTTATTATACTTTACTAACCAAGAATCCTGAAGTATTATCCAGCAGGCACCGAAACCGGACTGTGAAGCTTCTCTCCAGTAAGTGTGTCCTGTCTGGCCTCAGCACATCCTGGAGGGTAAGGTTGTTCACTTCTGGAGGTAGGAAGGAGTTCCAGAGCAGTTGCCTTTGGAGCTCTTCCCGGTCTTCTGAGTGGACCAGCTCGTAGACTGACTGGTGCACTATATCTGACTGTAATGAAAGGAGAATAAGGAGTAAATAAAGAGACTAATACAAAATGTTCCTCATGAAGAGGTTTGAATTATTGTAGACGACATGGCCATTATGTCCAAAACGATACAATTTAATCGATACCCAGAACAATATTTTAGTACAGTTTGAAACGAATATAGAAAATATTTCGAAAAGTCTTGAATGTAGTGAGAGAAGATTAGTACTTAGAATATAAAAACATATTTTCGAGATTATACACTTTTGATACAAAATATCAAACTGGTAACTAAATTGTAGTACCAGTTATCACTTGTTCGACTATTTGTTGCTTTGTAATGTCATTAAGTAATGCTGCATAAAACCATTTCTGTCATCCAATAAAATACCTTCATAAATATAATTTGTAACAAGCAACAGAAGTTTTCTTTACTTTTAATAATAAATTTCAAGGTACTTTTATACAAATAATTATCATAATTCTGTATTACATTTGAGTTAATATAATTGACGATAAATTAAGTTAAACTGGAAATCTACATAAATGATAATGATGATACGAAATGATCTGGTCGGCACAAACAGCAAGTCATCAAACCGTTCATAAATCAATAAAGCATCTAACCCCAAAAATTGATTCAAATGCGATCATTAAAACATCATCTGTAACGAAGATGGACAAGTTAATTCTAATGTTGCAAAATCGCAATTTTGTACATTAAACTGATAGTGATAAAGTACAAATTGCAATGTAAGACATACCCGGTCTTTTCTAGCGCGTCATGTTATAAAGCACCGTGTAAACACTGTGGATAACGCGTCGGAAATATATGATGCATGCACAAAACTAATTGATAATCAATGGGGTCCCTCAGGGTACTATACTAGGCCCCCTATTCTAAAATGTTGACATGTAAATGAATCACGAGCAAGTGAAATAAACTAAAGGTGGGTATGAAATGGGGTTCCTTGTAACACAACTATGTGAGTTGAAACATATTGCGATGGCATTAAACGTCAGAGGATGATTTGTTGGGTAATTGCTTTTTGTTCTCTATTTGGGGGAGCGGTTGCCACGTAACAGAGCAGTGTTTTGTTGATATGCCATTGTTTTGGCAAAACATTTTTGTGTTCCGTGGTTTTGTGGAGTTGATAAATGACGGTGTTTTCGATGTTTATACGGTTTTTATCTTTTTTGAATTACGGTCGCCCTAAAAGTGGAAGTTTGATCAATTTGTTTGTAAAAGTAGGACACGTTCGTGATTTTATTCTTCCAAACAATTTTGTTACTTCGAAGTAAACTTGTTTGTTATTGATTATAGTCTGCAATGTTAACAGGAATAAAGACATAATTTGGTCATAACTTTATTTGCTAGTGATCAAATCTTTATTAACTCATAGATCGAAAACAAGAGCAAGTTTAAATGATTTTTTTATTTAAAAATATGTATTTGCAAAGTACGTCGTCAATTAAATTATCTTTTGGCACAGAAAATAATTAGTTTATTCTTGTCACACGAAAAGTAACATTAACCCAAAATGGAATGTAATTAAATTACTTTTTAGACGTAGTCATAAAAAGAAAATTATTCAAAAAATATAAGCACATTTGGGAATAAGCCCTTTTATTTATTAATCTGAAATAATGTGATAAGCAAGCGGCCCTACGAGTTTTAATTATTCACTAAAGTTGATTATTGTACGAAAATATTAATTACTCGCGATAACTGACTCCAAAAGGCTTTAGGGTTTATTAAGGGTTTATCGGAGGGTTATCGGTGTCGTTTCGACGAATGGAAAGGGCTGGGAATAATAAATTTAAGGTAAGGTAGAGTTGAATTTAATTAGCGCAATGCGAAATAAAGATATCTTAATGTTATAAAAGTGCATTTTTTTTTCAATTTTACATTAAACAACTGCTCGTTTGTTTACTAATAAGGACTGCCAATATTTTAATTTTGTTTTTTCTTGGCTATCATCAATCCTATTAATACGTACTACTCTTTTGATGACTCTTATATAGAGTTATTAGCATTATTAACATAGCTTGATTAGAAATGCAATGAGTCCTAAGTTGTTGCTGAATTTTATTTATTCCATTCTATGCTTTATGCTGCTAGGGGTTTGTGATTACCGATCCAAGTTAGCCAAGAGTGGTGGTTCAGCCTTATCCTATCATAGTAGCGATGACTTGATATATAATATGCTGGAGGCTTTTTCCCTGCAGTGAGACACTACCTATATAGGGTGATACTGACTTACTTATTCTATGCTAAATTACATATCTACGTTAATCATTTTGTACTTTATCTAACAATTACTCAACAGGTCCAGTATTGCTATTGACAGTACTTGCCTCATACGAAGGGCTTGAAGATTACTTGTCTTTGCTCAGAATCTTCCATTTACTTACATCTTGTCAATTCTTTGACTATATTACTACGAATCAAACTGTCGAAAAAAATACCCAACACTAAAACGTTCATTAACGAAAACCACGCACATTAAAAATAAAGTTTACAGTGAAATATTGCCATCAGAAGCAAAATCCCTGACTTCGGTCGTTGTATTACAGAAATGCGATTCGGGTTAAGTGTAGTTATTTGTAAGGGGCAGGACTAGTTTCAAGTCAGTAGAGTCTTAAGTGAGGTCAGTTGAATTTTCAATTAATTGTATATAGTTAATGCAAGTTAATTTAAGTCTCACTCAATTGTCGTGGTGCTAGGCTCCGTGTCGCGGACCCATGACATCTTCCAAGATGGACGATGAGGGAGAGTCCCAGGGGTTTTAGTCGGTAAACCCCCGCTTTCAGCGAGGGGAGTCCGATATAACCCGTCCACCCCCCGGTGGACGGGTATGCGTAACGCATTTCCCCTGGGTCAAAAAAAAAAAAAGTCTCACTCAAGTATTATATTTGTAATTTTTGTAGAGACACTTTAGGGTCAATCATTGGCACATAAAATTATCACTTAATTTCAGCCAATAGACGTCTACGGCTGTATATAAGCCTCCTCCAATGTTATCCACACAGATTCAGTGCCGTATCCTTTCAACTTTGGCTTGGGGTCGGGGGTTGGTGGGATTTGGCCTCCACTACCCTGACTCATTCAGCAAAACATACCACAGGAATTGTTTTACCGTTTTTTGTTAGTCCAGCCGGCACAATCATACTGACGCCTTTTCGAGCAAAAATGACTCAAGTGAACTTAAGTCTTTTTCAATCGAACAAACTCGATTTAGAGTCGATTCTAATCGCATCACTAAATTGTGCCCCAGCCCATAAAGCTTTCAGTCGCGATGGTATATAAATTTTATTTCAACCCCCAACCGTCTTTGTTTCGAAGCTACAACGACCGAGTAATTCGGTTACCTGAGCAATATTTACCACAGAGTAGCTAACTTACAGAAGGCACTGTACAAATGAAATTAAATTAGGAAATTAAACTAAATTAATTAGCTCATGGCGAATTAAGCACTTAAGAAATTCGTCGGCATAGGAAGTAGTTCGGTTCGGTTAGTATAATTGGTAGTACAGCCACCCGGATCTGTGGAAGGTTGTGGGTTCGATTGCCACCTGAACCCGTTGATGAATTTTTAAGTGCGTTATTACTTAACAATTAAATTATTATTTAAATTTTAGCCCGAACCGGGATTTAAACAACGATCCGAGTGAAATCCACTAGTAACTGCGTCATCGAGGCAAACCATATCTAGGTACTGACACTGACGTAATGATGATGACTCAAAATAGTCAAAAATGTTAAGCAATAAATACATTCTTGTACCAAAGATTTATGTACTTGTAAAAACTATCATTTGATTTGTCGATTCTTTGGAATTATCGATGAGTTCACTAGTAGACAAAGGGTTATGAATTAAATTAATAATTCATAGACTTACGTCTCGCTTTAGAAACGAGTAATTTTCTTTGTTTTCCAAGTTTTATTAACATTTTCTATTTATTTTTTTTACATATATGTCACGACCCTCCTTTGTGATGATAACTTGGCCAATGTCAAGTGAAATAATTGATGTAATGTGCAACTGTTTGTCTGTCTGTCAAAGGGACGGTCACTCAATAAAACCCCGGTGTTTAGCGTTTTATCGAACTACGAATTCTGTCGGGACTGTTTACAAAATTGCACGTTTTAAGACTATTAGGTCAACGCAAGTTGTTAACGTGACAACTCACTCGACACACAATAGCAGTATTAAAAACGATACAATTTAACGATTCTTAAATCACTTTGTGGCATTTCACTGCACAAAATAACGCTAAATTTGCTCATTTAAACCTCTGAATTGCATCAACTGAACCACAGAATCTCATCTATTTGACGTTTTTAAATTCACTATCAATTGAATGCCGTATCTACGGAATAGTCTATGCACAACGATCACCGGAGGGTGGTTTGCGATTAAAACAAATCGATTTAGGATCATTAAATCGAGTCGGCCACTCCGCACTTCCTGCGTTCGGCACGTGCCACGTGGGGAGCTGGGGAGATGGGGAAGTGGGGAGCTGGGGTAATTGGTGAAGTCGTGCTTTATGGGGCTCGGTGTCTTGGGGCGAGGGGATTTTTAGTTTGGAAACTTTAGTAAGTTTAATGAAATTGAAGTTAAACTAGTGTAGCTGGATAGCCACATGTCATCTACTTCGGAAATATTCTTAGCTAGATTAGATGGCCGCCAACTTAAGATGGCTGCCACCACAAAATGATCAATTTCATATTTTCATTTGATTCCCGTAATATAGGTATCGTATGAAAGGGCTTGAGTAGTAGAATGCATGCATTATGACAACTTATCGGAGATCTTTGAAATTTTTTGTTGGTGTCCTAATTATAAAGAAACACTGCGTTAATAATGCGTTACAAGCCGTAACAAAAAAAAGGTTCCGATTTTTGCCATTAAGAAATGGAACACTAAGGGCCTCGTTCACCATCTCTGAGTAAAGTACCAAGTAGTTTTCTTGTCAATTAAAGTTGGTTCGGAGAAAATTGGCCCCTGGTCTTTGTATTTAATAATTATTTAAATTTTGAACTAGGCCGCGGACCAGGGGCCAGTTTCCTCCAAACCCACTTAATTTGAGGAGTAAATTACTAGACACTTTACTTAGAGATGGTGAACGTGGCCCTAATAAACTCATATTTTTAAATGAAATCGAATGAATGTCAACAAAATAGAAGGTAATTCTGATTCATACTAGGGTCGATTGAACCGTCCACGATTGGCCACGTCGCCAGGTGGCGTTGGTATCGACCGAGCTGGGGCTGGTAATTATTGGGGTGCGTTTCTAAACGAATGTGTTTATGAAAATCTGAATAATGAGCGTGGAGAATTGTGTTAGGGTGGGTATTACAGATTGGTTATAATACTTGAGGAACTTTTCAAATGTGTAGTCAGTCTACTTACCTACGTTAAACAAATACGCTAGAAAATATAACCCATGCAATAAGGTGAAGATACTATTTTTAATGAAAAAATCAAATATTTCTCTAATTATTTGGCATTAGTCTCTTAAAATACTTCAATTTACTTATCGTCGTAAGGCCCAGACAACAGACACAATGGAAAATAATTTTTTATGCCTTTTTATGGTTTTTGGGTCTTACGACGTTATTTAGAAGACTTTTTCTTTACTACTTTTCTATTATTACACATTTTTACTTAACTTTAAAGTAAAAAACGAAACAAAATTTCCTTTAAAAAAATGCAAGAATCTCAATAGTCAATATCAACTTGTACTATGTAGTTACAATACAATACTATTGCCACAAAAGTAATTTAATTATTCTGCAAACTTTTGACCGAGAAACTAGCTTTTGCGAATAATTTTACCTTTGTACTGGTACCTATAACCTTGCGAACTGTAATTTCAGCAACTTTGTAACTATTTCAAAGCAATGTTCTTGACGTCTATATACAGCTAAAATTTCCGTTTTGCATTTTTTCTTATGTAATAAAAATAATGCGCCAGACAATCAACATCTATTAACCTGGTCTCAAACTAGGACAACCCCTGTACTATGAGTACCAGGAGCGTCAACCCAGAACATCCAGATCGAAGAAAATTTAGAAAATGTAGTTTCTTAAACTGACATGACTGGGAATCGAACGCGTGACCTTCCGAGCTTCGGGCGAACAAATTAGCCACTGCACCATTGAGGCCATCAAATTGAAAATTGGAAGAACAAATGTTCTTCAGACTGGTTAAGGGGCTATACGAATGAAACTAGCGCCGCCAACCTATTTACACTGATTGTGGCGAAAATACGATATTTTTTAAGAAAGCAAAACATTACAGACTTAGATGAAAGTAAGTTGAATTTTTCAAGATGCAATACAATATATAAAACACGCGACAAGTAACAATAATGTCAATTATTGTTAAAAGTGGCCGTTTTTATCATTATCATATTTTCGCCACAATCAGTGTAAATAGGTTGGCGGCGGTAGTTTAATTCGTATAACCCCTTAAAGGGATGTAAATGTTCACAGATACACTCTGTATCGTCTTAGTTTGAAGCTTCAGTCTTATATATGTTTTTAAACTTTCGCGTTTCATTATACAAATCCATACTAATATTATAAATGCGAAAGTAACTCTGTCTGTCTGTCTGTCTGTCTGTTACTCTTACACGCTAAAACTACTGAACGGATTTAAATGAAATTTGGTATACAGATGATCTAGACCCTGAGAAAGGACATAGGCTACTTTTTATTGCGAAAAGGGGGTTGTAAGGGGTTAAAAGGGGGATAAAAAGTTACTTTTCCACGCGGACGAAGTCGCGGGCGGCCGCTAGTGTAATAATAATTATGCAGTGATTGGATTAGGTACTAGAAAAAAAACGTAGGCGTGAGTTCAAACTAATCGTTAAGTTGGTAAGATCAGACAGCAGTCGCTTCATTGCAATTATGAGACTCACTGAATCCCAAATGAAGGTCAAAACGTACCCCGGGCTCAAAAAGGGACATTTTGGAGGCAACCGGGAATACCACGCTGAAATTATGATTTTATTTACATTATGGGTGGATGATCAAACGGATCACGTGATGGTAAGCGATTGCCGTCGCCCATAGACACCTGCAACACCAGTAGAGTCACAAGTGCTTTATCAACTTTTAACCCCCATTCCTCCCAGTTGGGCCTCCGGTACCACTCACTCGACAAAGCACAGCGCAGGCGCTGCTTCACGCCGGTCTTATGTGAGGCCACTATCACTTCGGTCGAGCCGGGCCAGGTAGTGTTGCCCGATAGTCGATTATCGATTAATCGATTGTGTCCACCCTAAATAATCTAATCGATATTATCGATACTATCGATAATTTCGATCAAATCGATAATATTGATATTAATTTTAGGTTAATTTAATAGATTACTAACAATTATTAGATTATAATTGTTTAATAAACAATACTATCGATTAAATCGATTATATCAGATACTGGAATCAAGATTATATCGACACTATCGATTGTCATATCGATTGTTAGATTATTTGGGCCCCATTTACACAATCGATTAAATAATCGATGTACAGTCGATTTTACGGCAACACTAGGGCCAGGCCATCCATGCCGTAAAATGGGGAAGTGTACCAACCTGATGGAAGCCTAAGTAACTCTCGATGCTGTGCGTCGCGAAGAACACCTCGCCCTCGCACGTCAGGATCATCAGGAACCCGTTGAGTGCCTGCAACAGTCATCACGTATCATCGTCAATAATGTATCAAAAAAACTAAGTTGGTAATCGAAATTTTACAGGGGATAGGAATTTTCTATGATATGGGGGCAGACGAACAGACGGATCACCCAATGGAATAACTTTTTAACCAGTAGGGCTATTTAACCCTTAACCAGGCAACTAGACATATTTTTTTTACTGGTTTTCAACCTTATCATAACTGCATAAAGTTCAAAATCTGGTGGTCTCATATGGTACATAGCCTGGTTAATGGATAAACCATATTTTCTTTTTTTATGTGATAGGTAGTAGACGAGCAGGCGGATCACCTGATGGTAAGCAATTGCCGCCGCTCATGGACACTTGCAACACCAGTGGAGTAAAGAATGTATAGTAAACGATTTTTTTTCCAATTATAATTGACTTCAAAAAGAAGATGGCTAATTCCAGTGTACCTAATATTTGTTTTTAATTTTGTTAGGTATGTTTTTTGTTGCATATCTCCGCAATTTATTCCTATGCCAATAACTAGTTACTTGGCCAAATTTTTAAACGCGATTACCACTTTTAGGTTATTATTGTTTAAATACTTATTTATGTTCTATTTATATACTAAGTCACTGGTAAGGTTATTTACGAACCCAAAAAACAAACACACTTCCACAAAAACGAAAACCGTAACTCAAAATTACCAGTTCCAGCAACACGGAGCGATAGAAAATTTTCCATCAAGTTCGGAGCCATTTCCCGACAAGGCGACTGAACTAAATTATAGCTGAAGTTCGAGAAATACCGCCACTGAGGCCAGTTTCCATTGGCTACGCAGACGGCACGGCGCGAAAAACTAGTCTAATGTCCAAAAGCCTGGCCATCGACAGCTAGCTTACCATCAGTTGATCCATTTGCTTGTCTGTCATCTATCACATAAAAGAAGTAATCGACGTACGTACAGCCTCACATCAAAGTATACAAAACTGTCAAATTTCTTAAATCGACTCTCATCTTTTTGTCAAAGACATTAAGTTGAATATCAATTGAGGAAATTCGACAGATTGTGGTAACCTGATGTGCTGACTGTACAGTCCCTATACTAGAATGACCGGGGAACGCTTAGACCATGATAAAGCGAGTCTGGTAATTCCAATGAAGCATACATTTGAACTTCGAAATCCTTTAACAGGGAAACTAGACGAACCTAATCATGGTTACACGTTTCAGATACTACCTATACCAGGCCTGTCCCACTCCGCGTGTAGGTATCGAACTTGCAAGTACATGCGGCGTCCCCTCCGGAGGGGCAAATAAGTAGAAAATCACGAACGAGCGGCGACGCACGCGCGACAGTTGCTTGCGATAGAAAGAGAACGCACTTCTAGGTATGAATAATGGTAGGCATTGAACGCTGGGCGGTCGGAATTTCAACGTTATGTTATGGTAGCCTGAGTCTTTATTTCCATAAACGGTTTTTAGGAGTGGGCTTTCTGTACATGTACTATTATGTATTCTGTGCCTATACTCGTACGACACGTGCAGGTTTCCTCGTGTTGTGTTCCTCTACCGCTGAGTTCATGGTAGAAATATGCACATAGATTTTAAAAATCCATAATTTTATCCTCAGATTTGAGCCACGGCCCTTGTATGGCAGGCGTAGCCTTATGCACTGGGCTACTATGTGCGTTAAATGATTTCGGCATGGTTCAGCGTAAGACAGGGTCGAACTAAACGGAACATTTGCGAAAGAGACACGATACGATAACGCAGCGACTGCCTAGCGCGTAGGTCAACGCACTCATCATTATCTATGTTAGCTACAGCCAAATTCTGTTTCTTAATTTTGAGACTAAGTTTCTCAACTTAGGTACTTATTCCCAGTGATAAAACCGTCCGAAGTTGGAAACGCGCCCAACCGCAAGTCGAAAACGTAAATATGAAATATTGCTCCAACTGGCAGGTATTTATGGCCGTATGTTTCCATTGATATATTATCGAACGATCAATTCACGTATTTATTACTCCCTTATAAATACCCTATAGATAAGTACGATGAGTTTATAATGAGCCCCTTATGAAATGATCAAACTAACTTTGAGGTATTTTATGGTGAATTTTGTTTTTAAACATTAATGTGCCTATCTATGATAATAATGTAACTGTATGACTTTGTATAAGTTGAAATAAATGATTTCTATTCTATTCTATTATATTAATTCTTAAAAGGCCGGCAACGCAACAGCGACTTCTCTGATCTCGCAGATGTTCATGGGCGGCGGTGAATACTAAGCTGATGACCCGCTTGCTTGTTTGCCACCTCTAAGGTAGTATAAAAAAGTGAGAGGAGCATCCCCAAATAAGTTTTGCTCGTTCGTCAGACCGCTATGAATAGGCACCGGTGGAGGCAGATAACATGAACGCATCCACTTTCATTGATGGCCACGATTCTCAGTCATGAAGCGATCGCAGAGAGAAAGAAAATATGCTAGTATTACATCATCATCATCATCAGCAACCCACACTCTTCCACTGTCTCCCCTAATACAGCCACTGCTCCCGACTTTCGGCAACTCTCATCCAGCCCACACCAGCCAGCCTTCGAATGTCATCATCCCATCTTGTCGCAGGGCATCCAACACTACGCTTACCAAATCGCGGTCTCCACTCAAGGACTTTACAGCTAGTATTTACCTATTTAAAAATAATTATTAATATATGTTTCAAGAGACAATTATTTTTTTTTACCTGTAGAAACATCTCTCCGTCTGGCATAGCGTGGTCGTAAGGAGAATGTTCCCGTCTGTGCCCGTGGATGTCTTCTTTGTCTTTGTGCATGACGACTGGAACAAACAGAAAAGATTGTTAATTCTAGATAATAATAATATTTTTTTTTCCATAAAAAGCACGTTACAATTGGGGTTTATGGTGGTCATTGCACTAGGCTCGCAGACCTTTGTCGCAATAACCACAAGTGAGCTTACAAAAATGTTGATAAATACTCTAGATTTACAGCTCCGATACTTAGCTTAGCAGCTTAGATACTTTCATATATTGTTAGTGTTTTCCACTTTGATTCCGAAATAGATACGCCCACTTATTGGCCCCCCTATTTCAAAAAAAATTTGGTGAGTGGCTCAAAACGGGACCTAAACTATTATTATATATTGTCCCACAGCTGGGCTAAGGCCTCCCCTCAAAGTCTCAATTGGATTTAATTTGCAGCAATGGTTTGCCAATGGACGGAGAAGTGGTATAAGTTGTCACGCCACCTTTTAGCAATAATTGACTTTATTGTTACTTGTCGCGTGTTTTTTATATTGTATTGCATCTTGAAAAATTAAATTTACTTTTATCTAAGTCTGTAATGTTTTGCTTTCTTAAAAAATATAGTATTTTCGCCACAATCAGTGTACATAGGTTGGCGGCGCTAGTTTCATTCGTAGTCCCTTAATACAGAGGTGTAATAGGGCATGTTATGACACAAAACCACGTACCAAGTGAAAATTAATTCAAGCTTAGTTTTACAATTTTTACACAATACAATTATTAACACAGTATGACGTTGTTAAAAACTGTTTGCAAGACATGTAATCATTTCTACTTAGTTATTATCAAGCTTAAAGGTCACACTGATGCTAAACCGCTATAAATTAAGGGACCACATTTGTAATTACTTTGTTGGGGGTATAAAATTAACCCTTTTGAAGTTAACCGCTTCTTCTTTAATTGTAAAATACGATATCTTGTAGACAGGGCTGTCTCCATTATGTCGCGAATTGGAAAAGGAAAAAGTACTTATTTAACTTTTATTTCTTAATAATTAAAAAGGCATAGAAACAGAGGTGTACCAACAAGTTTATCTGCCATAATTATGTCAATTACATCGACCTTTTTTTAATTGAATCGAAACTTTTAAAGCTGTAAGTAGAGTAAAAAATTGTTTTAAAAAATATTTACATAAAGTCCGACATAATTTGTAGGTCATTCTAAAGGGCTTTGCGTATACTATCTTTTTTTTTTGTATTTATGAACTAGTGGCCCGCCCTCACTTCGCTACGGGACCGTAATTCAGAAAGAACCAATAGATGGCGCTGTGCTAAATTATATCACGCAAGCGTTTCGTGTTTTCGGTTTACCTTTAAGCCTTGTCGTTGTCTATAGAAGTTATCTCTTTATTTATAGCATAGATACAGACTTTTTTGTTATTCAGTTTTGTTTAATTTCGTAAGACCCAAAAGCCTTTTTAAAAGGCATAAAACAATTGCTTTTCCATTGTGTCTGCTCTCTAGGCCTTACGTTTTAATGTGCTATTTACTTATGATTTTGTGTAGTTTGTGTATGTAAGTAATATTGTGTCCTGTATTTAACAAACTAATGCTTTTATCTACTTCACATTGGCATGAATTGCCCTCTTAAAACACCTTCACATAAAATGTTATGAGCACCGGTGTGTTCCCTTCTATTAGGCTTAATGCGTGGAATCCAGCCCTAGAATTTGATACCATAAGTTAAATAATACTTTATAGTTACAACTCCAAATGACTCTAAACTACTAAAGTGAAGTGAGGACCACCTGCTTAGGTATAATATTTGTAAGGAGTTTTTGAACCAACGGCCATTTTATTCAGAGAAATAAGATACCCGTGCGATTGTGGACTTACGAGCTAAACGTTGTATGTATAAAAGGTTTTTTATGTGATAGAAGGCAGACGAACAGACGGATCACCTGATGGTAAGCGATACCACCCACAGACACCTGCAACACGTGCCTAGTCTTAACTGCGCTGCCAACCTTTAACTGTCCCTAGGTTGTAATGTTGGAAATACATCCCGTGTATGAATGGGCCGGTTTGGAAGGAGTGATAGCACGGCCTCACAGTAGAGCTAGCATCAGCAGGCGGATCACCTGATGGTAAGCAATTGCCGCCGCCCATGAACACATGCGACAAGCCGATGGGCCTCCGGCACCCTCACTTACACGGCGAAACACAGCACAGGAGCTGCTTCACGCCGGTTTTCTGTGAGGCTGTGGTATCACTCCGGTCGAGCCGGCCCATTCATGCCGAAGCATGGCTCTCCCACAATTAATTAAATTCTCGCCTATAACAATCTTTAAAAGAATTTTAGTCTTAGCACTAGGCGGAAAACACCCTGTATTAGATACAGTAGGAGGCCGGCGTACTTCTCTCAAACAAATAGTGAAATCAAATAAAGGGGCGGGGCGTCGAACCCGCGACAAATCACATCAGGGCATACACTAGGGATGCTGATTTTGCTCCATCCCCATCTCGGGACGAAAACACAAATATGAACTCTATTTTTATAAAACTAAAGTTGAAAGTGTATTGGAAAGCGCGTAGTAGGTATTTGTTGGGACAAATTGGTTATAAGGGGACAAAGTTGATTTATTCAATTTATGTTTTTTTTCTGGGGTTTGGATGTTATATAACAACCTGTAGGTATAGGTCAACTATTTGACTGTTTCAGTTGCGAAATGGGTTGTGAGTCGCACTTTAAAGTGATTGGGGTTCCAAGATCCGTCGCGCTTCTTCGGCTAAGTAGAAACAGTATGCGTATCCTAGTGAGAGCTCTAACCGGCCACTGCTGCCTTAACAAGCACATGGCCACCATGGGACTGAGCGACACTAGAATCTGCAGGATGTGTAACGAGGCGGATGAAACATCTTTACACATAATCACCGAATACGGACCACTGATGTGTAAACGTAGCATGCATATGGGAAAGCACATTCTAAGCCCCAATGAAGCTAAGGATATCAGTCCCAAACAATTAATTCACTTTCTTAAAAGTGCAGGATTTGAGACTGAAATGTAGCATAGCGACGATTTCAATAGATCAAACTGGTCGCAGTGATACTGGTCTGAATAAGACCTGCATAGCCGCCCGCCTAAAAAAAAGATCGATCCAGGTTGGGACATAATTTGTACTAGAGTTTTTCAATTGAGAAATTTTCAACGTCAGCATAAAGTCTGGAAGTTGGCAGTCTTGTACCCCCGTGCCTCGGAAAGCACGTTAAGCCGTTGGTCTTGCGCCTGATTCTTTTTCGGTTGTGTCACACTGATATCCTTACGAAATATGCCCTCTCTCTATCATTTTAGCGTGTCACACCACAGGTGTTGCAAGTGTCCATGAGCGGCGGTAATCAGGTGATCCGTCGGCTCCTCTGCCACCTATATCAACTGTGGGAGAGCCACGCTTCGGCATGAATGGGCCGGCTCGACCGGAGTGATACCACTGCCTCACAGAAAACCGGCGTGAAGCAGGCCCTGTGCTGTGTTTCGCCGAGTGAGTGAGGGTACCGAAGGCCCTCCCGGGGCGGAAGGGGATAAAGGGTTGGCAGCGCACTTGTAACTCTACTGGTGTTGCAGGTGTCCATGAGCGGCGGCATTGCTTTGCGGCCTGCTCGTCTGCTATCTATCACATAAAAAAAAAAATCTTAGTTGCGTCGAAAGCTGTCGCTTTGGAGACTGGGCTACGCTTAGACCGTGATTCAGAATTTGGTGAGTCTGGTTATTACAAGCGCCTGCTATCTTAGGCTGTCGGTCCTGAGTCACTTCTTGCAAATCCTTTTCAAATTCATCCCTCCAGGGCGGTACCTTGGTTGGCCAACTGGCCTTCGACCATTTGGCCGTCCCAGGAAGGCTCTTTCTGCCGCACGGTCTTCTCCCATACTGTCAAGGTGGCTGAGCCAGTGAGGTCTTATTGCCATGATTAATTTGAATCTATATCTTAATAACAAACTCATACAAGGAAATACTTTCACACTCTTTAATTATCTCATGCCAAAAGCAATAATTACTTAAGTAACATGATTAATTAGCTGCTTATCGAAACAGAGCTTTAATACCAGAGTCTCAGCGGTCAGTTTCCTCCAAATATTATAACGTATTATAATAATCGCTAGTTATTGGTTGTATGTAATTAAAAAGCTGGTCTTTTTGTTTCTTTAAATGAAGGTTTGTGTTAGGAATGTAATTATTATCCATTAGGCTTTCACTTTGAATATTATGTTGTGGTAATTGAAAGATTAATACGCTTTGTAATTTAACTAAGTTGGTTGTTTTTACATCGACGTAGTATATTGTCAATGCGAAATGGATAGCAATTCTCGTGCGACATTGATGTCGAATGAGAAATGTGTATGGATGAATGTATGCAGTCTCTAAATTTGACATCAATTAGAAATTTTAGTGAATTTGCTAGAACCATCCTTTAAAAATGTGATTAGTAGCAAATGTTAGATTGTTAAGTTTAGTATAAATGGAGGTATGAATTTTTCATGTAATTAGTTTATATCTTTGTTATAAATTTGTTTAGGTTAAATAAGTAGGTAATGTAGATTTTAAATTACATATATTAATTATAAGGAGTGCTAGGCTATCGCATTAGGTTAAGATACCTGTAATGATAGTTTAAGCTGTTAATAAATAAATGTTGGGTTCACGAGAACTGCTACCCAGTATTCGTAGTTGTACGACTCGAGTCACATTTTAGATAGAGATCCGAACTTTGGATCCCTGAATTACGCCCTGGTGTGACCCCTGTGGTGGACGCAGCTAGCATTTCGTTCAAATGCAATACATTTTATTAGTTGACTATTTGAACTTTTTTGACTAATGAGCAGTCAACAAAAAACCTAATATGTATAAAAGCAGATCCTTCAAGCAGAAGGGGCAAACTCTTGAGTTGGATTTCATCTTAGTTAACACGCCATGAAGAAAGTACATATTGAAAAAAAAGTAAACAACCATATTGTTCAAAATGGTTGCTTTCCGAATTTCACTTTTGCAAAATGTCACGACAAACAAACAATATGGCGACGTGGGGTCCGACCAGGCCAATTACCCCGGCCCACGTGAGTAACGCCATGTGGCTGCACTAGTGTTGTATTAGTGCCATTGGGATCGATATCGATAAGATTGTTATCATTACTTTAAAATTTTATTTATGAAAAATATTATTAATGGCTTTAATCATTATATACATAATATTATAGGCCCTTATAAATTATTATAAGACTATTTTTCCGGGAAAACCAGAGATATTTTTTTATAAAATAAGAAGAAACAAAATAACATCTGTTGATTTATTTCTGTTGGTTCAGTATTTAATTGATGTATCTAACCTAACCTAACTAATAGAGTGAGTGAGTTGACGATGATAAAGATCTGATTTAATTGGTCTAAATAAGGGACAAAGTGATTGTCAGTCTTCTTCGCTGCCTATTGGACTATTGGACACTCGAAACATCAGTAGAGTTACATGGACGCTGCCAACCTGTTACCTCCTCTTCCCCTCTGATTGGGGCTCCAGTACCCTTTCTCAATGAATCACACCGCAAGCGATATTTTACGGCCAGCAATACATGCCGAAACATGGCTCTTCCACATTTCTCACTCAAGACTGCACAAGTCTACGACAAACTTAGTACACCATTCTAATTTAACACAACGAAAGATAATCCTTACACGGCCCTCCAATTAAAGCAAAAACAATTTAGATAAACAACCTGGCGCCCATAAATTCGATGCCACCGATTTCGATCTCACTCGATAGGTACTCTTTCATGAAACTGGAGTTATTGTTCCGAGATCGCGATAGCGTATCGATGTATCGATAACGTCTATCGGACGTCACTAATCGTACGCGTTTTATCACCCTTTATGATCCAGCCTAATGACAGGGCAGTCGATTTTTTTTGTTTTTATTTTTTTTTGGTTGGTAACATGGAGTGCGTCATTGTTTTCGGTTTTATGAAATTAAGGAGGCTTAATTTATAAGTAGGCCTCTGTCAGATTGGAATTAATGGCGAAAGTTATCCGAGTAGGACTTAAGGACCATAAAAGTGATACATATACTTAGGTACATACTCGTACATATGAACCGAGAAAGTGAGGGTACAGGAGGCTCAATCGATGCGAAGAGTAGTTTAACGGTTAGCAAGGACTGACTGGTTTTAATATCAGATGATCCGTCTCCTCGTCTGCCACTATTTCAATCAATAAACGTGCATTTATGAAAATGCTAAGGATAACAGACGGCACACACAACAAAATTAGAGAAGAAATACACCAAACAATAAAACATGAAGAGAAATAGAAGACGTCGTTTAACAATGGATAAAAAATACAAATGTATTTAAAAGATGTATGTTTTATGAGCAAGATACTGTAATTAATAAAACGTAGCAAAAAGGTGATAATATTAGCCAAAGGCTTTTAAAGGAACTATAGACGCAATTCAATGATAAGGGTGGTAGTAGGAGGTAATTTGCCTAAAGGCTGTAACCACAGTTAGATAAGAAACGGTGAGGAATGTTCGATTTGTTGTTTAAAGTAATTTTAGCAACTTTTTAGATGAATAGACGTTGAAACTAGTAATTTAAATTACGATAAATGGAAAAAAAAACCTAAAATTGAATTTAATACAAATCACCTCATTTCTGTATACTAAGTACCTATAGGTTTTCATCACTATTGTCATAAGTGAATAGTGCCAGCGTTATCCGACTCTACATGAATTAAATCAAGAGCTTGTTTAAAATTGCCCGTCATAGTCAGGTGAAAAAGCAACCTAATGCGATCAACTGGCATGCAAAATAAACCATTATAAATATGATCTTAGCCTACATCCACACATTACTAAGAATAAGGCTTTTTACCACTTAATCTTTTAATAATTCTTTATACGCAACCAGTAGCAAAAAGTAAAATGTATCTATCGTCTTTGGCAACTGGTTGTCAAATTTGATTGCCAATGCGGCCGGAAGGGACAAAGCATTACTTCACTGTTTTTTCACTACTCTGTGCTCGTCAACATCTGTGGTCATGTCGTCTGGATTACGTATGCCATACCTAGTTTTAATTATGTTGTTAATGAGTTCAAATTGAAATTATCGCTTTAAACTTTATCTAGGACATAAAGAAGTTATCTATAGCGTAAATTAGCCATAGGCAAGAACAGTACGCTAAAAGTCGTTTTATGTGCAAAATGGTCCCTTTTATGTGGCCTATTTTTAATTAGTTGTATGTTTAAATTTATGAGCTCAGTTCTACAGCTGAGTCTTGTTTAATAGACATAGTTTAATAGGCGTAAATGTAACTTTAATTTACTTTATGAAGTAGTTTTAGATAACCTTCATAGTAGTACTAATACAAGCCATAAATATGATAACTGCTTAAATGTTTAGCGAACCTATCTTTAATTAAGAAAAAGGTCATAAGGTAGAGGTACAAATTCAAACTTACACTAGATAAGTACTCAATTATCAGTTTTTTTAGTTACCTATGTTATGTGTGACTTTTATAAGTAATAATGTAACTGTTATGCGGAAACGCTCGTTATACGCATAGCATCACAGAACCCTGTAGTCGGAGAAAGCAAATAAACAATTAAACAGATTCCGAACGTTTTCTAACAGTACAAAATGTATTCCGCCATGTAAATAACGTGCGATTAATATGCAAATACAATTAGCAGTTATTAATAACAAATAGCTAATTAACGTTATTATTAACGTTTCTCGGCAGTGTTGCCAAGAAACAGTTAAATTTTTTAACTCTTAGATTTAGAACATAAGCATGACAAAACATTTTTATGCCTGTCGAAAAAAAAATTGTCATAGAAACATTTGGGTATGATTTTGGTAAAATAATTTAGATACGTAGACTTTTAAACAAAATAGGTTTTGAAAATTAGGTTCGTAGCTCATTTAGATTGAATCCATACAAGCGCCCTTTGAGCGTTGGCGTCTTGCCGGCGACTTCCCCACACTAGCGTTTTTTGGAATTGCTTCTACGCGGCGCTCGAAGAATTAGTGTGGAGAGGTCGCCGGCAAGACGCCAACGCTCAAAAGACGCTAGTGAGGGGTAACTCTAAATAAATATTGCTACAGTTTCTAATATAACGTTATAAGTAAATAATGTAACTGTTATGCGGAAACGCTTGTTATACGCATAGCATCACAGAACCCTGTAGTCGGAGAAAGCAAATAAACAATTAAACAGATTCCGAACGTTTTCTAACAGTACAAAATGTATTCCGCCATGTAAATAACGTGCGATTAATATGCAAATACAATTAGCAGTTATTAATAACAAATAGCTAATTAACGTTATTATTAACGTTTCTCGGCAGTGTTGCCAAGAAACAGTTAAATTTTTTAACTCTTAGATTTAGAACATAAGCATGACAAAACATTTTTATGCCTGTCGAAAAAAAAATTGTCATAGAAACATTTGGGTATGATTTTGGTAAAATAATTTAGATACCTACTTTTAAACAAAATAGGTTTTGAAAATTAGGTTCGTAGCTCATTTAGATTGACCCCATACAAGCGCCCTTTGAGCGTTGGCGTCTTGCCGGCGACTTCCCCACACTAGCGTTTTTTTGGAATTGCTTCTACGCGGCGCTCGAAGAATTAGTGTGGAGAGGTCGCCGGCAAGACGCCAACGCTCAAAAGACGCTAGTGAGGGGTAACTCTAAATAAATATTGCTACAGTTTCTAATATAACGTTATAAGTAAATAATGTAACTGTTATGCGGAAACGCTCGTTATACGCATAGCATCACAGAACCCTGTAGTCGGAGAAAGCAAATAAACAATTAAACAGATTCCGAACGTTTTCTAACAGTACAAAATGTATTCCGCCATGTAAATAACGTGCGATTAATATGCAAATACAATTAGCAGTTATTAATAACAAATAGCTAATTAACGTTATTATTAACGTTTCTCGGCAGTGTTGCCAAGAAACAGTTAAAATTTTTAAACTTCCCCCCAATCAATCATATTATATTTTTATATGGTGATAGTTTATTGACTACTACAATTTAAGGTTCATAGCTAAACCTAAAAGGCTTAACCAGTGTTAAGGCTTTTAGGTTTAGCTACCGCGCTAGTGCGCGGTGTAAGCAAAACCCAGCGCCATCTATTTGGTACGGTTTAGAAGTCTCACTGCGGTCTTTAGCACAGTAAAAGGGTTACGTTGGTCTGATGGCTCACACTACTTTGTAGGTAGAGGTAGTTACCAAATTAACTACTCTCCGCGTTTTTTTTTCATGTGATAGGTAGCAGACGAGCAGGCGGATCACCTGATGGTAAGCAATTGCCGCCGCCCATGGGACACATGCAACACCAGTGGAGTCACAAGTGCGCTGCTAACCTTTTATCCTCTTTCCCCCCGATGGGCCTCCGGTACGAGGGTGAGTGAGGACTCACTCGGCGAAACACAGCACAGGAGCTGCTTCACGTCTAAAAAAATCGCACATCTGCCTAGTTTTCATATTAACGTGCTCATATCACGGCTTCGTATATTTAATAGTAAAACATTTTATTGCAATTTTCAATAAGAAAAGTACGTATTCCTTCCTTAAGAGCTGGCAACGCATTAGTGATGCCTCATGTCCATGGGCGGCGGTGATCACTTACCATCAGGTGAGCCATTTGCTCGTTTGACCGCTGATGTAAAAAAACCCGATTCATCTCCTGAGCCTGGCAACATTGTTTCTAAGTATCGCTACCGTTGCATGACAGCGTTGTGTGTGTTTGCCCAATGAAAATGTTAATGTTGAATTACGTAGATGCGTGTTGCTTTTTGTACAGTATCCGTATATGGACGCACTTGGAGATTAATCGTACATTTACATTATAATTGAAAATATTGTAAAATTCAGGGCTGACGGAACCATCCTACTACAGAGCAGAGGCGTATGTCATAGAAATCATCATAAGGGTAAAGAAACGCTTTTTTAAATTTAGGTAAGACTTGACCCCACACAACCTTCCTTGATATTGGAAAAATATACTTATTTAGGCATACAATTGTCAGAAAACTTTTAAGAATTACCTACCAATTGTGCAAACTATTATAATATGTCTTAATTTGACATTATTGTCATAATATTAATATATTATTATTATTATTTCTGGGTGGTTATTCCAGCAATTTTTTATTTGTTTGTTTATATTTTTTGGTGTTTATAATTAACTCGTGTGTATGTAATTGTCTGTTAAATGCATTATGGTGTCAAAATTAATCAATGCGTTCGTCTTTCGATTAAAATAAGCCGACGAATTTTTGTAATTAATTGATTTGCCATATTCTCATCTTTAGCCTCTGATAAATAAAAGAGGAAGGTGCTATCTTATTAATTGAGACCCCATTTCTTGTCACATTTCCTATGAACCAATATGTTTCTTAATACATGAACATATAGCTCACTTTGGATCACCACGCTAACCTAGTTAGTAAGTTATCCATTTCGTTACAAATAACGACGCTAAAAGTGCAACTAATACAAATAAACAACCATAAACGTCAGTGAAACCATAAACGTTACACTAGATTACGTCACTGAACATTACAAATACGACAAGCAAGTTTACCACCTGCCTAAGATGGATTGGTGGTCACACATCACAGTTGTCTATCACCACCGCTAATGGTGATGGGGTGATAGAACATTACGTTATCACCACACGTAGTATTACCAAATTACCATAAACAATAGATTGGTTTGCTTTTACTAGTGATGTGACGATATCGATAGATGAAAATCGATTTTATTTTTCTATTTCAATCAATTCGTATAGTCGTTTTAACAATTAATCCTTCCAGTTATTAATGAGAACTGTGCTGGACTAGCAGGAAGAGAGTTGTATCCAAGTAAAAAAGATACACAGTGCGTTTAAAATGGTCGAAGATAAGGTTCGGTCTGGAACCTTGTTTTGTTGTAGGCTCTCAGAAATTGAGTATTTATATGTTTTTAAACTTTCGCGTTGCATTTTACAAGTACTTCATATAAACGGGACTAAATTGCATAACGCCCTGTTGGTCTAGTGGTTTAAGTACCGGGCCGTGATCTCGGGGTCCCAGGTTCGATTCCCGGGTCGAGCAAAAGTATGTTTCGAATTTTTCGAACATAGCTCGGGTTTGTGATCACCAATCCGCATTAGGCACGCGTGGTGATTAAGCCTAATCCCATCATAGTAGTGATAACTTGATTTCTATGATGGAGGCCTTTGCCCTGCAGTGGGACAGTATATAGGCTGATACTTTATTTGACTGTGATAGTTACTAGTAGACAGTAATTTTGCAACAATTGTTGCCAAAAGCCACCGACCGATTAAAATAAGACTAAGATTTAAACAGCGAGACTTGGCGAGTTTTTAGTTGCATTCAACTTTTGGGTAGAAGAAAAGTACAGCAAATTCAACAGTATCGATACTTTTAGATCTATCGTCAAAGTCGATATCAGGTATCTATTCAAAACGTCGCATCTCTACAATTTGCATGGCTGATATTTATTTCCCTCTGCGTCACATACGTTCGCCCAAGGTGCAAGTAATTGGACATTTTTACATACCATTAAAGTTTTTGCGCGCGTACAATTATGAAAATATCCTTTAGATTGTAAAATGCTAAGTAAGCAAATGTGGCCACCTCGAGAGTTATTTGTAACCGTCGGCGTGTTTTTTAGATAATGTTGTCAAAATATATTACTAATAAATACTCAGGCAACTGCACAAGATAATATAACTGTATAAATATGCAGTAGGTACGGAGACCCCATAGGAGGAAAAGGTTGAATAAGAAAAGTTTGGTAGCGCGCATGTGACTCTGCTGTTGTTGCAGGTGTCTATGGGCGGCGGCAACCGCTTACCATCAGGTGATCCGTCTGCTCATCTGCCACTTATAACTTAAAAAATAACAACAAATGGAAGGGGCTATCGGTTCCATTTACTCTCAACCTTCAATGCAATCAATGTCCTACATAACTTAAAAAGAACGAAGTCTATTTTGCATAAATCGTCCAAAATTTAATAAAAACAAATAAACTAAAGCGGAACATTTGAATACTTTAAAGCAGGTCATTAGCCCAAGCATTTAACGGCCACTTTTAGCAATAATTGTCATTATTGTTACTTGTCGCGTGTTTTATATATTGTTTTGCATCTTAAAAATTCATGTTACATTTATCTAAGTCTGTAATGTTTTGCTTTCTTAAAAAATATCGTATTTTCGCCACAATCAGTGTAAATAGGTTGGCGGCACTAGTTTCATTCGTATAGCCCCTTAATCAAATACAGCTGTAAAAACATACCTACCTAATTTATAACCGATTTTGGCGAAAACTAACTGAGATCCAATGACCCATATTGTACGTTATTCCATAAACTTAAATAAATTTCAACTTTTTTTACCTTTACTATCACTGCCATAAAACCACCCTCGCCGTATCTCTCCACGGCTGGGTGCCCTACGGGGCCATAGTGTCTGGTGCCATATTGTGAAACGGTTGGCGCCAGATGGCGCTTAATGGCCGTTCTAATTGCTTTTGTTATTAGGTGAACTGTTTAGTTTTCTGACCGCGGGATCAGCTGATCTGAATCGTTACTGTTTTGTTTTTTTGGGAGGTCTCTGACCTTTAGTAGCAGACGGCGTTTTCGAACGCGGTGGGTTGTAGAATGATAGATGTGACTGTAATATAATAAAGGTTATTAAAACACAAGCGAAAGACGAATCTTGGCGAGCATTTTAACATGGTTTGAGTGTGTTTTTACGTCTTAGGACTCAAAAGCCTCATACGAGGCAAAAACAATTGGTTTTCTATTGTCTGGGTTCTGCTGTCTGGGCCTTACGACTTTAATACCAAATTATTTAGTCATACACTACTAATAAGATATATCTAACTCATCTTTTTATGCAGCAACATTGCTGCATAATGTAAAAAATTTAACCTAATAATACGTTTATATGTTTTTATTTGATTCCTAATTTAAAAATTAAAACACAATTTTTACCTATATTTTAACTTATATCCCTCATACTGCCATAAAAGCCTTACTAAGTGTTACCCATGAAGTAAGAAAATTAACTACTTTGAAAATTGGAAAATTAATGTATATGGGACTGCGCAAAACTTGGTAAAACACTCGCGAATGCTATTAAAAAACTTGCCAAATCTCGTGTTTTATTAACCCTTATAAATTATGTGACTTCTTAAACTTCGATAGTATGGTTGCATTAAATAAAAAATGGGTGCCCAATTTTCACTGAAAAACCTTAGAAAATACTTTCAATGTTCTCAAGTTATAAATGCTAATTATATGGCAGTTAACAGTGTGGTTCGCAACCGAGACCTACAAGCATACAACCTACGAGTACATTCGTGTCACACCCCCATAAAGTTAGCTCAAGTCTTGGAGTTAAAGCTGAGTGCCTAATCAGGTGATGTGAACTGAGCTTTGGGAATAAAAGGTTTGTAAGAAAAGCTGAGCACATTTTTATAGAAAGTGTGCCATATGTATAAATAAATTCTTATAGCATCTATACATTGATAGCCTTACCATGAGTTTGAAATACTATCCTCGCTATCAAAAACTATCGCTTTGTCTCTTTCATTGTGATGCATTTAAAAGAGACAGAGTCATTCCGTGTTAATTGCGTGATTATGTTATTTATGACGGCCTCGATGTCGCAGAGGCTAAGGTGTTCGCCCGAAGCGCGAAAAGAGCCGGATTCGATTCCCGGTCAAGTTAATTTAGGACACTTCGTTTTCTATGTTTTCTTGGGGTTCAGACAATACTTATTAACCCTTCTAAGCTTTTTCTTAGGGTGGTATTTGAGACCCTTGACAAACATTTTTGAAAATAAGTTTTTTTACTTAAAGCGGCAGATGTTTTATCCCCAAACCATCCATAAAGAGCCAAGATTTTCATAATGAAAAACTTACGCTTATTAGAGGCATGAAAGGCAAACAAAATTGTCGCATTAAACGGAATCCTTTGTGGCGCACAAAGCGTGAACGACGCTCACGCCCCCGCTCGCGTGCGACCCGCGATTATAATATCGCACGACGGAGAATGTGGTCTGAGAGACCGAACAGACTGAATCTTTAAGAATAGAAGAATATAATACTTAATTACCTACGTATTTAGTACCTAAACACACAAAATAATACCTAAAAACATTATCAGTCATAGTTAAAAGTAAAAAAAAAGTTAAAGTATCAGCCTATACATATTACTGCCCCACTGTACTTTGATCATAGTTTCCATGGTTGCCAAACATCTGTTTTGTCACGTAACAAGGAGCTGGTTTTTTTAGAGAAAGAAGATTGGGGAGAGTTCTGAAGAGCTGAATGGCTCTTAATTTCAATTACCATAGGGCCTACTTGTTAAAACGCCAAATTCTAATACATGGATGGACTGACATGGTTTTTCTTCCACTACAGTCCGTTTTTCATGTCACTTTTAGCTTACAATAAAACGCCTGCATGTATAGATTTTCCAAAAATCTGATCAGGTCAGAACATCATGTAGACACCACCACGTGACGTGCACAGCGCTTACGCATACGTTATCGTGTGATCCGTGATAAAATATCGCACGAAGTTGAACCTGGTCAGAAAGACCGTACAGACTGCATGAGGGGTTTACAAATACCTACTTTACATCTACAATGTTAATGTGTATAATTTAAGAGATTCGATATACTTACTTCTTATTAGTAGGATAAAGAACTAAACACTGTCACAATTAAAGATCTGATCCCAAAAAACACTGCATAGAGTCTCTAAAAATATAAGTACAATCACTTACATTTCTTCTGCTACAGAAAGCAATCTTAAATACTTAAACCGGTAATATTTTTGAATTCAAAGCCGTAGTTTTCAAGTACCCACTATCCAATACCAACGCTATCAAGGTAGTCCGAAGCTCCTGACAATAAGCAAGTCTTATAAATAGCAAAACAACATGTACCTACCAACATTTTCCAACAAATACCCGTAAACACAAGAGAGCAATAAGCCATCAAAAATATTCTAAGCATTCACAAAATTGTAATTTTAAATTTAGAATAAAGATCCGTATAATTCTTCGGGTTCCCACAGGGAGCGTCGACAGCACATGATTTAAAACCCCTTCGCTCCTTAATTAATACGGCACGTGGAAATCGTGACATCCCTCTCTATCGTACCTAATTTACCCGTCTTGTGTGTTGCTGTCTCTTTCCATTGAACCGTAAAATTGCTTTGAAGAATATTGAGACATCTTCCTTTGCGAGTGATTTATGCATTGTCGGTAAGAAATTTTATCGATTTGTTTACTCTAAGAATTAGTGGCGACTAAGGTGCGCTTAGCGATTTATGAGAGCATGGTAATTTGATATCACTTTTGTATACTTAACTTAGAGTTATTGGGTGGAAACGTATGGTTCGAGCTACCTTAACTATGAAGGTAATTTAAGGTGTGGTTAATACGGGAGTTAGGTGGCTGTGGTAATCTTTTGACCATTTCGAAGATAACTGTATGTTAATTTGTTTATAAATAGTTTTTTCTTCTTATCGTGCAGGTTAACAGCCTTAGTGTTAGATTTATAAACTACTTATTCGAGCTTTTAACCTAGTTAATGTTTTCCTTTTATTATGTGGCAAACAAGTAGACTTTCATCTTGTGGTAAGCGATTTTCGATTAAAGTTTGTTACCAATCTTTTAGCTCCCCTTCCCCCCTAGTTGGGCATTGCACAGGGCAGGCGCTACTTCACGCCCATTGTCTGTCATTCATGCCGAAGCGTGCCTCTCTCACGGTCAAAGTAACGGGACAACCGGTTCTGAAGGAAGAAATCATCTTCCTTTCGGAAAAGGCATGCAAACCAAATACAGCCCTTCATAAGTAGGTTAATTATTTTCGTCACATCATAAAAACATCAAATGATTTCATCTCCGTACCAATTACACTAATCTAAACATCCCTCACGTCCGACCCGCTCCACAGCCACTCATCAAATGAACAATCGCGATACCCATCACAAGTACCTCTGACGTTCCATTTCACGCAACTGGCGCTATGACAGTTGGGCATAGATAATCTTGTGACGTGCGAACGGAACGTAATTGGTTTTTATAAATATTGGTGTTTTTAATTAAGCCGTAAGTAAATGTAATTAAATGGGCGGTCCGGTTGCTGATGAATTTTACGCAGATGGATATCTAATGTGGTTTTGTTAGTTCTATATATTTGTTTGAAGATGTAGCGATATAGCAGTGAGGTTGATTTCATTTGTGATTTTGCTTTAATTTTTTTTTATGTAATAGGTAGCAGACGAGCAGGCGGATCACCTGATGGTAAGCAATTGCTGCCGCTCATGGACACCTGCAACACCAGTGGAGTTACAAGTGCGCTGCCAACCTTTTATCCCCTTCCCCCCGGGTGGGCCTGCGGTTACCCTCACTCACTCGACGAAACACAGCACAGGGGCTGCTTCACGCCGGTTTTCTGTGAGGCAGTGGTATCACTCCGGTCGAGCCGGCCCATTCATGCCGAAGCGTGGCTCTCCCACAGTTTAATTGGAAAAGAATACGAAAGTAAAGTTACTGCTACTCACAGCTGGAGCGTTTATGTCTTTGGAAGCAACTAATAACACATAGAGATGTTTTTTTATGTGATATTGGTAGATGATCAGATCCCCAGAAGGTAAACAAATAGCTGCTTATACACATCCTCAATAACAGCTGTTAGTGACAGAGACATTAGAGGCTACGTGCAGGAGGCCGCAGCCGTAGCAGGCCTCCGACCAAGAGGACCGACGATCTAGTGAAGGTTGCGGGAGTCCCTTGGATGCGGGTGGCACAGGACCGATCTGTGTGCAGAACTTTGGGGGAGGCCTATGTCCAGCTGTGGACGTCTATTGGCTGAAATGATGAAGTACTCCTTTGTCTGTTGGTAAGTAAAAGAGAGCCCACGTTGCAATTACAAGGGTCAGACGGTTAAATGTATGGCAGCTTACTTTTGACTCTATTGGTGTTGCAGGTGTCTATGGGCAACAGCAACTGCTTACCATCAGGTGATCCGTTTTCTCGTCTGCCACCTATCACCGTTGTGGGAGAGCCATGCTTCGGCATGAATGGGCCGGCTCGACCGGAGTGATACAACTGCCTCACAGAAAACCGGCGTGAAGCAGCTCCTGTGCTGTGTTCGGCCGAGTGAGTGAGGGTACCGGAGGCCCGTCGGAAGGGGATAAAAGGTTAGCAGCGCACTTGTTGCATGTGTTCATGGGCGGCGGCAATTGCTTACTATCAGGTGATCCGCCTGCTCGTCTGCTACCTATCACATAAAAAAAACACAATAAGAAATGCGCTGCTTCCCTTTATAATGATGTTCGGACTGTGTATACTCGTATTACCCGGCTCATTTATTCCATTCGAAAGTTTTTAACCCAAAATCCATCAATACATTCCCTCCGATCTCCTCGTTGATTAATTAACGTTCTCGCACTCGCTGTGTTCAATTTACTGAGGAGATTGTGTCGCCCATTTAATTGATACGGCGCAGACGCAGGAATCCGAGTAAAGGGACGGTCGTTACGTTATCATGGAACTGATTTCACACCACGAGGTCGGTCGGGTTTATATGGGGTGCAGGTTATGGGTGGTTTATGATGCATTTTATATGTGATAGGGGTGTTGGAGCCGTAAAGTTCTGAAGTGGAGACCGCGACTCGGTAAGCGTAGTGTAGGTTGGACGCCCTGCGACAAGATGGGTTGATGACATTCGAAGGCTGGCTCGGAGTGGGCTGGATGAGAGTGGCCGAAAATCGGGAGCGGTGGCGTGCATTAGGGGAGACCTATGTCCCAGCAGTTGACGAGTGTTGGTTGCTGATGATGATGAGGTGGTACGAGTAGACGGATCACCTGATGGTAAGCAATGGCTGCCAATAGACATCTGCAACACCAGTAGAGTCAGTGCGCTGCCAACCTTTAACCTTTTTCCCCCCAATTTTCCCTCCGGTGCCCTCACTCACTCGATGAAACACAGCGCAGACGCTGCTTTACGCCGGTTTTCAGTGAGGAGGTCAAACTAAGCCCATTCATGCCGAAGCGTGGCTCTCCCAAGTTTACAATTGTAACATTACAAATGCCAAAGAGTGGCTCTCCCACGGCTATTATTCTAATATTGCAATACATTGTTTAATTTTTATTTTGTTTTGACTGGCCAGATGGGGCATTTGGTAGATAGAGACCCTGCCTCATACGCCAAATGTCGTGGATTCGATCCCCACCTTGGACAAACATTAATGTGATGAATACTTCTGTTTGCTCAGTGTCTGGGTGTTGTATAAAGTATTATGTTTGTGTTTCCTCTGTTGTCTGATATCTGTAACACACATAGCAACACTGTAACAAACACACACAGCTACTTAGTACGGAGTCAGGTCAATGTATGAGATGTTGTTTGAATTTATTTATTATTTTACTCACACCTCCATGTAAACCCATCCCGGCATACAGAAGTCTCCGACAAGTCACGCCGCGAGCGCAAATAAAAGGGAACATCACACGTTAAAACACTGTGTCCGCACGGACAGAAACACTACTGTTTATGACTGTATTATGTATGCGACGTTGCTATGGTATGAAATGATGTTCGTAGGGTGATAGCTCAGTGGATATAAGGGGTTTTATTTTTCACTAGTTTGAGTTCGTCCGCGTGGAATATATCTATAATAGTATCTTTGGGTAGCATTTTAATTATTTAATCATTTCATCCACCACCCCCACCCCCCCCCCCCCACCCCCTTTTAACCCCTTACAAACCTTTTTTCGTAAATATAAGTAGCCTATGGCCTTTTTCAGGATCAAGACCATTTGTATACTAAACCTCATTCAAATCCGTTAAGAAGTTTTGGTAATGAAAGTATTCGCATTTATAATATTCCAACAACATCTCCTACATATTGATCTGCCCATGAATTTATGACTTCACAAGTGATGAGTAAGGCATTAAATTGTAGAGATTATTATGGGAAGAGGTGGCTGATTAATTATATAAAGTAAAAAGTAATAGTATCAGCTACTATGATGGGATTAGGCTTAATGCATTTCCTCTGTATTTATCAAATTTGTGCGTATTTATACCAACAGCTCGACCGTGAGGGAAAATCCGTCAAACCCCAAGCGAGTTTACTTAATACGATTTGTAATTATTATTTTATCTGTGAAAGACAAAGAGAATTTAATCTGAGGTGGTTTATCTTTTTTTTTCGGCATAATTGTCATTTATGTATCTCATGTGTAATCACTAGAAGAATCCCCAAATTAAAGCAAAAAATCTAAATAACAGCAAAAAACCACTGATATTTAAAAAAACCTACAATTAGTAAGTAGGCTACGATTCTTTCTGCCACATAACCGTAATTATATCAAAATAAACTCCAAAGATAAAAATATGGTCTTTATCTCAGTACATTAAGTGACACATGTTCTCTGCCACTTGTGAACGCAAAATATTCAGCAGATGAATATAACAGCCATTTTAACCAAACAGATAGCCTTTTTAACATCATTAAACAAATTTAACACCAAAACGCGAGCGTTATTTGTTTAATATCCCGCTCGAAGGACCAATTTGATAAAGCGATACCGATGTTTTTGCATTAAACAGGAATTTTAATTATACAAATAAAATCCAGTGGCATCGTCACGCCTCCACCTTGAGGTGATGAAAATTCAATCGAGATGGAATTATACTTCATTCGGACATCGAAATAAATAATAAAACAAACTGTAAAAGAGGCTGGTACTACTGGGGCTGTATCTGCTTTGAGGATCTTGGGGGACACACGGTGCGTGAGGATGTATGGTTAACAGGCTTGGATAATTTCTTTTTCATAATGTTATAGGTAGCAGAAGAAGATAAGGATAATCTTTTGATGGTAATCTGATTCGAATTGTGTCCATGGCTAGTTTCGTCGCAGCAGGAGACAAATTCACTGTAAATTACAGAAGGAGGGCCACGCTTCGGTATGAATGGGTCGGCTCAACCGGATTGATACTACCCCTAACTAAAGACCGGCGTGAAGCAGCGCCTGCGCTGTGTTATGAGGTACCGGAGGCCCAACTGGAGGGAAAGGTGGGTTAAAGGAGCCAGTGTCCATGTGACTCTTCTGGTGTTGCAGGTGTCTATGGGCGGCGTCATCAACGCACCGCATTAGACAAGCGTGGTGATTAAGCCTAATCCCATCATAGTAGCGATGACTTGATTTATATTATGGAGGCCTTTGCCCTGCAGTAGGAAGTATATAGGTTGATACTTTTTTTACAAGTTCACATATCTCCGCGTCTGTATGTTGAATCGAAGGCGCGAAATGAGAATAACTTTTGGCGGAGCCATCTCATAAATCAGAACCGCGGCTCAATTAAAGCAACCCCTATCTGATGCACTCCCGAACAGTGTTGACCCTTTATTTTTAAGATATATCTCCTTAAACGCTTTTGTCACGGTTTATTTCGTTTTTATGGGATTCATCGGTCTCATTATGGCGTGTTTTATGGCTGATCGGTGTTGGTTTGTTATAACGATTTGGGAGGAATTATTATTAATTGTTGTAAAATGCAGTAAATAGACATACATGTCTTTGACTTGACGTTTATTTTTTAAATTTCATAGTAACTTATTTATATTAGAATGGTTTATACAGGATTGCTACTTACTAACTTTATTTATTTTTTACAATAAAGAATTAAAAAAAATCCTTATTATTCATTTTTTTTTCACTTGATACTTAAACTTTCCCTTAGACTTTTCTTAAACGCCCCGTTGGTGTAGTGATTTAAGTACTAAGTAAGTAAGTAAAAGTATGTTTCAAATTTTTCAAACATAGCTCGGGTCTGTAATCCATCCACCAATTCACTTTAGGCAAGCGTGGTGATTAAGCCTAATCCCATCATAGTAGTGATGACTTGATTTCTATGATGGAGGCATTTGCCCTGCAGTGGGACAGTATATAGGCTGATACTTTAGTTTTTTTCCTGGGTTTTTAGACGGGGCATGAAACGGCATCTCAGCAGACCTTCAGGGTGAGAGTGACAGACTCAATGGACACTGTCTTATTTTTTGATCCTATCAATCTTATACTTGGATCTCACGGCCGCTTACTATGAGGTGGAGTGAGTTCATCTGGATTATCGTCAATATGAAAAAAAACTAAAACTTCAGGTGGCTACCTGCAGTTATGAATGGTGACGTTGGAAGGGCAACTTCGACAGATGTTTCATTACAGAAAATCCTGCAAAGGTCAGCCTGACATACAAGCAACACGAACAGTGCGCGCGAGCATCAATAAATAAGGAGTTGTGAAATATGAACCAAGATCGCGGCAAAGAAGGATACAATCTGATCTTACTGTTTCATGAAAAGGTGTGAATGTGTGACACGGATTGTGAACTGAAGATTATTTCACTAATTAAGTTGCCTTTGATGACTATTGATATTTATGGATAAATATTGAAATAAAAAAAAAACAACCTATATATTTGTCAGTGGGAAAAATATGGCAACTTCATTAAAAATTAAGTATGATAAGGCTTAATCACCACGCTTGCCTAATACAAAAAATTTGGCTTCATTACAACTAGGGATGTAAAAAACAGTAAAAAAACATGAGTTAATTATTTATTTACACAAGAAATACTTATACGAGTATGGTCAATGTATGAGATGTTGTGTGAATCCATACTAATATTATAAATGGGAAAGTGTGTCTGTCTGTATGTTTGTATCTCTTTCACGGCAAAACGAAGCGACGATTTGACGTGATTTTTTAAGTAGAGATAGATGAAGGGATGGAGAGTAACATAGGCTACTTTTTGCCCCTTTCTGACCCCCCATTTAAGGTGGGGGGCACGAGCGAAGCCGCGGGAACAAGGTAGTTTATAATAATGTAAAAAAAAATTGAAAAAATCTTTTAATGGCAAAAATGGAAGGGCAGACCCTTGCGGAGCTGCTAAAGTAAGCTAGCCTAAGAATATCAGGATTTCCAACGTCCAAACGCATGAGTCATGCTAGAGTTAGAACTAAACAGTAACAAAGTACCAATCGTTTATGCTCTGGTTATGAACACGTGTATCACCGGGGCTAATTGATCGTAATGGAGAAAATTCCACAGATCTGCTCACTTTCGTCTATTATCGCCCGTTTTATGTGCTCATCTGTTTTAACTGCTTTTAGAGGTCCGTAGGTCTTAAGATAAAGATAAAAACATTTATTTGTTACGCACATATATACAATATACAAACAGGCTTCTCATACTATTGGCCGCAGACAGAAACACTGTCATAATTGACATGCTATGTCAGTTTGAGGGGAAAAAAGTTGGGAACTCAGACTGAGCTTTATGGCTTACAGAAAGAGTTACTTTCCCTTTCGGCCGCATTGGCAACCAAGTTTAACAACCAGTTGCCGAAGAAGAACTGACGTTCTTGCTACTCAAGCAGTTGCCAAAAACGATAGGTTTTTCTTTTTTCGCATCTGCCTGGTTGTGAAACTCGCAGTTGCCAAAAAAGAAATAACATGCTTACTACTCAACCTGTAGCCAAATCCCCTCAAAGGTTAAATTTCCAATATTCACACTCGAACGACTAACACTATTACTTTATTGTATACAATACAATGCACTATATAAATACCTACGGAACTCTACTGCTATGATCACCCTTGACCACTCGCAAATCGAGTGCCTCGTGCGCCCAATCAATTACCGAATCGATTTAATCGTACAATCGATAATGGCGATCAGCTGCAATTTCCACTTTTTTTACTAGTAAAAGTTTAAATCGGTTCTGTAGTTTTGGCGTGAAAGACAAACAGACAGACTTTCGCATTTATAATATTAGTATGATTGAACCAAAAAGGTGTAATTCTTGCGCTTACAAATATACTAAGTACGGAACCCTTCTGTTATGATCACGCTTGACCACTCGCAAATCGAGTGCCTCGTGCGCCCAATCAATTACAATCGGAATCGATTTAATCGGACAATCGATAATGGCGCGCGACCAGCTGCGATTTTCCAGTCTTTTTTTAGTAAAAGTTCATGCAAAATTCGTGAGAAATACCGTTACGGCTGTATTGTTTGAATGCTTTCTTTTTGATTTTTGACTAAAATAATTTAAACATTATCTTTTTCTACTCATCACTTCAGGTATTGGGGCATTCAGCTTCACAACACGCCGGCACTTTTCTCTGATGGCCGCCTTCGTGCATTCATTAAGTGATAATAAGTCACTTGTTGCATTATAAATAATTTATTTAACACAGTAAGTGCCGTTTTGACCCTAAAAACGACGGGCTGATAATTTTGACGTGTCTGTCTATCTGTGTGCACAAAATAATATTTTGTGCTGTGTGTGTCTGTGGCATCGTACAGTCAGCCACACATCAGGTTACCACAAACTGTCAAATTTCCTCAATTGATTTTGAACCTAACGTGTATGACAGTAAGGTGATTGAAGAATTTTGACAGTTTTGAATTTTTGATGTGTGGCTGTACGTACATGAACGGGTGGCATAACATAGATTTTGTTTTTTTTTTTAGTTTGGAACTTATTGGTAACAATTTGGAACTTTTGCCCTGAAAGAAAGTGAGGAGTTGTCATTATTAGTGCATATAAGTAAATGCTAACCGTTTGTTTGCAGGTTTGCTTGTGTGAACTAATTGATACTTTCAAATAGAAATGAGTCGTTTTCCATAGTAAAGGATAAACTATGTTAATCAAGAATCATTAATTTAGCTTTCTATAGCACGATTAATTGACAAAGCCATTAGGACTATGGAGCAGTGTGGAATAAAATTAATTTTATATTCTTTCTTCTACATCAGCATTCCTTAGCCCACCGTTGGGTTTGCCTCTCATAACACCTACTGTACACTGATTTTTTGCATAAAATGTATTATTGTATAGAGACCCTGCCTCATACGCCAAAGGTCATGGATTCGATCCCCACCCTGGACAAACACTTGCGTTATTTCAGTGTCTCGGTGTAAGTAAGTAAGTATCAGCCTATATACTGTCCCGCTGCAGGGCAAAGGCCTCCATCATAGAAATCAAGTTATCGCTACTATGATGGGATTAGGCTTAATCACCACGCTTGCTTATGCGGATTGGTGATCACAAACCCGAGCTATGTTCGAAAAATTCGAAACCTACTTTTGCTCGACCCGGGAATCGAACCCGGGACCCCGAGATCACGGCCCGGTACTTAAACCACTAGACCAACGGGGCGTCTCGGTGTAATATAATATTAATATATTTGTAATTCCTCTGTTGTCTGATCTCCGTGTCATGTGCTTAAGCTACTTAACTTAGTACGGAATCAGGTTAATGTTTGAGAAGTACGAATTTATCTATTTAACTAGTGGCCCGCCCTCACTTCGTGTCGGGACATTAGTTCCACTATCTATCAATAGATGGCGCTAGGTGTCGATTGCATCGCGGTAGCGTTTCGCCTTTACGATTAGTATGTAAAATCTGTCAACGTCTATAGAATTTACCTCTTTATAAATAGTATGGATTTATCATTCTAACAAACAATAACTTGCAATTTACAAATCCTGCAACTAAATCAAAATCTACATCCACAAATCTAGACATTACTAAGTCAAACATAAGAGTTTTCCTAGACGGAGTACAGTCAGCGCCCGCGGGTACACTCGCGCGCATAAATAACCAACAGCGAGATATGAAGATGTCGGCCGATTTAATGAAACGTCAAAATATCACACTCATTGATTGCACTGGATAAAGTAACCATGGGGTGCAGCGAAAATGTAGGATTTGAATGAGTTATACTTTTTATTGCACACAAAACAGATGAGTTCAGAACATTTTCTCAATTTTTTTGAAAAACGTTTATTTTTAAATTCGTTTCAAAAATGGCCGCATCTGAGTGTATCTGTAAACATTTACATCCCTTCAACCACGTCTTCTACCAACCTTTCTGAACAATTTTTTATAGAATTTTATACCAATCTCTGGATTCTGTATCAAATAGTCCTGCATTATATTTCGTCTACAGAAGATCAAGAATCATGCTAATAATATGTTTTTTTTCTAATAATAAAAATCTTCTAGGTATAATTACCTAGAAGATTTTGATTATTACTAATGTATATGTTAGTAAAATAAGAAAACTCCACAATCTAATTTCGGTCCTGGACTACTTCTTGTCAGTTATTGACCTGGAGACCTATTTTTGAATTGTCGTCTCACTAAAAAATGTGTGACTCGCATGATTTTTGACATCCGCATTTTTGAATCATTCGAAAACGAGCGATTTGCAACGAGTGGTGTAAACCACTCGTTTCCGCTAGGCGAGTGGTCGCATTTACGTCAAATATTAACGAGTTAACACTATAAAGCCCATTTTACGAAAAAAGTCCCCTGGGAGCGGCGCCACTTGTCATACAAATAGGCTTTCTATCTCTTTCCCACTCATTACGTAGACTGCCATGTCATTTTAGTTCATCAAAAATCCGGGGGACTCTTTTCGTGAAAAGGACTATACTTTGACAAGATTGGCGACACACTAAGCGAGTGATTTCAAAAATAGGGAAAATTATGAATCATGCGACTCACGAGACGACGTGACTTGCAAAACGAGTAGTTTTGTTTGGACGAAGCGAAAATTCAAAAATAGGTCTCCTGGAGTTCGCAGCAAACCTTATTGTTTCTCTCCATCAGGTGAGATGAGGTCAAGTGCAAACCCATTTAACATAAAAAATTTCAGTCTTAATCACGTATATTCATGGGGCGGCAAATCACGTTTGGCCGTGATTTATTTTTTTTACCAGATATTTTTTATTTTATCCTTCAAGCTGCGCACGCGCCGCCCCCCTACAGATTAGCTCGTAAATACGCGGCCGGCTCGTTGCCGCGTCGCCTGATTGTGCTCGTTTGTTGAACACTGCGATTTGCGAGCCTCGTTCAACGGAAGTTTGAGTCAAATGTTACTGAAGAAGTCAATATTATTAACAATTAAAAAAAAAAAAAATTTTTTATACTAGAGGCGGCAAACGAGCAAGCGGGTCACCTGCTGGTAAGTAATCACCGCTGTCCATGAACATCTGCACGATCAGAGAGGTCGCTGATGCGTTGCCGGCCTTTTAAGAAGGACGCTCGTTTCTTGAAGGTCCCTAAGTCATAGCCGTCAGGAAATACTGCCGCAGCTAAACTATTCCACAAGACTGAGGTTCGCGGGAGAAAATTCCTCGAAAAACGCACATATTTATATTATAATATAATTAATTTCATTTTTTCATCAGGACTCATGCAGATCGCTCCAGGCCAGAAAAGTAGTGTTCGCCGAGTGGGTCAATTTGGAAAGAGAAAAAATTGGCGCATTTTCCACTGGTATTTTGGGTGTACATGGGCTGCGGCAAATGCAATTAAATTCAGGAGAACAGTCTGTTCTTCTTCCGTCTATCACATGAAAAACAAAGAAAGTTTACACTAAATGTCATTAATTTTCTAATCATGATCATCATCATCAGCTCGGTAGTACCCACTGCTGATTGTAGGCGCCCCTTCAGTTCAAATCCTGATGATCCTGTGGATCTCACGGCCGATTACCATCAGGCGGAGTGGAGTCATCTTGATTGTCCACAATAAAAAACAGCACCAGTTTCAATGATAGCACTTGTTGCATTGCACTTTGGTTACTGTCACAAACAAAGGTGCACCTTGTCACCATATTAGACGAGACTTTCCTTTATTCCACTCATTATTTCCAGTATAATTGTTAATTTCGCCCGGTTATTTCCGGTTGTAACCGGTTCGTGTTAATAATTGACAGGAGACAGCGGAGGCAAATCCTACTTGTTAATTATGAAATTCATATCATGCCACGCGCCGCTCCTGTTTTGGCGAGCGTTTTTATAATTATGCACTTTTTTAGGGTCCCGCAAGTCTAACTGTTGGAGACCCACTTTGGCATAAAAACTTACTTATTACGCTGGCTCAGCGACCCGAAGTGTATCTTGGCCTCCGACACGAGGATTCGCCACTCCGCTCTATTCTCAGCCACCTCTTGCCAATTCGGCCTTTGAAGGTTGGAGACCCATAGTTTCGCATAAAAACTAACTTACTTACGCTGGCTCAGCGCACCAAGGTGGGTCTTGGCCTCCGACGTCAAAGTTCGCTATTCTATTCGGTCCTGTCCCAATTCCGACCAAATGCACGTTTAGTCCTTGGCAATTTCGTCCCTCCAGCGATATCTCAGGCGCCCCATATTTTGACGATGATGATGATGAAGGCATTTAAAAATAAGAATAAATTAGAAAAAAATATTGACCGCAGAATATTTCACATAAACAAAAAAATGCAAAACAAAGAAACACAAAGCAAGCCAAAACTCGTCCCAAAATGCTGCAGCCACAGCGAGCAGCTGCTGCAGCGCTGGTTTTCAAGCTGGACCTTGGGTGACACCTTTGCTTACAACAATAACAAATGTCTTAATGGTTTAATTTTTTCACTCGTTCAATATTTTTGTCACAGAACATCGGATTCTATTTAATGCTCAGAGCATCTCTTAGGTCTAATCCCACGTCCTAAACTTACACGGAACCCTCAAGACTGGCAGAAATCATTCTTGCTCATTTTTATAATTACACTTTTTAATTTATTCGCAGCTGTCACCTCGACAAATAAGTTAAGGGTGAGTAATTAAGGGTTGACGTTTAAATGACCAATCAGAATTGTTTAACCCAATTCGGTGGTTGATAATTTTGGCATAATTTTGAGTTTTAGTGGATTTTTTTTAATTTAGAAAGTTTTGGGAACACCGGTTCTTTATTTACGGGTTCATAGTAGTTATGTGTATGTATGAGGTAAGTATTATTATCTTATGTGATGGAATGGGGGCTTAAGGTTGGCAGAGTACCTGTGACTCCACTGGTGTTGTGTGTGTTTATGGGCGGCGGCAATCGCTTACCATCAGGTGACCCGTCTGCCGCCAATCACATAAAATAAAACTGGATCATTGTTTTTCTCGAGATAATATCAAAAATTGTTTGTATAATATATCCATAGTTTAAAAGCTATCCAAAATACGACGATCGAGTTAGAGTTAAAAATTGTAAATTAATTTATAGGAACCAATTGTAAAAACAAGATTCCAGAACTGCATAATTTTTGGACCGTTTTACCTTTCCAGTGTTACATATTCATATTTGATCGTTTACCATGTACGTAGGTACAGCAATAACGGTGGACATTGAGTCGGTAAAATTATAGGAAAAAGTTCATTTGCTTTGTAATTGCAGATTGGATCGGATAGTAATCGAAACAACTGTTGTAGATTGTTGAAGGTTGAAGATATATTTTGAATGAATTAAGTTATCGATTTGAACCAATTTTCAGGTCGAGTACAAACTATGTTTCGGATTTTTCAAACAGCTCAGGTTTGTGATCACCAATCCGCATAAGGCAAGCGTGGTGATTAAGCCTAATCCCATCACAATCGTCATCTGGTACTCATAGATCAGGGGATGCCCTAGTTTGAAACCAGGTTGGTTGGTGTGATTGCCAGTCAATCACACCAATCAAGCTAGTTCTGGCATTTATTTATTTATGAATGAATAAATGAATATGCTTTTTATTGCACACAAAACAGAGGTATAACACTTAAAACTAGTTATTACAGGAGTAAAGTACAACAAAGGCGGCATTATCACTATGAGCTATCTTTTCCAGGCAACCTTTGGGTAAAGGACACTTATTATCTTATGGGAAGGATTTATTTATCTTTTATTGCACAAAATCTTAAGAAGTAGACAAGCTATGTCAAGTGGGTAAGAAAGCACCTTCTATACAGGGTAGTGGTTCGAACCAGAGTTCGAGTTTAATTTCTACCATCATCTTGGCGGTGAGGGAATTCATTATGAGGAAATTGGTTTTTATCAGTTATCTTTTTATCGCCAAGTACACTACTATGTTAAAAACAGCCAAAGTTATAATTAAGTTACTACAAAGAAGTTTTGAATAATAACTCAGCCAATGAGGTTGTGACCTCTCACGTACCGTATTGCGTACTTACAAAATCAATTTAATTTCACCTTATTAAATAGATTGCGTAGATTTTAATGGCGGTAATCCAACGGTTATGTTTAAAAAACTGTTTAAAAATTAAGTAATAAACATTTAAGCACGTTGAGTAATAAATGAAATTGAAATTGCGTTAAAAATAATTATTATATAATGTCTTAATCTCAATTAATAACCGTCGATAAATGACCATCTTATTTGGATTAAATTCTTTTGTACTCTATAAAAAGCTCGTTTGTGACTCCTGAAATTGAGCAAAGAGGTACAATGGACCTTAAATTATTATTGCCAATTCACTTTTAATCTTAATTATAATAGGTAATATTCTATACTACCTATTTATAAAGAGAGAGACAATGACAAAATACATTCGTCCATACAAAATTCCGATTCGACTTGAATGTCGAGTGCACGAGAATTGTCCCCCAGAGCCATCTATTGGTTTTGTTTGGAACTACTGTCTCGAAGCGAAGTGAGGATGGGCCGCTAGTCTTCGATAATCAGTCTTAAACTAAATTTAACCATCTCCTATACATTGTGTATCGGCAAACATTCAAACTACACGCCCAGTTGGTCTAGCGGTTCAAGTACCGCGCCGTGATCCTGGGGTCCTGGGTTCGATTCCCGGGTCGAGCAAAAAGTATGTTTTGAATTTTTCGAAGCGTCGCTCTTGTACTATATAATACCAAAAACATAACTCTTATTAAATACCTATAACAAAATCAGAACCGTTCGACACACAAACGTATTCCAATATCACCGCAATCTATAAAAACAAAACGGATCCTCATTAAAATAATTTTAATTAACTTACTAAACTTTTATCCGTAACGAAAACAAGAACCAAACCCAAACAATATTTCTTGTCCAAGATGGATTTCGACCGAAAACCAGGCAATTAAACAACAGAAGCCGGGATAAAATTAAAAGTTAATTAAAACTTAAGGTGTAAAAATAAAAGACAGAAACGTACAGGCGTAAAACAATTTTGTCACAACGCCACCTCGCGGCGCGCTCGTGACTTTTCTATTTGCTTTTTTGTCTGTGGTTTGACTTGTTTTTTTATCTGCGGTCAGTTGGGTGTTACAATGTCTGTGGTTGAAGTGTTTTTGGCGGGATTCCTTTGCTAGTTTCCGCTTTTGGTGGCGTATAGTAGCAATTCTTGGTTAGATGTTTCTCTGCATTCAAAGAAACTGCACTCAGTAGATAGCTACATACCTAACTATACTTAAACGTATTGCGACTATACAATGTAATACAAAGTCGTTATAACATCGTAAATACGGCACTAGAGCGAATTATGCGCACTGTAATGGTAATTTAACTAATGAAATTTTACGAGTGAGTGAGGGTACTGGAGGCCCAATAGGTGGCAAAGAGGGTAATTGGGTTAGCAGCGTACTTGTGACTCCACTGCTGTTGCAGGTGTCTTTGGGTGGTAACAATCACTTACCATCAGGTGATCCGTACGCTCGTCTGCCACCTACCAAATAATAAGAAACGTGAGTTCAAAGTGTTCAAAAATTGATAACTCAAAGTTACAACGCTCATTCCACCTTTTATTGTTAACCATAGGCAAACGAAAAATAATTTACATAGATCGTGTTTGTGATCACCAATCCGCATTAGGCAAGCGTGGACTAGTAGACCACATTTCTATGATGAAGGCGAGTGCATAGAATACTTACTTTACTTATTATTCAAGTAGCTAATTGAATACTTATAGGCAAATGCTTGACCACAGCCTCACCTGTATTCCGAGGATGAGGTCTGGGATGTTAGTTGTCCTTACATTATTAGCAACCAAACGGCAACATACTTCATATTTTAATTACATACAAGTAAACGTGTTCCATCTCACTTCTTCGTTTTGTCTCGAGCTGCGCGCGCGTCGATCACAATCGCCGCATTCAAATGAGCCCACGAATTTATGACTTCACAACCGATGAGTAAGACATTCAGTTGTAGAGGTAAGTATGGGTAGAGGTGGCTGATTAATTAATCTTAAGTTTTTTTTTTAAATTGAGGACGATCAAGATGACTTCATACTGATGGTAGGTGGCCATGAGATCCAAATATGAGGTTGACAGGCACAAAAGAATATGGAAAAAGTATAAAGTACCTTACTATATATTGCTGTCCCATTGCAGGATAAAGGCCTCCATCATAGAAATCAAGGTATACCGCTATGATGGGATTAGGCTTAATAATCACCAACTGTAATTATTCACTCATACGACCTGACTCCGTACTAAGTAGCTTGAGCACTATCAGACAACAGAGGAATCGAAAATTACTTAATTACCTACATAAATATTATTACACCCAAACACTGAACAAACACAAGTATTTGTCACACGAATGTTTTCCAGGGTGGAAATCGAACCCACTACCTTAGGCGTATGAGTAACGGCTAGACCAAAATGGCTCGACTGGAGTTATAACACGGCCTCACCGAAGACCAGCGTGAAGCAGCGCCTACGCTCTGTTTCGCCGAATGCGTGAGGGTACTGGAGGCCCAATCGGAAGTAGGGGTCAAAGGTTGGCAGCGTACTTGTGACTCCACTGGTATTACGGGTGTCTATGCGTGGCGGAAATTGCTTACTATCAGGTAATCCATTTCTTTCGTATATTTTTGTTTGTATTTGTAGTTTAAATAAGTTAAGGCTGTTATTTTGTTTATGTTTCGTAAATTTTTGATTCCAAATAAAATATCAAGGAATTTATTAAGTATGATGTAATTTTTTTTATCTTTTTATAAAATACTAGTGGCCCGCCATCACTTCGTTTCGGCATTTAACTTAGATCAATACCAATAGATGGCGCTGGGAGTCGATTACATTACGCAAGTGTTTTGTGTTTTCGGTTTACATACAAGCTCTGGCGTGGAATATGAAATTAACCTCTTTATAAATCGTATAGATGTCACTTCTAGTCCCTTTATAGGACTGTACCGTTTCGGTTGTATCCCATATTTAACAGGTAGCGTTGCTGTCTTGTCGCCGATAGTGGGTATTACCCATGCAGCATCCGTCCACAGGCCTCTAATCACATTTATAATGATTATAATGACTATTCGCTTCTGCTGGTCAACTTGCCTCTTCGCCTCTTGGTCTGAGTACTTTGTTGTAAATGTTACAGTCATTTGACTGTAAAAACACACTTCAACATTACATTACAAACGTACTTCAACATTTTTTGAAGTACGTTTCTAGCATGGAATTGATTATACATTTAGGTAAAGTATCAGCCTATATACTGTCCCACTGCAAAGGCCTTCATTATAGAAATCAAGTCATCTCTACTATGATGGGATTAGGCTTAATCACCACGCTTACCTAATGCGGATTGCGGATTAGTGATCACAAACCTAAATAGGGTATTTGACTAATTTTTTTATGTGTTTAATCAAATGACCCCTCTATTTAAGAAACATTGTTGAAAGAATTATTTGATTACCTGAGATATCACAACTTTAAGAGCACATATTTTACGCAGGCCTAAAAACGCTCTATACAAATGGCTACTAGCGAGTGACGTCACACGCAAGTTTCTTATATGCGCGTCTAGTAAATTTTGTTTTGTAGCTATATCAAACTAGCGGCCGCCCGCGACTTCGTCCGCGTGGAAAAATTTTCCCCGTTTTTTACACATTTACCGCTCTGTCTTTGCTCCTATTGGTCATAGCGTAATGTTATTTAGCCTATAGCCTTCCTCGATAAATGGGACTATCCAACAAAAAAGAATATTCAAATCGCACCAGTAGTTTCGGATTCCCTGGTGTGAAATCGAAACCTCTACCTCTTATGGCAGTATGAGTAAACGGCTTAGGACCAAAATGGCTTCCTCGATTGGAAGTATAACTGGCCTTCACCGAAGACCGGCGTGGAGCAGCGCCTGCGCTGTGTTTTTCACTTGACACGCGTGAGTGTAACTGGAAGGCCCACATCGGGAATGAAAGGGGTGTGCACAGCCTTACTTGTTGACTCCACTGGTATACGGGTTGTCTATGGCTGTAGCGGGAATCCGCTCTACCATCCGGGTAATCTTATCTCTTTGTCTACCACTTACAAAAAAATATCAAGGAATTAATAAGTAGGTATGAGTAGTTAACAATGCCATGTAATTTTTTTTATCTTTTTATAAAATATAGGGCCCGCCCTCACTTCGCTTCGGGCCCGTAATTCAGAATGAACCAATAGATGGCGATGTGCTCAATTACATCGCGCAAGCGTTTCGTGTTTCTCGGTTACCTATAAGCCTTGTCGTTGTCTATTGCAGTTATCTCTTTATAAATAGTATAGATGTCACTTCTAGTCCCTTAATAGGGCTGTACCGTTTCGGTTGTATCCCATATTTAACAGGTAGCGTTGCTGTCTTGTCGCCGATAGTGGGTATTAGCCATGCAGCATCCGTCCACAGGCCTCTAATCACATTTAAAATGATTATAATGACTATTTGCTTCTGCTGGTCAACTTGCCTCTTCGCCTCTTGGTCTGAGTACTTTGTTGTAAATGTTACAGTCATTTGACTGTAAAAACACACTTCAACATTACATTACAAAGGTACTTCAACATTTTTTGAAGTACGTTTCTAGCATGGAATTGATTATACATTTAGGTAAAGCACCAGCCTATAATCTGTCCCACTGCAGGGCAAAGAAATGAATTAATCGCTGCCATGATGGGATTAGGCTTAATCACCACGCTTGCCTAATGCGTATTGGTCACAAATCTGAATTATAAATACCTACGTTCAAAAAATTCGAAACATACCTACTTTTACTCGACTCGGGAATCGAACCCGAGCCCCAAAAAAAGTTTTTAAAGTATTCCATTCCCGATCTTTTAGTTGTGGCCCTCGTACCTATTCCATTAAAATTTATCATCACAGGTTGTCTGAAATTCATAACACCATAAGCTCGGAATCAAGTCAATGTATGAAATTACTAGTTGCCCGCCCTCCCTTCGTTTCCGAACATTAGTTCCGCTCCGTACCAATAGATGGCGCTAGGCGTCGAATGCATCACGTTTTCGCTTTCTCGATTAGATAAGACTTGTCGATGTCTATCGTATTTATCTCTTTATAAATAGTACCTATACAAGATTGTAAGAGTTTATTTTTCAATACTACTATACTATTCAGGTGCAAATTCCACAGACATCGTGAAGTCAGTCAAGTATCAAGATTCCACTTATTGCACCCATTAATGGCATAATGTATGCAAATGCATCTTGCACTACTAATTATAATGAGCACATGCAAAAGAGCTCAATTTCAACCAGTTACATACGGTTTTCCATTTATGTATGACAGTCATACAAATGAATGCGAGTGTTGATATTGAGACCACCGTGTATGCAAGTGATATTGACTAGTTGGTTTTCAAATGTGTAGGTAAAAGAGAGTAAAGTATCACCCTATATACTGTCCCACTGCAGAGCAAAGGCCTCCATCATAGAAATCAAGTCGTCGCTACTATGATGGGATTAGGCTTAATCACCACGCTTGCCTAAAGCGAGTTGGTGATCGCAGGATGTTCGGAAAATTCGGAACATTGTCTGACGCTTGACCCGGGAATCGAACCCAGGACACCAAGATTACGGCCCGGTACTTAAACCACTATACCAAAGTGACGTCAAATTAGGTATTAGGTATCAAAAAATTAAAAACGTTTAATGCACCATTTTGTGGCGGCGGCCATCTTTGATTTACAAAATCATCATAGTTTATTTATCTACTTACCGGCCGCACAAAAATATAATTTTCATTAACAATAATTTGTGTTGGAGCGGGAGTCGAACCCGCGACCCTTGCATTTCATACGGCGCTGTACATGTGCTAGTTAGTTCGTTCACCAAATTTTTATCACAAATAATAATTTATAATCGCTACAATATGGTCACAATAAAATTGGCTTTTAAAAATTCTATGCCATTTCTGTACAAGATGGTATAGATAATAAAACCGCAATTAACTTCAGACGGGTATATCTAATTACCTTTTTTGTTAAACTACTATTTTCATTACTGCTTATAACAATTGATATTTTAACAGGCATATGCTATCCATAATGCATTGGATATGCTTTCTACATTCGATAATATATCTAATAACTTATAAATCAGAAAAATAACTGCGTTGTGGATAGTGGGTTGCACTTTGAAGCGACGACTGCGCTCGGGGTCCCCGTCGAGCCAAAAATGATAACCTGAATTTTGAGTTTTTGTCAAGAAATTCTCAGTGTCACCCCGAAGTCTGGAAGTTGGTGGTCTTTTACTCCCGTGCCTCGGAAAGCACGTTTGCGTCCAATCTCCCAGAAGTTGATCCACTTGCGGTTTGGTTTATTAACGGTGACATATAAGTAGGTAAGGTTTTTCAATGTCTTTAGAATTTATCTTTTTATAAATTGTGTAGAAGATATGGCAGACTAGCGACCCGTAACTCTACCTCTACTCGTGGAAATAGCGCAAGCGTTGCATCAGCTTTCTGTGTATCCGGTGGTATCACTTTGGTCGAGACGACCCATTCATATCGAGGCTTAACTCTTCTCAGTAGGTTTCCGTCCCACACCAAGTCACTTCATTCGAAAGCCTTCTTGCTACTCGCTATTTTTATATTATGCCAGTTTATAAGGATCATTATTTTCCAATACATAAATTAAACTCAATTTGAAACTTCAATTTTTAATTTCTTTATTTAAGCTTGATTGTTGACATAAAGGTGCATAAACCACTATAGGCATAAAGATGTAACTGACAGATAGTATATATGAATACAAATATAGCCTTTGTCTTGCTAAATGATATTCGTATAAATTATTAATACCTCCACAAAAGGAAAGCCAATTGTAGATGTCGAGTTTGCGCTTTTTTCTAAAAAAATACAAGTCAAGCGACATGAATAAACAATATTATTATCTAAAACATTTCTAGATACTTATACGGAGTGAACGGAATTGCTGGTTTTTAATTTTTTTCTATTATACTATAGGACAACACAATTGCAATGTTTAAAATAAACGTACTTTAATTTGTAAACACAACACCACTCCTTATTGTATAACGTCTCTTTTTACTGTCTGTGAAAACATTTAACTATGTGAAAATAATAGTAACTCAATGGAATTCTTGTAATTAGTCGGCAGTCTTGGCTGATAAGCGATATTATAACGCCTAGAAACCATGTGTGTGCAGAATAATAATTGAGGCATTTTAAAGTAAATTTTAAAGTAAGCCAAAACGGAGGCCGTTCGTACAGTCGAGTTAAAAAATATGTATACACTTTAGGACCTTGTCACAGTACACATGTATTAGAAAACGACTTCCACTTTCTTATTAGTATTGTGACAAGGTCCTAAACTGTAAACATATTTTTGAACTCGACTGTACGACGAACTGGCTTTGAAATTAAGTGACGCCTAATTGAGGTAAATGTTTAAAGGATAGTTGGCCATCCAAGGTAACGCTGGAAAAATGTCAAAAAAGATTTGCGTGGACCCTGGGCAAACATTTGTGTGATGAATGCTTGTGTTTGTTCTGTGTCTGGGAGTAATTTAAGTATTATATTTGTAAATTCTCCGTTGCCTGAAATCGACTTAGAAGTCAGGTCAATGTATGAGATGTTGGGTGATTTTTTAAAGCCCTATTCTATGGTTATAATTTAGATGGCGTTACGCTACCACTCCTTGCAACTGACCGTAAGCAAAAATCTAAATCCATTTAGTACTAGACGGCTATAACCACTTAGCACCCGCAGTCAGCAAGGCATGACATAGCGTGAACGCCCTACTAACTCACTTTGATCTCCTGGTTTGAGATAACTCAGTTTTCACTTAGACACAAACACTGGACGTAGAAACATGAAAGTCGTAGAAATGGAATGGTAAAAAGTGTCAGTGAGAGACGTATGCAAATATATTTACCCTAGGTTTTAGTAATCTTTGAATGTCACAGATCCTTCTTATATAATAGGTGGCAGAGGAACAGACAGATCAACCTGATGGTAAGCGATTGCCGCCGCCCATAGACACCTGCAATACTAGAAGAGTCACAAGTGCTGTCAACCTTTAACCCCCTTTCTCCCCAATTGGGTATCTGATACCCTCACTTACCCAATGGTACACACAACGTAGGCGCTGTTACATGGTCTTATGTGTGGCTTCACAATGTAAAAATAAAGCGTCACATTGCTATGCAAGACAAATTGATTTGAGGATAAAAGTTGCGATTTCTATATGTCAAACTCGTGGACGTAAAGTAACATTTAAGGCTATTTACCAGTCGTGAAACGCAACAATAGTACCCATTTATGGTAACAATAAGTAGCATATAGCTTAAAGAACTTATCCGTAACATGGAAGTATCATAATTTACGTTTTTAAAGATTAAAGTATCAGCCTAGAATAATTACACTATCTATAATTTTTCTATCACGAATAATAAAGATGAATCGAGTAGGTATATAAAGTAAAGTAAAAACTGTCACGCTACTAATCAGCTCATGGACCGAAAAATAGTAACGTAGCATAGTAGAACACTTTTACAAGCGTATGGGTAATCAACTGGCAGTGTAAATCTGTTTTACAACTCTTGATAAAACGTAGGTGTTTAGCTCTTTTCTCTCCAAAGAAGTTAATATTCGCCATTGTATTTGGTTCCAAGCCAATTCCGCCCTATGATGGACGTGTAGACGTGGTTTAAGGTCCTTGGCGACTTCGTCCTTTCAGCCATATCTCGGACAACCCACAGGACGGCGTTCCGTTTGTCGTCCCAGCTCTTTTGGCCGCTCGATCGTCTCCTATTCCACGTATCCGAGCCAGCGTCCTCGTGATGATTTATATCCCCATAATGAACGGCTTCGGCTATCAGGTCTTTCATTTTCTGGGCCTTCAACACCCTTCTTTCTTCTTGGTTGGTTTTGGCACACAAACTTATACTTTTTTTTTGAGGGCGAAAACTGACTTCTGTTAATTTTAATGTCCATGTCTAAAAATTCTTAATCGTTTCAGGTTTCTATCATAACTCTGAAGTAGAAAACGGAGAAATTAAATAATATAATAATGGTTTTCATTGCTATATATGGAGCATGCCGCGTTTATGAAACGTAAAAATTTATTACTCTTGTTATGGGGTGATTTGTATGTGAAATTTTTGACTAGAATTTTAGGACTAATTAGAAAACAAATATTTGGCTTCAGAAACACGAAATAGTTAGGTGTTTAGTCTTATCACCATTATAATGTTTCATTTTAGCATGTAATGTAATGTCCAGTTGCATTCGAAGCTGTGTCTTCGGACCCCGGGGAACGCTTAGACCATGATTCAAGGTTTGGGCAGTCTGATAATTACAATGAAGCGACTCTTCTTCAGTCAGATCTTAGATCGCCTTGAACAGGGAAACCAGATGAATTGAATCATGGCTAGGCGTTTCAAAAACGAAACAGGCCGGTTTTCTCAAAATGTTTTTCTTCAGCGCTGAGTGAATGTTAGAAAATACGCACATAGATTTGAAAAATTTAGAGGTATATGCTTGGGATTTCGGACCCTTCGTATGGAAGGCATGCTATTTTCCACCGAGATACCATTATTTTATAAGGGGACCTATCACGTGAGAAAAATACGCTAGATGGCGTACTGTAGAACCGAGAGGTCCATCTACACGGTATTGGTATTTTTTGATGTAAGATGTCAAAATGTCACTATACAACCAATGACGCTGAAGTTGGAGCTACGTCTACAAGTAGGTCCTAGGTTTTCAGGTTTAACGTGAAATAGCATCTTAGCAGGCCTTCAGGGTGAGGATGACAGATTTATGTCTGATCAACCTCATGTCATGTGTGTGCCATAAAGTCCTTGAGTGGAGACCGCGACTCGGTAAACGTAGTGTTGGACGCCCTGCTACAAGATGGGATGACGATATTCGAAGGCTGGCTGGAGTGAGCTGGAAGAGAGTGGCCGACAATCGGGAGCGGTGGTGTGCATTGGGGGAGACCTATGTCCAGCAGTGGACGAGCGTGGGTTGCTGATGATGATGATGAACCTCATGTTTGGATCTCAAGGCCGCTTACCATCAAGCAGCACTCTGCTTACTACTTCTCTTTGAGGTAATCTTGACTGTCCTAAATATAATTAAATCAACCTATCTCAAAAACTATAAGAGATACTTTGATCAAACCAAAAATCGTTGAAAGAGTTAATTAGCATGCATCACCTCTATTTTTTTAGAATTTTATAACCCGTAGTTATAAAAATAGAGGGGGGGGGACATACTGTTACGACTTTGAGAGCTGAATCTCAAAAACCGTTCACTTTAAGAAAAATGTTTTTTAGAAAACTTTATATCATTTTAAAAGACCTTCATTGATACCCCACACGGGTATGTACATCGAAAAAAAAAATTCATCCCTCAGTTATGTATGGGGGGCCCCACCCCCAATTCTTTTTTTTACTATTTAGTGTCATATTTTGTAGCGGTTCATACAACACATATTCCCATCAAATTTCATCACTGTAGTACTATAGTTTCCGAGTAATCGGCTGTGACAGACGGACAGACGGACAGACGGACAGACGGACAGACGGACAGACGGACATGACGAAACTATAAGGGTTCCGTTTTTGCCATTTTGACGCCATCTATCAGATCTTAGCCCCCATTTGTGCGCATTCTTCTTCATAGTCCAGCAATCTTGGCAAAGTGGTCGTGCCTGTTGATAGACCAGCTTACGGCATTTATGCATCCGACTGCATACTTCCTAGACAAAGATCTCATCGCGTCTATTCCACGTACCATCTAAAAACCCCTATATTATTAACAAGCCATACATCCCAACCATACATTTTGCCAATGCATAATAAACTGCATAGTTGCATAATTGTATCCATAGTGATGATTTTCTCTCAACTTTCTATGTAATTGCTGGCGGTTATTCTGAACTCGTTCGTTGTGAAAAACCAATGAAAGTAGTAGAGGAGAAAAAAATAGTCAATTACACGATATTATAGAGAGCAATCACAGCAATAAGCGATGCATAGAACAAATCAATGTGAGCGCAGTTAATGACTCGAAGTGGTTAGAAATTCTTGAGTCATATGTGAGATATGACCGCAGTATATCTTCTTTTATACCGTTTATAAAGAGATACATTCTGTAGATAATAAGGCTTAAGGAATATGCGAAAGTTTTGCGCGATAAAATCGTCACCTAGCGCCATCTATTGGTACAATAGGAAGTGACAACTCCCGAATTGATTGAAGTAAGGGTGGGCCACTTAGTTACTTTTGTAAGTTTTTGTTTCTTTTTTTATGTAGTAGCAAACGAGTAGACGGATCAACTTCTCTTCTGTAGAATAAATGTTGAATAGGGCCTTATGACTAATAATGACCTGTGATAGGTGGTAGACGGGCAGACGGATTACCTGATGGTGAGCGATTGCCGCCGCAGCGATCACCTGCAGCACCAGTAGAGTCACAAGTGTGACGCCAACCTATAACCCCCTCTCCCCCTAATTGAGCCCATAGACTTAATTATGTAAGAGATCTGATGACCATTAACGATATATTTACTAAATACTAATAATTTAATCCGCTCTCACTTCATGTAGGAACTTTATCCACTTTATTACAAAACAGAGACTAAAGTTAGTCGTGGTTTAAAAAAAATGCTCTCACCTCACCTTCGGAATCAGTTTTAGGTGGGCCATTAATTACTTTGTTATACGTGATAGGTGGCAGACTAGCAGACGGATCACCTGATGGTAAGCGATTGCCGCCGCCCACCTGCAACACCAGTAGAGTCACAAGACTGGCAACCTTTAACCCCCTTGAAAGATCATCATGGTTACTTGATCCACTTAGCCTTCTTAGTAAATATCATATAAATATGGCGTCAACTGTGTTACGGTGCGTATGCGCAGGTGGTGTGATTAACGAGCGGTACAGTTAATTAATTAGCTTGGGGTTAAACGGGTTTTTAACAAGTTAATATATTGAAATGCGACATATACCTAGGGTACAGACATGCATTATGCATAGTCCAATTACAATTCCAGGGTTACAGATGAACTATTAATCATCTTAGCGTGTGGTTCCCGTTTGCGTCCAAAGATGTCGTTGTGTTCAGATCATGATTCAGGGTTTGTGGGGTGATTACAATTAAGTGAGTAATTGTGGGAGAGCCTTGCTTCATGTGATCCACCTGCTCGTCTGCTACCTATCTGACTGCCGTCTGATCTTCACAATCCCTTAACAGGGGAAACACGCTACGGCATGAATGGGCTGGCTCGACCGGAGTGATACCACGGCCTCATCAGATCGGAGAGAGCAGCACTTTCACTGTGTTTCGTCGAGTGAGTGAGGTACCGGACGCCCAATTGTGACTTGTGACTTTAATAGGGCAAGTGCCGGCAATCGCTTACCATCAGGACATCCCTCTGCTCGTCTGCCACATATCACATAAAAAAAGGAACGTGCAGGTTTCACAATCGGACTTTCTTATCCACTAATCTACCATCGCTCTTATGTATTTACTTAGTCATAAATCTTCAGAACATTATTTCTGAATTAATCGAGTTAACTTTTAACCTCGCATTAATTCAAAATGGCGCGCATTTACCCTAACAGCTGTCAAGCCTTCCTTTAGCTGAGCAAAAATAGCAATTTATCATTTACTTTATAATTATTTTGAGTCTATTTATTAATACGAGTAGTGTCATTTCATACTGATTAGCATAAACTCATTATGGCTTTGCCACTCTGGACATAAATTACTTTAATATGTCGTAAAAATATATTATCTCTGGCAGCGCCCTTTGGGGCTACTATAGCGCAGTATAGTGTTACTATTTATTAGGAGGTGAATTGGGATCGCTCGACTTTTTTGCAGAGGAAATCTATTTTTTATTAGAGGAAAAATATTTGTTTATCGGTTCAAAGTCGCTCAAAGAGCTATGGAAAGGGCTATGCTCGGAGTATCTTTGAAGGACCACATCAGAAATTATGTAATCCAACAGAGAACCAGAGTCACCGACATAGCCCACCGAATTAGCAAACTGAAGTAGCAGTGGGCTGGTCAAATTAGCCGCAGAACTGACAACCGTTGGAGCCATAAAGTCCTTGAGTGTCTACTGATTCACGAATCGCACCTGACATTTTTAGATCAATGCCTATTTTAGCTTATTATAAAGCATGGAGAAAAGTGAGCTCAATTTTCGTACCTCCAAGAATAAGGTACTAAATTTACTTTTTTGATATTGCTTATTTTTACTGTCGATGCCGCTGTCGGTAGAGGATCGTACTTTTAAGGATAGGTGGATTCCCAGTGCAGTGTTGGCGGTTCGGGGAATGAAAGATGTTATGCGTTTAGACTGTCTTTTATTACAACTAAGCTTATATTTATACTTAACCTATTGGGTCACACACTACACCAGGTTCGATTCCTGGGCTGGGCCAAAAATTTATGCTTAAGTTCAGAAATCCTCAATGTCAGCCCAAAGTCTGCAAGTTGGTGGTCTGGACCCCCGTGCCTCGGAAAGCAAGTTAAACCGTTGGTCCTGCGCCCAATCTCTCTTTGGTCGTGTCACACTGGTGTCCCATCGAATTAAGAGGGTGAAGGAATAGAGAGTGCACCTTTGTTCGCACACACACTTGAGCACTATAATCTATCCTATACTTACTTAACGACCCACTGCCCGCTGTGCCCTACCCAGGACAACGAAAAGGCTTATAAGTAACTAGCGGCCGCCCGCGACTTCGTCCGCGTGGAAAAGTAACTTTTTACCCCCCTCTCAACCCCTTACAGCCCCCTTTTCGCATTAAAAAGTAGCCTATGTTCTTTCTCAGGATCTAGATTATCTGTATACCACATATAAATCCGTTGAGTAGCTTTGGCGTGAAAGAGTAACAGACAGACAGACAGACAGAGTTACTTTCGCATTTATAATATTAGTATGGATTAGTATGGATGTACGTACAGCGTCATCTAAACGCAGTAAGGGCAGGCCACTAGTTCGCTAATAAAACTCGCCAAGGCTCGAATTTAAAAATCTCGCTCAGGTTTTAATAACTCTTGTTATGTGACAGTCGCATATACTACTCTAGTATAAGCAAAAGAGACATAACAATACATAAGTTATATGGAACCCCGGTCCCCTCGCCTATCTCTACGTCGGTATTTATGTCTATTTGTGAACGTACCACTACACAAACAGGTTCCATTCCAAAATATTTACGAAAATATTGCTCACAATTTGGTTATAATAAAATTTTCCGAGGCAGGGTGGAATGTGGATATATTTACGGAGCGGTTAAAACCGCCGCTCGGAATCGTACCGTGGACATATAAATCAAGCATGAATTATTGGAGGTGAATAAATTATTGGAGACTGGGAAGCTTTGGTAAACGTTATTTGATTATTTGTACAGCTATAAATAGTTGGGACTGACATTTTTCATGGTTAAACTGAAGAATAAAAGTGAGGTTAATACCCAGTCCAATTGAACTCACTCAATTGCATGGTGATATGCAACTATAAAGCAGATTTTCCTTTTTTCCCTTTTTCGTATTCAATTTAAAGTTAATACATACATAATGCATGCACGCACGCTCCAATGCTACTCACTTTATTAGTGTAGTTTAAATACTTCCATATTCATTGTGGACTCATTAAATGATTGTTTCGACGACAACATGATTTATTAATGTAGAAAATACTTGTGATCAATAAATAAATAAATCAATAAACATTTTAATTCAAACTTTTATAGCTAAAAAGCGTACCAGAATAATCACATCAATTTTAAAATAAAATTAAGCAATCAAAAATGCCCTTCCAGTTCATGTGTTTCCTCCTTCTTACAATCCTGGGTTTTTAGGCGGGGCGTGAAACGGCATCTCAGCAGGCCTACTAGGTGAGGATGACAGACTCTATTGGTACATTGTTTGTTCTTTTGTGCCTGTCAACCTCCTATTTGGATCTCACGGCCGCTTACCATCAGGCGATGATGACAATCAAGATGTGACTGTCATCAATAGAAAAAAAGAGAAATTTTATGTTTTTAAAATAAAAGATAGCGTAACCTCAGCTCTGTACAAATAATTTCACTTTCACAGGCCAACTCGGGTCAGTGCCGAAACTTTGTCACGCAATTCCGCCATTAAGGGTTGTTCCCCCCTCCCCTCCCCCCTCGAGGAGTCGGCGAATTTCACAAACCACCCTAAGTAATTTCAGCTCGAACCCGGGGGTACTCTCGACCCCATTGGACGGATGACTTTGAAAACATTTTTTATAGAAACGTTCCACACTGATTTTTGATAAGGGGGATATAAAAAGAATTATGATAATTTGTGAGTGCAAGCAGGTTTTATTGCTTAATGGGGCGGGGTATATGTCAGGACGATTAACTATGTATTCATGAGTAGATAGGGAGAATAAAAATTTAATTACCAATTTAAAAATGCCTTAAAAGTATTCCTTAATTATTGATAGCAAATTGTATGAAATTTTCTCTTGTGTTTTGTTTTTTTTTTTTCAATTCGTTCTTATGTGAATTTAACAATTTGTCTTTTTTTACTGTTTTAATGTCATAGTTAACAGACGAATTGAATAGGTACATTATGTTTTAGTCAAATTGGTTTTGACTTTAAATATAAGATTAATGTTGTAAACTTTTAAACTAATTTCGGTGTCTACAAAGTGTACTTATATTTTATGCACAGTAAATTATTTGTATTACTTTGTACCTGCCAACTATAACAAAAAAAAAATACACGCCGAATGTGAAATCACAAGAGAGCTGCCACCCTTTTCTCTCTTCCCGAATTGTAATTGATTATAATTCTTTCATTCGCACATATTCAGTGTCTGAATGTCCAAACATAGGCTTGTACAGATATAATAATATGACATTATACTTAAGTATCAAACTGTGTTACTTTAGTTGATTCTTACATCAACTTTGGACACCACAAATAATAATTACTTATATACACGTACATAATTTAATGCAGACATTCTGTACCAATCAACCGTAAATGAAATTCTAATTTTGTTAAAATTAAATTTATGATGAAAATATTTTCTTATTTATTCATACTTTCTACATTAAAAGACATCATCGTGTCACTTATCCACGGTAATAAAGCAATTACGTCGTAAATAAGACATGGAAATGAAGTAAAATTATTACTTTACAAGGAAACTTACTCGTTTTTTCCATTACGCACTTATATGGATGGACGCGTCTGTGGGACAGGCGGCATAATTATATCAATTTGAATAAATAAATATTTTGAATTTCTGCCCTATATTTTTGTTTAAGCTTAACTTTCTAACCAAATAAAAAAAAAACATTATTAAAAATTCTGCGCATGCGCTGCGCCGAACGTTTTCTGGAATACATATCTCTTTTTTGTGTTATTATTCCAAATTATCATAAAAAAAAAGAAAATATATAAATATTAAGATATATTGCAGATAATAAAAGAGTATTAATGCTATCGATAAATTGACTATTACTCTTTTACAATCCGCTTTATTTTAAAAGGCGTTCTTAAGTTGCTAACGCTAATGCGATCCCGCTCCAACACGCTATGTTAAAAAAGGCTAACATGAAATAGTTTAAGAACATTTTGATCATCGAGTTTGTAATAAGGTGGTTTTAAATTTGCTGCGTTTTTCTTGTTTTTGGATGATTTCTTAAATATTTCTATCAAATTGAATATGCTAATCTTTTCCAAATAAAACAAAACAATTAATTGCACCTTATTTCGCACTCTTTCTCACTCTTTTTACATTGACGTGAAGGCAATTTAGCTGTCGCATTCTTGCATAAATGTAACAAAAGGACCTTTTCAACGATACAACAAAACAATTTAAGTAAGTAAAATTACATATCTCAACCATTTGTACTTTTACGCCCTTTCTTTGGCACAATTACTGTAGCCGCCCTCCCTAGTGATGGCTGTACAATCGATTCCAAAAACACCTATGCATACTTTCGGACCTTCTCACAATACACATATTTATAAGCAAGTAAAACGACTTGTAGGTACTTTCATATTATCTATTATGACAAGGTCCTAAAGTGTATGGTACATATTTTTGGAGTCGATGTACTTTCCTGTACTTATTTAAAACTTTGCACAAAACTTCGTACAATACACATTCACATATTGAAATCAGGGATATACTATGCTCGATTTTGTCGATAGGAAAAATATTAAAAAATTTAAATACCTTTAATCATATTTTATTTTATACAATTTGGAAGATTTTAAACTTCTTGTTAATAAATCAGTACACGATCAATCTCAATAATGGAAACTTACTGATAAGAAAATGTAACAAACAAACAAATTGTAACAAGCTTTAATCACATGCAATAAAAATATGAAATAATTGGGCTTTCTTACAAAATTAAACTTTAGAACACAATATTCTCGACTGAACAAATAAAACTAAAAAAAATTAGAAAAAAAACTTTTTTTTTAATTTTTTCTTTCGATTAATGTAGTGCCACTGAATTCAAAAAGTGCCCTTCATAAAGCACACGCCACAACAACGCTACACATCGTTAAATCCAGTACATCACTAACCGCCCTTCCACTTATGAAATATAAATAAGTTCTTTGTTAGCCGACACAACCGTAGCTGACTGCACACCGGGTAGCGAATTAGGTCAAAGGTGGTGTATAAGAAACTTGTAGTTAATAGGGTCACACTTGTAGCAAGTATATCAATGAATGTACAAATATAGAGGGAAAAAACTTGCCTTGTAAGGAAACTTTATTTTATGGTGAAGTCGCCACATTTTACTAAAGATATCAATGAGTGTTCAAATGTACGGGGAACAAAATGCCTTGTAGAGTAGGCAAACTATATTTTATCATAGAGTTAGCACATTAGATAAGAATTTAATTTTTGGGGTATTTTGTAAAGAAAATGAAACTGATTTTTTTAAATATTTATTTGTTTACTGACATTGCTCGGAAATCGAACCGTAGGTATAATAATCATATTTTATGATTTTCTGATATTAACAAAAACTAATTGCAATTAAACATAACTTCGCATAAAAAAATTGAGATACTGCACAGTGTTTTTTCTTTCACAAAGATTAACAACCTGCTTACGAGTGAATAATACTCGTTAGCTACTTTTTTTATGTATTAGGTGGCAGACGTGCAGGCGGATCACCTGAAGCTAAGCAATTGCCGCCGCCAAAGGATACCTGAAACACATCTGTAGTCACAACCACGCTACCAACCTTTAATACCCTTCCCGTGGAATGGGCCTCCACCCAGCGAAACACAGCACAGGGGCTGCTTCACGCCAGATTTCTGCGAGGCAGTGGTGTCACCCCGTTTCGCCGGCCCATTCATGCCGAAGCGTGGCTCTCCCACTATTACTACTTCATTATTTTTATCAAAACACTTGATCAGCCATTCACAATTTTAAAAACAATTATCGTCCGATAAGCGAACCAATCCGATGTGACAAATTAGAATTTTTTACCACAGTCGAGTTTCATGAAAAACAATAATCTCCGATAAGCATGGTAATCCATCAAAGTTCCCATAAAGTTATGGAGGGAAAATGGTTTTAGTTTTTTTCTACTTATGCCCTCGCTTAATTTGATGTTGATGGTGCTATGCCTTTTAAATAGATTTTCTGGCGCCATTTTTTAATTAGTGGCGGATTAAAAATTAAATCGAGTGCATTAATGTCGGATCGATTAATAATGTTTTATGTACTGTACTATTTTTATTGTTTAATTTAATTGCAAATTTATGTCTACTCTAGTTTATTATGTTAATTTTGTTATTAGTTCAATTAATATAGGTATTTTTTTGTAGAATGAAATACATACATTTTTTTTGTATTGTCTGACGGTAAGCAATTTCCGCCGCCCATAGACACCTGCAACACCAATGCCAACCTTACCCCCCTTCTCCTAGATTGGGCCTCCTTTATCCTCACTCACTTGAAACACAATGTAGGCGCGTTTGTCTTCTTTGAGCCTGTGGTATCACTATGTTTGAGTCAGGGGCCACTCATTTTTGTGGCTTATTCTTGACTAAAATATTTGCAACATTTTTGAAGAAAGAAATAAAGAAAATACATTTTTTAATTGGGACACTACAACACATTTTTTGCACACTGTGCAATAATGTTAAACTACGTATTGAGACAGAATTTCGCACAGTGCATCAAAATTGAAGTATTGTGCATTACGTTAACATTACCTATGACAAAATGCTATTCAAAGCCCTTCTCTCAAAGACATTCTTGTCGCACTGTACCAATGTTCAGACTTAAATAGCCTCACAAAATAGTTGAACACCTGTGCACTATCCAGATTATTTAGTTACCACTCCCAAACAGTACCAAACAAATCCTTAACCAGTACCAAGTAAAGGTCCACGTTATCAGATCAATTATATATTCACTGCGCAACCCTGACTCACCCCAAACGAAATTAACTTTTAATACCTTTTTTATAAAGTATAATTTTGTTTATTACGTTCACTTACCCAGCTGAATTATTCATGCCTTTATCGACTGGGAGATAAGGTCGGAATTCGTTCGACAACGTTTGCGTTTATTTTGTTTCCAATAAAAATATTACTTAGACGGGTATAATTAGTAGCTGAAATATTTTCTAATGGTTAACCTTTGTTATGAAAAAACGACCATAAAGTTCATTGCATTATTGAATGAGCTAGTAACTTTGGTTTTAAAACATTGTTGGAAAATTTAACCGACTAAATTATTAAACAGCGTCAATTTGACAGCAACGCTTTATATTATGGTTATCAAATCATCGAGATAACGACAAACATATGGTTAAATAAATACTATAACGTACAAATACTGATCTAACACGAGTGTTTATACAAGAAAAAAGAGTGTGAAACTTTGTGCAAATTTTAGCAAAAGGGTTCTAAACTTTTGAAATAAACTTCTAGAATTAAATAAATAAAAATTAAGTTTTAACATCTCATTTTTGAGCCAAAAATCATCAGATTAAATCACTGTGCGCAATTTTTTGCAATTTTTATTTAAACTTACTGATAAGTCAGTAAAAATATTGTGTTTTTCTGTTGTATCTATTTACCTATGTTTACCTATATCTACAAAAAATAAAAATATGACTATGTGTTATTGTTGCATCAAATTCGTATTTTTTTAAATAAAGGTTATGTGATAAATATTATAAAATTGTAATAATACCTCAAATTGTAATGTGACAATCAATAAACCATATGAAACTTAGCTTTATTTTCCTTTATATATTTATGGCATAAGAAGGCAAACGAGCAATCGGGTCACCAAAAGGAGTGTGGACGCGTTGCCGACCTTTTAATTTTTAATTTCTTCCACAATACTACAAAAAAAAGCCTCTTTACACTGAGAACCCCTATTTAAAACACATAAGTCAAATTACCTATTTAAAACAAAATACGGAAGTGACTCAAAGCCCCAGCTATTAATAACCCGGTATAGTATATACAGGGTGTACCAATTTCCCATCAATAAGGCAGCGGTCGGAATTAGCATAAGATCGATACGCTGTCTTCCGGGCCGTACCATGCTGCGCTGGGCCGTAGGGAGGGGTGTTTACCTTTACGTGAAGGAGGGGTGTTGCTAAATAAAAAAAAAAGATTGAAAAAAAAAAATTATTAGTACCTACTTACCTATTTTTTTTACCGACCCATAGTTCGACGCCCTGTTGGTCGGCCTAGGTATAGCTAGGAAAGACGACGTCAAATATGTGCTGCGAGAACTTCAGGCTTAAGAGCAAAAGTACAAGTAGCAAGTAGTGCAGGATCGACCACAGTGGCGTCTCTTGCTTCGGAGGTCAAGACTCGTTTCGAGTCGCTGAGCCAGTGGAGTAAGTTTTTTTTATGAAAGTTGTGAGCAGAACGATTGTCACTGAATATGGAGTGGTAAAGACTAACTAGTAACGTTGTTAGTGCGCTGCTAACATTATAAAACCCCATCCCCGTCGCTTGGGCTTCCGAAACCCTTACTCACTCGACGAAACACAGTACAGGTGCTGCTTCACGCCGGACTGTGAGGTCGTGGTATCACTCCGATCGAGACCGGCCATTCAAAACCGGGCTCTCCCTCGGTATATGGTACCCGTTTAGTGCAATGGTTTGAGCGCGCGCCGATTGAGACGCAAGGGTCGCGGGTTCGATTCCTGCATCAACACAAATGTATGTTTAAAAAACATATTATATGTATTTGTGTTGGGTGTTTGTGGTTCGTTTGTTGTTGCTGGTTTCAAAAGCACGAGGGAAAACCTTAGTTTGGGACCAGGACAATGTATGTGATGTTATCTCAATTTGTTATTTATTTCATCATCAGCTTGTTGCAGTCCACTGCTGGACTTAGGCCTCTCCAAATGCTCGCCACTTTGATCGATCTTCGGCTGCTCGCATCCAGCTCCAGCCAGCCCTCTTGCGCAGATCGTCACTCCATCTGGCCTTATTATTATTATTTATATCGGATCTTCGGTAAATGTTCTCAATTAGGACAATGTAAAAAAAGACAAACTCCTGGCAACCCTGAGGGGAACTCGTATACTGCAATATTTTGTACAATTCCGATGCGGCTCTGTCTATATTTTTATGAGGAAGTTATTATACTATCATCAATCAAAACTTTGCCCTGTACCTACGGTTGTTGCCTTCCAAATGCTGTTTGGTTGATTCGGTTCCGTAGGTACAATGTAAGCAAATTAATCGTTGAAATATTTGAATTTTACGCGTAGTGTTGGTTGTTGATAGCTATCGATAGAAAAAAAAATCCCTAAATATATAGTATTTCCACTCATCAGCAACCCACGCTCGTCCACTGCTGGATATAGGTCTACCCCAAGCAACCACCCGATTTTCGGCCACTCTCACCACTCACTCCAGCCAGCCTTCGAATATCGTCATCCCATTTTGTGACAGGGCGTCCGACACTACGTTTGCCGAGTCGCGGTCTCCACTCAAGGACTTTATAGCTCCAACGGTTGTCAGTTCTGCGGCTAATGTGACCAGCCCACTGCCACTTCAGTTTGCTAATTCGGTGGGCTATGTCGGTGACTCTGGTTCTCTGTCGGATTACATCATTTCTGATGCGGTCCACGGTAGTATTTACACTATCAATATATTATCGATGCTATAGATTTTAATATGTGATATGTGGAAGACGAGCAGACGGATCACCTGATGGTAGCGATTGCCGAAGCCCATAGACATCTGCACCAGTCACAAGTGCGCTACCAACCCTTTAACCCCCTTTCCCCCCCAACTGGCCTCCGGTAATATTACTCATTTGACGAAACACACTACCAATATCAAATTAATAAAGAGACACATATTGTAATGGTGACATTGATCGGTGATCTTAACAATAGAAGACCTTAATTTGAGTTAAGCAAATTTCTTTACTACTCTAACTTTGGTGAAAAAGAAAGAAAGGAGGCCTATTATATACTAAGCAGTGGGTACTTCCGGACTAATGATGATGAAATTTCTTAGTTATAAATCTTTTTTTTTCATGAAAACGGGCTTGCCTTTGGCTGCATATTCTTGAGTTGGGAAGAAGCCTACGATGGAGCAGGCTTACCCAGAAACTAGCCTCTTAACTAGATTTGAAAAGTTTAATTTTTGCCAACTAAACAAATATTATAACCTTTTTGACAGAAATTTCACATGCCCCTAATTAAGAATCTGAATAAAATTCGTCGAACCCATAACGACAAATCCCGCGCAGCCAACCCCATAAATCATGGCGTACATTCCTGTCCCGCTATATTTTACATGCTACTGGTGCTGCGCGTTTCTACTTGAACATTGCCCGTGCGCAACAGGGTGACCAACTTTCAAAAAGAATGGACATAGCTTTGCAAATAAGAACCAACCCTCTTTTCGGATGAAAACGAGTTAAATAAGCTATAATGTCCCCTTAAATAGAATAAATTTTCTTATTTGGCATCAAAAATATAGACATTCTGTAGGTCGATAGATACAGATATATATTTTTAAAATCTTTTAATAAAATTAATCTCATTTAATTATAATCATCTAAATCTAATAGACGACAAAAAGCTTTCCGCTTTTGCGCTCACAGGACACGTTTGATATGGCCCCAGGACTTACATAGTAACTTTAGTAAGTCGCACAACGCAACAAGAACTATTTAATAGTGTTTCTACACACAATTTTAAGTGTTCCTTAAAGTGAAAAATTCCCAACATTTTCGTCTACGTACCCGTTCGCCTACGTTACACAGCATTATTTGCTATACATTTATAGTTTATTTCCCCAAGAAACTAGTATCCTATCCTATATGGTATAAAATGTCAAAGTACGGTCACCCTATGCGCGCGCGCCGAAAGGCATGAGCCCCGCGGCGCGCCCCGAAACGGCACCAATCGTCCGGCCGCGTGTAATCGATGCTTCAACAATCGATTTAATTAGAATTATCGATATTTTTTCATGTACCGTCGGGGAGCGAAGTGTTTTTGGAAAGAGTTTTTTAACGAAACTACATGAGTGGTCAAAAATAATTCAATTTCTAAATTGTGTGACTATGGAAAATCAATATTTTTATGTGAGTATTTCTTGCCCCCGATATCGCTAGATGGACCAGGTCAAGAAGGATCTTGGTCACCTTCAAAGGCCAGATTGGCAAAAGGTGGCTGAGAATAGAGCGGGACGTAGCGAATTCTCGTGTCGGTGGCCAAGATCCACACTTCGGGTCGCTGAGCCAACGTAGATGTAAGTAAGTGAGTATTTCTTAGTAGGTACGTATTCATTTATAAATAAAGTCCTTTGTAGAAAACTAACGATAGTTAAATGAGTTTACTATGTTAAAAGAGAAGGATTCAAAGGTGACAAAATATTAAAATTGAAGGTCAATTGCCTGGGAGATTTTTCGTTTCCAGATTAACCTAAATCATTAATTATATTAATGTTACTGGTGGAGACTGGTCGTCACTTTTTTCAAATTTGCGTTTGCTTCGGAACTCGGGGTACGCCTGGACCAATACTTAAGTCTGGTAATAACAATGACTAAACATTTTTCGATTCCCGTAAACCTAAAAACCATAGTTTGGGACCAGTGTATGTGATTTTTTCTCATTCCAGTATGTTTTATTACTATATTTAAACAGGTTTTTATTTTGGTAAAACGAAGATGGAAAGGTCAGCTGAATCATATGATAGGTCACAGCAGCTTTATTTATATTTTCATCATTTATTTATTTCTATCTGAATCTGACTGTAAAAGTGAAAATGGAAATACTATTCGTTAGAATTAATATTTCATTTCATTAATAAGTCATCATCAGCAACCCACACTCGTCCACTGCTGGACATAGGTCTCCCCCAATGCACGCCACCGCTACCGATTTTCGGCCACTCTCATCCAGCTCACTCCAGCCAGCCTTCGAATGTCGTCATCTCATCTTGTAGCAGGGCGTCCAACACTACGTTAATACAGTACAAGTACAGGGTATTTTTTTATAATATTTTCGTATTTTTCTTTCCAAACCAATTTTCTCCCCGCCAGTACCCTCACCAACTCCCAATGCATACGTCGTCGTGCCCAAACTTCACTATAAACCATCCCACAGACACCCCCTACCGATTTTTATATCCCAAGTCTGCGCGGTATAAAATTATAAGGAGCATCAATAACTCACTTAGTGATATATGCAGTTGGTAGCGGACGTATGCAAAGTACCTCTCTGAGTTACGTGGCCAATTAAGTATTGATTTGTTTTTAAGTTAAGGCAAATAGTTCGGGTTTGACTGCCTCTATCAGACGAGGAATCAGACCTTAAAAAAAGGTTATGGACACCGTCGCCACCACAGAAAGTGCACCTGTGTTTGCGCACATACTTGAGCATTTTAATATGTCTTGCGTATGCGGCCGATCGTTAAGATTGGCCAAAGTAGCCGAATATCGGTTGGAAGAAAAAGAAAACGCTTAATGTCCTATGTCTGTAACACAAGTGCTTAAGCTATTTAGTACGGAGTCAGGTCAATGAATGAATGATGTTGTGTTAATGTATTATTATTATTTATCCCAGGATACAAAACGCAGACGTCGTTTCAAAATGTGGGCCACAACCTGCGCTTCTAAGCCTCACCAACTCTAAAAGTATGACAAATACTTTACATAAACGGGACTAAACGCGATGAAATTAAATAAGTACATTTTAAATGTAGTGTAATTTTAAGTGTAGTCTGTCGAAGTGACTTCACTGACAGTTTATTTAGTGGCAGTGCAAATATCGAAAATGAGAGGGTATCCGAAGATGCACAAGCCGGGCGTAGCAGACGACGTGCGCCTCCAGTTCGCTTGTGACCACGGCTGTTGTAACGCAGCCGAAACGTCAAGCAGTAAGTGCTAAAATGTACATAGTTTCGATAGCGCGATAGTGATTTGCAAACTCTGGTAGTGCGAACCTGAACCTTTGCGTAGGCGAACACCGTTAGGCCACTAGCGTCTATCGAGGGCCGTCAAAGATAGGTTGTATGGTTGGTTTCCTTTCCTTTTCTCTAGTTGCAACTATCATTTGTTTCATTCTAAATAATGCCTTGCTACTTCAACGCATTCGGTTGCAGAACGTGACTGCAGAGCGCGGTCTCCATTACAAGGTGCATTCAATAGTGATGTGATAACAAATTAAATAAAATAAATACACACAACATCTCATACATTGACCTGACTGCGTACTAAGTAGCTTAAGCATCATTGTGCTAACATTATTCCAGATTGAAACAAACACAAGTGTTCTTCACGCGAATGTTTTTCCAGAGATTTTAATCATTGACCTTAGATTATACCAGAGACGGCAAATGAGCAAGCGGGTCACCAGCTGGTAAGTAATCACCACCAAATTATGAATTTCATATTGTCACTTGATACCCATAGTATAGGCACAAAATACATATTATTGACACAGAAGGCTGACTGCCCACTAAGAGCTAAAAATATGTCATGTACTCACGCATGCGCACTTAACGGGCAAAAACGCCTTTTCGACCACATTAATCCTAACTTATGACATAAAATTGTCAAACTGTCGAGGTCTATGGTAGAGGCCGCGCGCTTATGTACTCATGCCGGGCAACAACCCTAGCATATGTCAGCGAACTCTTCTAAATTCAAAATCAGGTCAAAGTCTAACTTCTGTGTGTAATTATTTTGTGGTATAGGCTTCAAAATTTGAAACCTTTTCATTTAATGAAAGGGCTTGAGTAGTACAACAACTTGCTAGCTTGTCGGTGATTTTATATATTTTTTTTAATTTATATTTCACATCACTATTTCTACTACAAAAGCTGCTACTGCCTGTCAGTTGTCATCGTAACTCATTCTTTCTAGGCGCTGGTCAGTTTCCTTGGTGTACGTGCCTAGCGATGGACTTAGCGCTCATTAGATCCATTTCAGTAGTTTTATTGCATTTTTGCAGCCATAAAAGAAATAAACCTCTTAGTTTATTAGCGCGGTAAACGCTTTATTTTAGAGTAAACCAATATCAGATAGCATCAGAGACATAAACCTGACCCCATAGTGAGGGTGTTTAGCATTTGTGTTAATATGAGTGTCAGAATGGTTGACTAGTTGCATGGCGCACAGCATTTGGTAGTGACCCTGCCTCATACGGCAAAGGTTGGTTAGATCCCCACCCTGGACGCGTTAGGGGGAAACTCGCCCGAATCAAACTCGCCCGCGAATTTCAAGATTTTTTGTTTGGTCACTGTTCTAACCTAACCTAACCAATACTTTTTTCGTCCAGTCGAGTTTAGTCAGTATAATCATCACAAAAATACTGGTTAGGTTAGGTTAGAACAGTAACCAGCCAAAAAATCTTGAAATTCGCGAGCGAGTTTTATTCGGGCGAGTTTTCCCCTAAGCCCCCTGGACAAACATTCGTGTAATGAACTCGTGTTTGTTCAGTATCTGGGATTTATATAAGTGTAACATACTTTTTGCAGGTATGTATTTAAGTAGGTAGGTAGGTATTATAGAGGAATCATTATTTATCAGGTTAGTGATCATGGTTTGTGATCACCAATCCGCATTAGGCAAGCATTTTAAAATTAAAAATATATAGGCAAGCATGGTAGTTAAGCTTAATCCCATCATAGTAGAGATGACTTGATTTCTATGATCAAGGCCTTTGCCCTGTAATGGAACAGTACCTATATAGGCTGATATAAAATATTAGGTATATTAGGTATTAGTTTCAACTCATATTAGTTAGTATTTTGTTATTGTGCAATTCACAATCTTATATTTCAACGACAATTCAAAGTCCAATTTCATTATCCCCAACTCACACTACTTACCAATATTTATGCAACTTAAGGCAAATCTAATTAGCTTTACAATAGGAAAACTTCTATAAACTCTAGACGTAATTAAGGCGACGCATTGAGAACAAATTGTCGGAGGATAAAGGTGCGAAGATACTATAACAGAGGCACAAGTGTTTAATGTTATTGGCACGTTCGTACGTTTAGATTGCAAAGATCAGCGACGTGAGAGAAGATTTTGACTTTATTACCTACATACGTCTAATGATTTTTCTCTAGAATATAAATAATTAAAAAGGTCAATAGAATTCATATGTTTTTTTTTATTAGATGGGTTTGCACTTGACCTCATCTCACCTGATAGGGAGTGACAATGAGGTCTAAGATGTAACGTGCTTTCCCAGAAGAAGCCTATTCACTCTCGACTTCAAAGACACCCAAATTGTAGCTCTCTGGAAATACAGAAGCCGGCAAGTTATTCCATTCCTTAGCAGTTTGTACGTAAAAAAAAAGAGAAAATATTAATTGCTTTTTTTATAATTTTACTCCTAATAATCATACAGTAGACCCCAGTATAAATATATTGTTTTAAAGTTTCATGGTCACTAACATTAAAATTGTTTGTAAAGGCTTTTGGCTTGCTAACAAGTACCATATTTATAAGTATTGTAAATTCAAAAATAAAGTACCTGCATATTGTAAATTGTAGCATAAAACCATAGTTAAACATTTTTCAAATAAAAAAGTATCTATCTTTGTATCAAAATTCGTTTAATACCTACCGTTAAAAACTTGAAGTTATTTATACCATAACAGTATATAATACCAGGGTAGGTATTTCTCGTATTTAAATACGAGTAAAACTCGTACGAGTATTAGGTTAAAATATAAAGTATTTCGTTTCATTAAACTGTAGCCTTCTGTACCCCGCAAAGGAATTCTTACTTTACAACTTTAATCTCGACGACGATGCTACAAAACGATTAAAATCGGTCTAAGAATCGATACGACGCATACCGATGTATTCGATTACTTACGAATGAGTCGGAGACAAGTATTTAATGCTGTCAGCCAATTTTATTACGTACTACAACGCATATTAATAAGCGAGCGATTCTGGCGAGCTGTAATCGATACTCGATTTGATATAAGTGTTCGTTTAGGTTTCTCGATTGATCTAGCGATTGGTTAGTGGGAGTGGACGTGGTTGATTTTGCTAGTCAAACTTTGTTGTTGTTATTTTGTTCATATTATTATCAGAGGTGCGTTTGTTCTGCCACACTGATATTTAAGAGTTTAAGTTCAGGATTGGAAAGCTAGGGCTTAGAAAATGATGTTTTGTTAGGTAAACTCAGTGTATAAGAATGTATGACTTCATTATAGGAGGTCATAGGGTTGAATCCGAGCATATTTTTCAAATATATGTGCAGACGGACAGGTACTAATTCACTAGAAATGGCCAAATTCTCTAATACATTTTTTGTACCGCATATAATAGTGAGAATCGTGTAGAGTCATACAAACTGTATAAAATCGTAGGAGCCGTATAAAATCGTACGAAATTTATAGAATCTTAAGACATTTATAGAATTGCATGAATAGTATAGAATCGCACAAAACATAGAATAAAGAACTTAGCAAGCAAAAAAACTTACAGCTTTATACGAATTGCAAAAAACTGTACGATTCGTATAGAATATTACGATCCGTATATAATCGAATAGAAAAAATATAGCTAACGTAGCCAACTGTTATATAATTGTATAAAACCGTACAGAATTGTTCAAAACGTAAAGACTTGTTCAAACGATATAGAATCGTTAAAATCCGCAAGTATATAATCGTACAAAACATAATATAGAATCGTATGAACCGTACCAACTCGTATGATGCGTATAAAATCGTATAGAAAACCAAATGAATTTGACTTCTCTTAGCACTTTATCATTAACGCATTGAAAAGAAATAATGAGAAGATTATGCTAGTCCTACCTTGGAAGTAACTCTTAGTCCGAAGGTAGCTGACCGACAGCCGCAGTATGGACAGCCGGTCCAGCTTGCTGAGGATGTTCTGCTCGAAGGGCAGGAGGGAGGCGAGGGTATCCAGCTCAGCGTTGAGCCGCTCCCGGTGCCTCTTGCTGGGGTTGCTTTTTGTGACGCCGTCTTTTGATGGGGGTTTGATGCTGGAACAAGGAAAAGGTAAGTATTAGAAAAACATCTACATACACAAAGTTACACACACACACACATAATATGCACATATAACGCACAAACAGACATACACAACATACATATACACTCATATACCACACCCATATGACTATACAACGACACACGTATGCACACATACACGCACGACAGGCATACATACACACACACACACACACACATAAATAACTCTATTTTATTTGGAAATTGGTTTCCCAAGATACAAGAGCTGCTTAGTTTGGATACCCCTGTGTTATTTTAATGAGATTGGGGTAGACAAACAGATGGATCACCCTCAAAGAAACTGACGATGAGATCTAGGATGACTCGCGTTTGTCTAGATTTTTAGAAGATGCCTGTTCACTCTTGTGTTAGAGATGTCCAGATTATAACTTACAAACGTTGCTTAGAGTGGATCCTCCTAGAAACTATGTTTTGTTTTTTGTCATTATTACTTATTTTTATTATGCTAGTTTTAATTATGATTTGAGGTATCATGAATTCATTTTCATCTAGTTTAAAGTTGGTCAATGTCTATGTGCAGCTAAAAGTACCTAATATTGATTAAACTTACATTCATTATGAATATGCTGATGCGTTTGGTTGTGGCTGGGAATTTTGTTTAGAAACTTTTTTCTCATTTTTACTTGAATATTTCAAATTTTAATATCAAAGTAGAGACCTATGACCTTTTAGTAGGCATATGGTCAGCAGTGCTGTATAATTGGTCCATTGCTGACCATCATCAATATTAAGTTCTATTATGATGATGGTCCACATCAGTGAATTGTGTCCAAGATAATGATGATGATGATGCCGTTAAACTAAGTACTAATTAGGCCGTCGTGGCGACCCAAAGTGAGCCTTGGCCTTTGGTAATAAGAGCCTCCATTGTTAAGTACGATTTAATTAATATCTAAACTAAGTCTACTTTTTCTACCATTTCTAGCTATTTTTATCCGACTGCTAAAAAAAAGGAGTGTAATGTAAGTTCAACAGTGGTGATTAAGAGTTTAGCTAGCCGTATTTCTTTTCTCTATCTAATTAATATCTAAAGGTTAATGAAAGATAAGTAATTGTTAACTATCGCTCGTTTTGACAAATACATGCACTATGCCTATTGTATTAAAGGTCAAGTTGTGTTTGATATGAGATAACATTAATAAAGTTATCATACAATGTATGATTACCACAGTGTAAATGAATTCAGCAGCTGTACATGAATTTTCAGCGGTCAAATGTTGCCGATCTTTAAAGAAATGGAATTTACGATCAAATCTTTGTTTCCATTCCTTTCATGCACACTCTATGTCTCTTAGTTTGGATCCGATCGGTATATTCTCATTTGTCAAGGGATGGATTTGCCTGCCCTCAGTACTGGATTTGTTCGCCACATTTGTCAACTGGCGAGCGTGAAACTCGAAACTCCAAAGAAGAATAGCTTGAAAGTTGGTGGCTCCGATTTCATCAATTTTTTCACACGGTCATGCTCAAAATACAACATTGTAAGTCTGATTTCGATTTTTTCAACGATGTATTTATTTTTTATCCATGATATATTCTCCAAAATAAATTGTGTATATACTTCATATAAACGGGACTAAACGCGACGAAAATTAATAAGTACATTCTAGCACTTACTGCTTGACGTTTCGACTGCGTTACAACAGCCGTGGTCACAAGCGAACTCAGGTCACGTCTTCGTCGCGTTTAGTCCCGTTTATATGAAGTATTTGTATAATGCAACGCGAAAGTTTAAAAACATATAAATTGTGTATATTTTGAAATAATTGTGGGTACCTAATCGTATGGATCAGATTTATCAAGCTATTATCCCCATCAAAGTGAAATCTTACTGGCTACCTACTATACTGTGATAATACCCACTAGCTAAACAAGTGCGATTACCGCTCTTATGCTTTATGATTTAAGGGTGATTTAAAGTTCAAATTGTGTGGCTATCTGTACATAAGAATATCCTGAAGACAGGGATAGATGGCATAATTTAAAGGAAGATGGAATGGAATGATAAACGAAATTGGCGAAACCTTGTTGGGTAAATAAATAAGTGAAGATAGAAGCTATTGTAACTGTCGAGGTAATGTTATGGCTAATGGTTTAGTTCATAGTAAGTATTAATATCCTTACTGGCTATTACTGGCTTACCCGCACTTTTGCGAATAGAGCCTTCATTGGCAGCGACATTTTAGTGCATTCACAATGATTGAAAGCTAGGAAACAAGCCTCCTTTGCAATGGGGGCTTTGGAAATGGGTATGGGAAAAATCCGCTAGATGGCATTCTGTTAGACTGAGGTCCAACTTCAACGTCATTGGCTGTTAAGTGATATTTTGACATCTCATATGAAAAACAACCAATCACTGTGCAGATTCACCACTGTTCTACAGTACGCCGTTATTTGATCGTATTTTGGTTACTTTGATGGTCTAATATGCTCTATTATGGATTTATTGGTGATACCTATATTTTATGAAGGCTTCAAAATTAATCAATAAAAAAAATTAAGGTGCATATGAAACAGTTGCGGACTAACTGCCGTATTCACAGAGACGTCATTAAATTTTATCATCATTATTTTAATTATGGATAGTCTTTATGCCTATTAAAATAGAGATCAATATGTTTACTTAAGTAACATTTAATGTTTAATTAACATCTCTGAGTGCGACAGTAAATCATCTAGCGAAAGCTGTTGTGACTAACAAAATTAGGACCTCATAAACATCCCACAGGAATCTAACTCAGGAGAACAGGAACTGAAACCACTTCGTACATTGAACGCGTCCGTTGCCCAATAACTCTGAAGTAGTGATGTAACTGGCGTAACTCGAGTCGGGTTTACTTCAAACTAGTGGCCCGCCCTCACTTCGTATCGGGAACTTTTTGATATCAGTTCCAATTATTGCCAATAGATGGCGCTGGGTGTCGATTATATTGCGCCAATGTTTCGCATTTTTTACATATAAGCATTGTTTATTTTCTATGAAAATATCTCTTTATTAATAGTATATAAGAAGATTGAATGCAAAGGGTTCTAGGTATATGTGGCCTGCAACATCTCTTATCACAATATAAGTAGTAAGTGCCTACCTATGCTTTAATTGAAGGAAAAAATTAAGTTGCCTATTTCAGCAAAAACAAATAAACCTTGTTAACTAAATTAGTATTATCTTGTATCTCAAGCAAAAAAAAAATCCAAAGAAGGAAATACTAACTAATTGACTTTTTAAATATGCATCGATATAATTCGAAAAAGTGATTCCAATAGCGGTATTATTTGTAGTTTTACAACTGTAATAGTACAAATAATAGCGCTACGAATATCTATAACTTTTGAATTTCAAATATGCCGTCGAGGTCGAGCTCGAGTATCCCGAAGAGGGAAATTTTAATATCGTAATGCCATCGACACAAGAAGTTCCCAATTTCAACTCGTGTCAAGTTTATTCCGAGTCACGACACAACACATCTCTAATATCAGAGCGTCTAGATCATGAGTCACAGTAACACTACACTAGCGCCACTGGTTCTATTAGCTGGTCCTTTTCGCAATACCACTTCATTTCGGATCGCTCATACCTCTGAGAGGCTATTTGAAATGACACATCGTATAACACGGTTGCTTGACGGTAGCTGACGCGGGTAGGGCGGTTGCCGACGAGCGACTTGACGCAGTGATGGAAGAACATTAAATGTATGTAAATAAATCCTAAGGCTTAATTTTACCTTCTTGATGAAACCATAGATTGTGTCACATAATCTAGCAATAATGAAGTGTATACGTCGGAGGAAAATACATATATTAAAAAAATCTAAATTGGCTCTATTAATATGCATTTTTCTTATGTGATTGGAAGCAGATAATTAGATAGAAAACTTGATGGCAAGGACCCGCAACATGGGATAGCGCCTCCTGCACTCTTAGTAACTAGGCAGAATACAGCGTAGGCACTAATTCAATGCAGTTTTCTTTGTGGCTCTGGTAACAGTGCAGTTAAGGAGGACCATTTATGCCAATTTGATTCAATGGTCAAACCACAGTGGTTGAATGTATCAGATAAAATAATCCTTAATAGATTGGCTTAGCTGTGTTAATAAGGCATTATGAACAAAAATTATAAACAAAAGAGTACCAGCCAAGTTCTGAGGGAATTCCAATATTAAAGTTGATATTGGAAAATAATTGATAACTTCCAGAATGTGAAAATTCTAATATTAACAATGAAGTATCTGCCTTTATAATACTTTTATACATAGGTATAGCTAAGTCTTTAAAACAATTCTTAATAAATAAATATGTAAAAATATAGTCGCTCTTACTTTGTTTAAGGAATTAGCCTTGTAATTCCAATAATGCCAATAGATGGCGCTGTCTGTCGATTACAGCGCGCGAGTATTCCGTTTTTTCGAGTAACATTAATTAAGTTTTGTGCCTTGTGAAGTATTGTCTGTAAAAGTTGTCTATAAATAGTAGAGATAGGGCTAAACGAACAACTAATGCCACTTTAATGTATTTTATCGTTACCGATTAGTAGTAAGATACATTAAAAATAAAACTCAATTATTAATGAACTATTTATGACGCCATCTTCACAACTCATTAAGCTATTTATTGACACAATCACCCTTACAATTAAAACTAGCCGTTGCGTCTAATCGCCCGCGCGCGGCCGGCCTTACGTCTAACGAGGACGGAGTCACGCGAGCGCTGTAGTTAGCATAACTTATTCAACGGATAAGGGCTGAGCTTGTTGCATTATTGTGCTTAGTTTTTTAACGAATTGAGCTTAGATTTTTTCCGTCGGAATAAATTTGGGCGCGGAAAAAGTCGCCGTTGTGTACACGGGTTTTTAATTGGGTGGTTATTTCGGTTATATAAATTGTAGTATGAAGTTTTTTTATTATGTTTTTGTTGGTAAGCTTTTGTCGCAGTCGTAAAGTTTAATAATCTAAATCTAACTAAAAAACCTCTTGCAAGCTGGATATGACGAGTTTTGGAATCCAGGGGACCAATTCTAATTCGACTTCAATGTCGAGAGTACGAGACACTCGACATTCAAATCGAATTAGAATTTTCTATGAGCGAATGTATGAAATCTCTAAATTCGACTTCAATATCGATGTGCACGATAATTGGTCCCCTGACCATTGGCTGGGAAAAATGCGATGAATTGAGGTCAGACATGGTTAGAAAGAAGTAGAAAGACCCAAGAATGCCAAAGTGTGGCTCATCCACTGTTAAATTAATCGAATTTATTCTCTCTTACTTTGTAGGCGACAAGTAATACAGGATAAAAGGTGTTATCATATCTTGCTGCGTATGTTTAATCAACTAAGGTCGTAAATCAAAAGTAATTTAAAATATCTTAGATACCATCTCCCTTAGTGTTAAAATGACATCTGACCTTTGAATAAGACGGTAAAACGCATCCAACACCTGAATACTATAGTATTCTTAAAATAACCCTATAATAAATATGAACATGACACCTAAGGAGCCGGTAAAAAAAAGAATGTTAACAGTTACTCACAAGTAACTACAATTGGCCATCGATTACGTCTTAATCGAGTAACAATTTATAGAAATAATCAGTCATTGATTTATTCTTCACTTACATTTAAATCAACACTCAATTTGCAACTCTATTTCGACTGCATAAGTCGTGGTTCGGTTTAAAAGGGTGGGGTTGTAAGAGTACAAATTGTATGGGAGTTATATCAAAGCCACGCATGCGCGGTTTGATACCTCTGAATAAATCAACGAAAACGGCAGGCGGTTGTGGGTAATAACCGAACGTATGTAGGCTCTAACAGGCAGCATCTATGGAGACGATTTCTTTTACCTTATGCATTTATCGTCGTAAGACCCAAAAGCCTTTTAAAATGAATAAAGCAATTGATGTTCTATTGCGTCTGCTGTCTGGGCATTATGACGTTATCTGTCAAAATGATTATGCATTATTAGTAGTAGTTTCATTTTTTATTATATATTTTTTTTAGTATTTTATTTCAAGTATTGTAATAGGCAATCGCCGTGGTACTTGAATTCAAATAATAGTAATGTTTACAAATAATAAACAATAAAAGGCTCTATAATGTTTTTTTTTTTGTATTTCTAATATTTATTTTTAATTAAAATTGAATGTTTATACGCTAAAATTATGTGTTTTTGTTAGAAAAGTATTTTTTATATTTCGGTTCCAATATTTATTTTATTCAAGATAAATAATTCTTAGTTTTCATAATCATATTTAACACTTTCATAATCACGATCATAATTCTTAAAACTTTTTTAATTTTGCGTATAAAAAAATATCTTAGCTACTCCACACCACCTCTGTTCTATAACTAATTTACTAAACTAATGTAAGTCGGTCTTCGTCGCACTAACAAAAACAAATAACACAGCCTCATAGCCATAACTCAGCGGTAACTGTGTTAACATAAATAGATCGGCCTTTGTTTGAACCATTTTTAAGTGATATTATTAAATCATAATCTAATTTTATTTATTGACTACGTTTAATACCATAACGTACTTAAAGTATGCAGAGATACTTATCTATCCATACTTTAAATAGGATGTACCTCTATATCTGTAAACATTTACACCCCTTCTAAAAACCATTGTAAACATCATATTAATTTGTTCTACGATTTATGGAAATTCGTCGAATTTTTTTTTTCGACTCCCATACAAAATGTGACCGACTTTGTATGAAAAGTTTGGAACAAGCATTTTTGAATTAGCAGATTTTTGTTTGACGAGACATCGAATTTTAAGTCCAAAATGATGTGAAAATAGCGCTAATTAAGTAAAAAATAATAATTAAAAAAAAGAATTTGCTTCGAATCAAAAAGACAGTAACTTTTAGAAATCACAAATCCATCGCAAGAATACCGTACAATAAGACCACAAGAATACTCTTATCGTATCGAATACTTAATTGGGTGCACCAATGGATGTAATTAAAAAGAGTAAAACTAAAACATTTTTATTATTTTTATCACCGGATACTGTTATTATCAATTTCATTGCAAAACCATAGACAATGGATTATAATAAAAACTGGACAAGTGTGGAGTCGAAAAAGATTAACGTTGTTCCGTAGGTATTTTTTATTTTTTACGCTCGAATTCAATTTTTGACCTCGTCATAAAGATGCCTTATTACAAGGCCATAAAATTCTGTTGGAGTAATACTATCTCCATAAGTACCTAACAAAACATTTTGATCTTTCGTATCGGATATGCAGTAATACCAACCGCTGCATAATTATAAAGTCACAGCTTCGGATTGGTTCCTCTATTTTTTTTTTTTCTAAAAGAAAGTTGCAGTAAAACATTAAGAATTTTAAGTGTCAAAATTGATTATAATGTGTAGCGATCACATAAAATATTTTTAAATTAACAATTTTTCAACCCTTCCATGGACCCCTATACATTTATTTCCACAAATAAAAATGATTTTAATCCTTCCCTGCGGACCCCTAGAAATGTTTACGGTCTCCGGCCATAATATTAACAGCTTTCCGGTAATTCAGATCTGGTTACAGTAATTGAAAGTAACGCTTTGGACTTAACGGTTAAATATAACCATTTAAAGGGTTAAGAATATGCGGAATGTTGGCAATTTGTTGGTCTTAGATATTTATTGTAATAATTATGTTTATACTGGAGCAGACGCGACGGTGCAATTGTGCCTCCAATAGAGTATGGTAGAGTAGGTATGGTTTTCTAAACATCAGTTGTTACAACTTTCTTGAAGCGTTTTGTCTATCTTTGTGTATCTTTGTTTATAATTATTATATGTCAACCTTTAATACTAAATCATTATGTCTGTTACTGAGTCTGTTGTGTATCTTTTTATTGTTGTTATGATTACTTTACTTTACTTCACTAGTACTTATTCTGTACGTACGCTTACCATCAGGTTATATGAAATGGCTATCGTCCTTATAACATAGTGATTACTTGCTCAGTATCCTATAAGATAAAAAAAATATACTTATTAAAAAAAATCCAGAAGCGATGTGCAGGTTTTCTCATGATGTTGTCCCTCACCGCAGAGCTAATCGTATAAATGCACGCTTCGGAATGAATACGCCGGCTCGACCGGGCTGATACCACGGCCTCACAGAAGACGGGGTGTAGTAGCGCCTGCGCTATGTTTTGTTGAGTGAGTGAGGGTCCGGAGGCCTAAATCGGGAAATTGGGTTAAAAGTTTGAAGCGCACTTGTGACTCTACTGACGCTGCAGGTTCCGTCGGCTTGTCTGCCACCTATTACTTTAAAAAAAGTACGTAAGTATATGAAAAATCCAGAGGTACAAGCTGAGAATAAAACCAAGATAAAAGGCGCATTTCTAATCCACTGAGCTACCATCGACAAGCTAGAGCTGACTATAGACACAGATCATACTTATGTTTTGTTTTCTCTGTGGAATAAAAATACTTTCTCAGAAATCTTTCCATTGAACTCACAAAACCCCAAATGACCCGATTGTTAAACTGTCCAAAATGGTACAACAAAAGTGGCAAAGAGTTCTCATATTTAAGTGTAATTTCTCTCTAACGAACATTTAATCGGCGCTGAACTAAGCGGTTTAGTTCATTTTACTTCGGCAAATTGATGAAAATAACAATTTAAATATCATTTACTCCCGATGTTCATTGATCGCGAATTGCTATTGTTTTGAGTAATTGTTGGCACGTAAACCATGGTGGTCCAATACCTGAGATATAAAACCCCCTTATTAATAAAACGCTGGGATTTCTAGGATGGGCGGCACAGGGCTATGCTCGGAGTATCTCTGAAGGACCGCATCAGAAATGATGTAATCCGACAGAGAACCAGAGTCACCAACATAGCCCACCAAATTAGCAAACTGAAGTGGCAGTGGGCTGGTCACATTAGCCGCAGAACTGACAACCGTTGGAGCCGTAAAGTCCTTGAGAGGAGATCGCAACTCGAAGCGTAGTGTTGGACGCCCTGCGACAAGATGGGATGATAAAATTCGAATTCCATAAGAGCCGGCAACGCATTTGTGATGCCTCAGGTGTTGCAGATATCCATCCGTGGTTATCATTTACACAGGTGAGCCGTCTGCTCGTTTATCCACGATAATGTAAAAAAAAACTTTTTTTATTGTTTGGTGGCAGACGAGCAGACGGATCACCTGAAAGACACCTGCAATACCAGCAGAGTCACAAGTGCGCTGCCAACCCTTAACCCTCTTTTCCCCCAGTTGGGCCTCCGAAACCCTCACTCACTCGACGGTCTTCTCTGAGATTGCAAATCTAGCTACATTCACAATCTCACAGAAGACCAGCTCAGAGAAAATCAGCTGATTTTTCACACGCAAAAGCTCGTAAAATTAAAACCTATCTTTCGATTTATGATAAACCCCAAGGCACGAAACCGTGACGTCACATCGCATTCATAATCCTAATAGTTCGTGACATAAGATTGCACTTCACTTTCTAGAGTGAATGAGATCGCCCTACACGCTAGACCTTGGATGACGTGACATAGGTCTTTCCGTAGTAAAGAAAGATTCATTTTCGTTAGATGCGTGACAACACGGTCGCATGCCGTCACGGAAAGAGCTGGGGCGTTCACCACACAGTATGGTGTTTGTTTCGGTCATTGACTCTTGTAATTAATGACCTGATGATACGATGACGTTTGCAAATGTTGCTGTTTGCAAATTGTAGTGAATGAACCAGATTAGCTGAGCAAGGACTAGGTTGGACTTTGTTGTCGGCTTGCAGTTACTTTGTGGAGAGAATATGACGTTCAATGTTCATGACACGGTAATTTTCATCATTCTTTTGACTTTGATTTGATTAACGCTCTGGTTTAAGTGATTTGGAGTCCCTGGATTCGATTTCCAGGTCGAGAAAAATATGCTTCAAATTTTTGGAACATAGCTCGGGTTTGTGATCACCAATCCGCATGACTAGAGACCTTTGACCCCCTGCAGTGGGACAGTATACGCTGATACTTTACTTTTTTTAGTAATGACATGAAGTTTGTTAATGTTGTTGTTCGCAAATGACCTAGCTTAATAAGATCAGCATCAAAATCAATATAACTACTTTTTACCATCGGTTTCCGTCACAGAAAAAGCTGAGGCATCACGGAAAGGAAAAAAATCTCACCTCACAATATAGTGTTTGTTTTGATCATTTGCTCTAGTAATTAAACTATGACGTTTGCAAATATTACTGTTCGTGAAAAGTAAGTGAATGAACTTGTAGCACTACCATGAGTTTGAAATACTATCCTCGCTATCGAAAACTATCGCTTTGTCTCTTTCATTGTGATGCATTTGAAAGAGACAGACCAATAGTTTACGTTATGTCAGTTTTCGATGTCAACTCATGGTAGCGCTACAGAAGGCCTAAAACGAAACGAATGCTAAATCCCTTTAACACGCTCTAAGCTCTCTGGCTGATTACTGCCGCCACAAAATGCATTTCTTTACCTGTTGAACTGTGGGAGAGCCACGCTTCGGCATGAATGGGCTGGCTCGACCGGAGTGATACCACTGCCTCACAGAAAACCGGCGTAAAGCAGCCCCTGTGCTGTGTTTCTTGGGTACCGGTGTTGCAAGTGTCCATGGGCGGCGGCAATTGCTTACCATTCAGGTGATCCGCCTGCTCGCCTGCTACCTATCACATAAAAAAAAGACATTTTGACAATACGCGCCCCTGTTGCATTGCATAATCCGAAATCTGCGCTTGGGCATACTTGCATTACATATTAAACGCATCATATCCAAACCTTAGAGAATACGGAAGATGATCCTACGTTGTTCTAAGCATCCAAACCCTTCGAGTCACTTTAAGGCGCCGTCCACCCAAAAAAACAATAAAAATTAATAAAAAACCCAGTATAGGTTACGTCACACGGTGTTTACAAATGCCGGTGTGTGTCTGTATGTAATTATAAACGTATTAGAAAGGTCGTCGGACGGTTAAGGCCACCTTTGTTTTGAGATCAGTTTTTTTGGAGCTCGAATACTTCCTTAAAGTGTGAGGGAAGGAATTTGTGTTAAAATTAGAAATACAATGATCGGTACAAAATTTTACCGATGTAGTGAAAAATGTCCTTATTGGTTAATATTTAAACTACAAAAAGAAGACATGGTTATAAACTGTAATAGACACCATATTTTATACTAATAATAAAGAGATCATTTCTATAGACAACGAAGAGGCTTATAGGTAAACTGAAAACACGAAACGCTTGCGCGATGTAATTGAGCACAGCGCCATCTATTGGTTCATTTCTGAATTACGGTCCCGAAGCGAAGTGAGGGTGGGCCACTCGTTACGAATAAAGTCCTTTTAGCATGATAGTGACTAAACTGGTGTTGGGGGTCTCTATGGGAGTTGCTTACCATCAGATGATCCGTCTGCTTGTCTGCCACCAATCACATAAAAAATAGCTCAGTCTAACAGTACGCCCTCTAGCGGATATTTCACGTTCGATAGCCTCCATTGCATATTTAGATGAGTAAGTGAACAAATATGCACTGACATACGGGAACTCTTCATCCCCATAAACTTTTAAGGGACTCCGTCGATGTATACTATATTAGGCATCATACTTTGAATCTTATGTTGTGCTTATGTGCTGGAGATAAGATCCAAAATCAATTGTATTTATACCTACTGGCAATAAGGGGTTTAACTCCTATACTCCGCATTTGGGACATACGACGTTGCAGTGTTTTCTTGAGTTTAATAAATGCATTATGAAAAGGCGCTTAATAATCGAAGTTTCAAGATACGACAATGAGTACATAAGAAAACCAATTACACCTGGCCTTGAGCGGTTATTATATGAATGAAGTCGTTAACTCCAGAACAAAGATAAATTAACCATCGACAATTAGCGATAATTGATCACTAAAAAGATACCTGTAATGTGGCTACTGGGAACGTAGCGGTAAAGTTAGATATTTATTCAAACTGTTTATTAAAGGATATAAGGTCCTGGGCGACTTCGTCCCTCCAGCGGTATCTCGGACGCCCCACAGGATGGCGTTCCATTGGTCGTCCCAAGCTCTTTTGACCGCTCGATCCTCTCCCATTCTCTCCACGTGTCCGAGCCAGCGTAGTCGGGATCATTTTATCTCCCCCACGATTGCATGTGCATGATTGGTCGGAATTGGCACAGGACCGAACAAAATGGCGAACTTTGACGTCGGAGGTCATGACCCACCTAGGATCGCTGAGCCAGCGTAGTAAGTAAGTATAAAAGGATATAGTGTATCGGCTGGCCATATCTGTCGAAGAACTGACAACCGTTGGGGTAGAAAAGTTCTTGAGTGGAGACCGCGACTCGGAAAGATGAAGTGACGGAGGCAAGGTGGAGCGATCTGCGAAAACCCGCTGGTACAGACTGGATGCGTCTAGTCGAAGACAGGGTGAAATGGCGAACATTGGAGGAGGCCTATGTACAGCAGTGGACTAAGACAGGCTGATGATGATAGCGATGATGATAAAAGGATTAATTCCATAGGTAAACCATCAAAAAGAGAGCGTATTCCTTTTTAAAAGGCCAGCGATCCACTTGAGACTCCTGTGGCGTTGGGGTTGTCCATGGGCAGCGGTAATCGCTTACCATCAGATGATCCATCTGCTCCTCTACCCCCTATCATAAGAAAAGGTAATAAGTGCTCTTTTTATCTGAACAAGACTACGCATAAACCATTTTCTTAACAAAGATTGAATATTGTTAAAACACAATAACCTACCACTTTTACGAGTCATCATTGCAACCTTCGTAGACTAATCAAATAGTAGTATTTAGGACAAACCAACGATAAACAACTCATCTACATTCTTGCATAATTAATTATAAACTTTAACTGGCTGCAAATTGGACACAAAATCGTTCAACCGTGACTAATACATACGACATTATAGACGTAAGTAGTGGGCAAAAAAGACGCGAGTGAATTATGTGCGAAAAAATTGCTACCTTGAGTCACAGGTAATAGAATTGATTTTTGATTAGTTTTTGAAGAGAGTTCTTTTAATGATGAAAGGTTGGTATACACAACTGCGATTTGCATCGACAAAAATTTATACCAACACGTTACTTAAGTACCAGTGATAAAACATATTCCGCAGCTTTAAAAGGCCCTAATTTCTGATTAGAAAAATAATTTTACATATTTTTGGATTCATGAAAATATTGATTTCAAGTAACCCCATATCTTTTTTTATTTGGAACTTTTTAATAAAAAAAAACACTTTTAAATAAATGCGTTATATTCATTTTCAGCTAAGATGAGACAAAAAAATAATCTACTTTTTTATCGACCCAGGAATCGAGGCAGGGATCAGGGGCCTCAGAAATCACTAGGCCAATCGTATCAATAACACAACTAAAACAATTTTCTAGTAAAACATCTTCGACTTTAGACCTAAAATTAACAATCGTTTTTACAACTGGACATAGCTATGCGAACTTACTTAACTTACGTACATTTTTTTAGTTATACTTTAATATCGATATGGTTAAACTTTTGATGCAGAAAATGTAGTGCAGTCTATTAAAATATGTCATCAGGTATGAAGGCTTGGTTCTTGTTAGCAAAATAAATTATGTCCAACTGACTGACTCCACATACCTGTGTAATAATACAGGATACGCCTTTATTGAGTTTAAAACGGCATAGAACCAAGGAGCTATATTTAAAACTTCCTAAATGCAAATGCTGAGGTTGTGCCTTGTTGGCCGCAAACACTTAAAATACTGTAATTATTTTGTTATTTCTTTTGTTTTTATGGCCAATAAACGTTATCTATCTATCTAAAAAAAATCGCATGCGATTAATCGCGCAACTCATCTCTCAAGAAGCGCAAGCGTGCTCCCCGCCTAACTTCATACTCGGCTGCTCATATGTGCCAAGTAAAATTAAGTATGCCAATATCATAAGGTTCTCGGATGATTGCGCGCAGCCTTCGAACAAACAACTGTTTTCCGTTGATTTTTCTTGCATTTATTGATGTACTTTTCTAAATCTGTCAAGGTTGTGGGAAGTTATACAACGATTATAACTCTGCGTAATAATTTATTGCTTTGCGATGTTACTACATACGATAAAATGCTGCTGAGTCGTCTCTGATCTAGACACGCGGGAGTGTGTCAAGCCAAAGTAAAAAGATAATAATTGGCGACTAAGCGAACAAGGTACTTTCTACAGCTTACAACTTATCGCTAATCCATTAAATACCTTTTCAACATTGACTTGAGATTTATTTCAAAAAATTACAGATACCTACATACAGGATCTTAGGCTATTAAAAAGGAGAAGATCTTGCGGTAAAAATAGTGTAGAGATCTTGGGTGAACATTATTATGGCTGAAGGCTAGCTTTTGGCCGTATTAGATACCACTGGAAAAGAATCTACAGGAAGGCGTCTAGAAACATTTGCGACTCCACTGCTGTTGCAGCTACTTACCATCAGGTGATCCACCTTCTCGTCTGTTACCTATTACATTTGAAAAAACTAACCTAATTGGAGACTCATGCTATCGGAACCTAAAATTAGTTAATTTTTATTGTTTTACAGAAACTGTTTTTAAATTTATTTTTAGTTTTTATATGCTTGAGTTTGATTGGAGCGACGATCTGCGCAAGAGGGCTGGCTGGATGCGAGTAGCCGAAGATCGATCATTTGGAGAGGCCTACGTCCAGCAGTGTACTGCAACAGGCTGATGATGATACGCCCGATGCTTGTAAACATTGTAAAACTAGCATTGAATCTAATCATTAAGACATCACAGCTAAATGAAATCCATTAAACGACGATTTCCCTAGAAAAAGGATGGACCCATTCCGTCAACTCCAATCGAATGAAAGTTTTTTTTTTTGCAAACATAGGCAACCAGCACACTAACAAAATGCGTCATTACAAACCTAGGCCAAAACCACTACCCAATCAAACTTGGACATTGTAACCTAATATCCCAATTAACCCCCCAATGCCGTTAAGGGTCACTAATGCCCCAGTTGACATAACCGTCTGGGCCTGATTGCCACAAATCGGTGCAATTGTGCACAAATTGCCCAGTTCTGCTGTACGTCCGCTAAGCTAACCATGGCTAAGTAGATATTTGCTATTAAGCCACATTAGGCTCAATGTAAAGAAAAATTATGGGACGTTTGCTAGCTCTTTATGTATTGGCTTCTACAAACTAGCTTGTTGTATAAAATTGCAAGTTTAAACGTAGGATTCAATTTGATCTAAGTACGACGACATTTTTATCCTACACGTATTTTATATTATAGGGGGCAGACGAAGCAGACAAATCACCTGATGGTATGTGATTCGATACTCACCTGTAATATCAGTGGAGTTACAAATATGCTGCCGAAATATTAAAAGAAATATCATGAAGAAAAGGAAAGTCAGAAACGCATTAGCGACCTCTCTACTCTCGCAGATTTGATCAGCAGCTGACCCGCGTGCTCATTTGCCACCTTAAGTATAGAAAAAGTAATTTTGCAGTTTTGATATTATATTACATTTTTCTTTTTTGTAATACAGATACTTCAAATTTAATGTTGATTTTCTAGTTTGGTTTTTATTAGAAAACATTTTTTTTCACCCCAAGTGTTTTTATTTTATTACTAAACTTAAAGTTATCGGATATCAAAAGGTAAGCATAGTCGCAGTTTCATTCAAACAATTTGTTTCATACCATTCAGACTCAACTTCCATCTCCCCCAAAACCGCACAAAGGTTGATGATGATAAATTAAAAACATTACTACAAGTGCATTTAACCCTGCAAACAGACGCGGCACACGACGGGTCTATTGTACCATTGTGCTCAATGACGCAGGTAGAGACGTCACCCCCCACCGAACGCATTAACTCCTGTCAAAACATAATGCGGGTCTTTGTGACCCGACATCGATAGGAGGGGCGATTGGGAATTGCCAGCGTTTTCGGGTTGGTTGCAATCAGGATGATTGTGGCTTAATGCGCATGCGATTGAGGGGAGAATTTGGGGGTTAGTAATTCGATTTGAGGTAGTTGTGGAATAGTAGAATTTAGGTTTACAAAGATGTTTTGTTAACCTTGGCAATCACCAAATAAAATTAAAGATTTAAAGTCAAAAATGTTTAGCATTTTTTTCATGATAGCAGACGAGCAGACGGATTGAGCTACTAATATTATGAAAATAAATAATAACGAAAATTTCCAACCATGTAATAATAATGTGTGTCTTGATAAATTCGTTTATGCTCGTATCAATATAAAAGACTAGCGGCCGCCCGTGACTTCGTACGCGTGGAGTTAATTATTGACACTTACCGTCATATTTTGGACAATCCACACAATATATTTTTATAAATTGTAGCCTATGTGTTATTCTTATGTATAAGCCATATTGTGGTAAAGTTTCATTCAAACCCATTTAGTAGTTTTTACGTGAAAGAGTAACAAACATCCATACATCCAAACAAACTTTCGCCTTTATAATAGTATAGTAGGATTTGAAAAAGTTGCTTGGTGTATTTGGTTGAGGCCAAATTCACACAAATCACCTAATGGTAAGCGATTGCCGCCGCCCATAGACACCTGCAATACAGTAGAGTCACAAGTGCGCTTACAACGTTTACCTAACACCCTCCCAATTGGGTCTCCGATACCCTCACTCAATCGAAACAGCGCAGGCGCTCTTTCAAGTATTCTGTTAGGCTATGGCATCACTCGGGTCGAGGCCCCTTCATGCCGAAGCGTGGCTCTCCCACGGTATACAGAAATTACAAAATCTACACTCAAATGCCAGGTCAACACTCAGGATATGTCTAATGAGGGGCCCATTGCTCCGAATTCCGTGATTTAGACAATGTTTGATGGCTTGTCATTACGGCCCATAACCCCGGGCTCACTTAATACAGTTTTAATAGCGAAAGATGCTCTTAAGCGTTGAGGTGTAATATCAAAGCTATGAACTGTAAATGTTTGGTGATTCGAGTAGTAACTTGATTTCTATTTTTATAACAAAATACAGGGTGTATTTGTATACATTATTCCCGCCTATAGGCACTTGCTACACCACCAGTGACAGTCACAAGTGCGCTGCCAAACTTTAATCCCCTTTCCCCCAATTGGGCGTCCGATACCCTCAATCGCTGGAGCAATATATAGCGGTAAGCGGCTTCATGTATTTTGTGAGGCTGTGACATCACTCCGGTAAAGCCGACCCATTCATGCCGAAGCGTGGCTCTCCTACGGTAAACCGAAACGTGGCTCTCCGATGGTTTTGAAATTGTACGATGTTCTGTTGTGGTTTTGGATGAAGTTAAACTCAATAGGTAAAAATCTTTTACTTAACTGGCAATATTTCCACCATATGCCCTGACGAAAACATTATAAGAAATTATTATTATAAAGGCACCTTTAACCAACCCAAACCCAAAGGTTGTCTGGAAGTGATTGGTATTAGCGTATGAGGTTGGGATAAGCAGACGAAATGATGAACACTTGACATACCCACAAGCGATAAGTCCGTCGATATTGTATTTGTAAATTACCATATTAGCAATAAGTTTTATGATATTTTGTGCCATAAAGAGTATCCATCTATGTTAAAGAAAAAATCGCTTACGTAAACAGCCGTCCAAACTGTCCCGAAACCCTAACCATTAACCACTTCAATACAGATCGGTTACAGGTAACGGGGTCTATTGTACCACTGTACCCGGCACAATGGCGCGGGCGCCACACGCGCGGCACTAATGCGTTTTAAGTGCCAGACGGTGGAGGGTTAATCGTCCCGCGATTTTTGCTAATGGCGTTCGGAATAGGCTTAGGCCGGTTGATGGTTTGATTTTAGTACAGGCCAGGTTACGACAATCTGTCAAATTTCCTCTATTGATGTTCAACCTAATTATGTGTATACCTACCTAACAGAAGATGAGAGTCGATTGAAGAAGTTTGACAGTTTTATATACTTTGATGTGTGCCTAGTACGTACCTAGTGTTTTTATTTTTAACTAGTGGCCCGCCCTCACTTCGCTTCGGGACCGTATTCAGAAATGAACCGATAGATGGCGCTGTGTCCAATTGCATCGCACAAGCGTTTCGTGTTTTCGGTTTACCTATAAGCCTTGTCGTTGTCTATTGCAGTTATCTCTTTATAAATAGTATAGAAGATAGAAGAAGATTAATCAAGAAGTAACGCCTCGCTGGTCAAGTGGTTTAAATACCTGGCCGTGATCTCAGGGTCCCGGGTTCGATTCCCGAGTCGAGCAAAAACTGTTTGGAATTTTTCGAACGTCGTAGCTCAGGTTTTGGTTGGTACCAATCCGCATTAGGCAAGCGTGGTTAAGCCTAACCTCATCATAGCTGCAATGACCCTTGCTCTTTGTCTCTTCCAGGAAGCTACCTTTATAATAGTAAAGAAGAAGGTATACGATAAAAATGTGTTATCAAAAGTGTCCTTGTAAAATAGTATCTAATAAAGATTATGCTAAAATAAACCAATTAATAATTATAATTTATTCATGCAAATCCAAACTTTATACAATCACAAATTATTCAAGCTATTTGTCATTGCAGTCAAAGTTACTATGTAAATTACTTTAGAACTATTCCACTAACTCCGATTTCTTTACATAAACTGAAGAAAGAACGAATTTTTCCAACCATAAAACTAAACTTGTTAAAAAAAGTTAATTTTGCTGATTAATCTTGAACTGGTTCAAGTTGTGTGGTTTTTCTTGGCTAAAATAATGGTATTTCAAAATGGTTGATAAGGCGAGCGGAGTTTTTGCTTAGGGGTTCCGTAGAAATTCGTCCGAGCTTATCATAACTTCAGGGAATTCATTCATTCACTGATTTAAAAAAAGGAGTGTTATCAATTCGACCGTAAAATTTTTTCTAACACCCGACGCAAAAACGATGGGGTGTTTTAAGTTTTACGTGTCTGTCTGTTTGTCTCTGTGTGTGTCTGCAGTATTGTAGCTCCCTAACGGATGAACAGATAGAGATTTTGTTTTTTTTTTTTTTGTCTGAAAGGTATAATAATCGGAAGTGTTCTTAGCTAGATTAGATGGCCGCTACATAATTAATGATGAATTTCATATTTTCACTAGATTTCCTAAATGGCTTGACTAGTAGAATGCATACTATCTACCAGGCCTTATTGGGTTCATTATGCCAAATGCAGACCCCTAAATACTGCAAACAACTTTCTTCTTTCTACTTTAAAATTGCAGTCTTTCTATACTTCGGCGCTTGCAAACTTATACCAGCTAAAACCGGTTATGGCCGTTACAAAAAGATGCCTATATTAATTTTATACTCTTTTGTCCTTGTCTCTCTGTGGGAACCCGTTGTCATAGTTTTAAGAGTATTGTTGGTAATTGTTCATTGGTTATTAATTTATACTTATTAACTTGCCATCTGATAATTTGATGTTGTTAATAATCTTTAATTAGCGTTTGGAGTGTTTTGTTTGTTTAATCGTAGGAGTGCTTAATTATTTCGCAGTAAGTTTAATTGTAGGAAATTTTCATAATATTATATCCTCATGAGGATATCCTCAAAATTAAATCTTATGTCTTAATACTACGCCACCGCAGGGGGATGCCCAATTGGGGGGAAAGGGGGTCAGTGCACTTGTACAGTCGAGTTCGAAAATATGTATACACTTTAGGACCTTGTCACAGTACATATGTATAAGAAAACGACTTCCATTTTCTTATAAATACGTATTGTGACAAAGTCCTAAACTGTATACATATTTTTGAACTCGACTGTAACACATCACACGAATGTTTGTCCAAGGTGGATATCGAACCCACGACCTTAAACGTATGAGGCAGATTCACTACCAAATACACCATCCGACCAGTCTGAATGAACCAATAAATCTCCCCCAAACCTTCTCCCACAATCTTTCCTAATTAATCCCTCACAATTCACCGTACACAAAACAAAACAAAACAAAAATTCGCAAACATTCCGTAACGCTCGATTTGCGATACGACGGCAAAAAGACGAGCGGTCCCGGGCGCAACAGTAGTCGAAATGGAACTCGATACAGAGATCGGTTAAGGAGATTGCGCACACGACTTTTTGGTCCTTCGAAACCCTTATGTTGAATTAAAGTGTGAATTTCAGAATTGGGGCTTTTATTTGTTAATGGCGATTGAGTTTAAGGCTTGTTTTAATTAAATAAATTCATTTACATCTCATATACAGCCCTAATTAAGTGCTACATGTGTGTTTGAGTAGGATATTTGTTATTCCTTTGTTGTCTTATATCCGAGCTATGGAAAGGGCTATGCTCGGAAGTATCTTTGAAGGACCGCATCAGAAATGATATAATCCGACAGAGAACCAGAGTCACCGACATAGCCCATCGAATTAGCAAACTGAAGTGGCCGTGGGCTGGTCACATTAGCCGCAGAACTGACAACCGCTGGAGCCGTAAAGTCCTTGAGTGGAGACCGCGACTCTGCAAACGTAGTGTTGGACGCCCTGCTACGAGATGGGATGACGACATTCGAAGGCTGGCTGGAGTGAGCTGGATGAGAGTGGCCGAAAATCGGGAGCGGTGGCGTGCAATGGGGGAGACCTATGTCCAGCAGTGGACGAGCGTGGGTTGCTGATGATGTCTTATATCCGTATACAAGAGGTAAAAAGTATGAGCCTATAGGGTAAAGGCTGTTAATGTTCACAGATACACTCTTTAACACTGTCTCACTGAAAGGCAAAAGGCGTCCATAATAGAAATCAAGTCATTGCTACTATGATGGGATTAGGCTTAATCACTACGCTTGCATAATGCGAATTGGTGATCACAAACCTGTTTCTCGACCCTGGCATCGAAACCAGGACCCGAGATCACGGCCCGATACTTTGCCCAACAGAACAAATGGGTGTTGAAAGCTTTTAAGCTAGGTACTTAATATAGAATCAGGTCCTTTAACCCATTTCCCCCCGATTGGGCCTCCGGTAGCCTCGCCTACTCTACGAAAGTCAGCGCAGTCGCTACTTCACGCATATATGTTACTTCACGCATCATAATTTGATAAGAGTGACTACTGAGTTTCTTGCTGATTCTTCTCGGTAGAAATCGACTTTCCGAATCAGCGGTAGCTTACATAATATTTGACATTCATAAATGTTCTATAAGGACTTAAATTGAATAAAGAATGCTCGTCTGCTACCTACCTATCACATAAAAAAAAATGTTGTATGAAATTATTATTTATTTTTATTCCATACTTAATACATTTAACAGTTACATTTATTATTAATTATGTCGATCTTTTTATTAGAAGTGCATTGCTACTGCAGTTTTTCAAGAAACGTTTTAATTGGCTTCTAGGAAAATGAAGAATCAATAACCGTTATACCGTTATAACTTTTTATTTCTATTGAGTTGTTCTAAGTTTTCTATATTGTTGTATTGTGATATTTCAATTTAAATAATAAATGAATTGTGAAAACATCCCATAAATTGTCATGTTCTCAAACTAAGGTTTTCCTTGTAGTCTAAGATCCGTAGAACATCGACCTTCACCGGGCTGATAATCGAATGAAATATCCTTATGACAAATTTTATATACTAGAAAAATATATTAAAAATAGGTTTGCTAAAAAATCCTGGACAGACTATTTTTAATTAATTTTTTAAAAATAATATTTAACTAAATTTAATATTTAATAAAATTTTTTCTTACTTAAAGTATAAAGTATAGAATGTGCCGCCAATTTTTTTATTATCATTTCAAGTGAAGGTAAACTGCCATCGACATACCTGTTTATACCTGACAAACCGAGTCTCTGTTCCAGGTAAATAATAGACAACCCAATGCGGCACATTCTATACGTTTTATACTTAAGTAAGAATGAAAATTTTTTATTATCTTAATGTTGCAAAATTTAGTTAAATATTTTATTTTTAAAAATTAATTAAAAATAGTCTGTCCAGGATTTTTTAGCAAACCTATTTTTAATATATTTTCTAGTATATAAAATTTGTCATAAAGGATATTTCATTCGATTATCAGCCGGTGAAGGTCGATGTTCTACGGATCTTCTACTATTGTGCTATGGAAACCAGGAACAACTAAGGTACAGACAACAGCAAAAGTAGATGATCAAAATCAAAATCTCTAAATTTACTATTGAGCGGAGTTCGTGTCAAAACTGTATGATTCACTTTGAGGCTACACGGAGTTTGCGTCAGAACTGTATAAATCACTTATATGCTATACGGAGTTCACGTCAAAACTGTATAAATCACTTTTAGGCTACACGGAGTTTGCGTCAGAACTATATGAATCACTTTTAGGCTATACGGAGTTCGCGCTAGAACTGTATAAATCACTTTGAGGCTATACGGAGTTCGCGTCAGAACTGTATAAATCACTTTGAGGCTATACGGAGTTTGCGTCAGAACTGTATAAATCTGACACTATACAGTTCTGACGCGAACTCCACTCAATAGTGAGTATGAAGTTTATGATTTTGATCATCTACTTTTGCTGTTGACCGTACTACAAACACCCAGACCCAGACACATAAGATATTGCAACTTAATTACCGCATACCCAACAAAAGTGCTTCGATATTCTCAAATCCATCATCTTGATACAAAATAGCCAAGTTACATGCAAAAACATCCAGAACGTTCGCACGACGGTAATTTGATCAATTATATTTCATTGTTCGTGCAATCATAGATTTATTGATAATTTCAGATAATCGTGTCAACTATGAGATGATGAACTGGCTTTGAATGGGTAGGGGAGTGTGAGGTTAGTTGGTACCATACGAGTATTATTATGAGTTAGTACGCCCTGCGAAAATATGGGATGATGACATTCGAAAGCTGGCTGGTGTGGGCTGGATGAGAGTGGCCGATCAGGAGCGGTGGCGTGCATTAGGGGAGACCTATGTCGTGCTGTAGACGAGTGGAGGTTGATGATAATGATGGTATGAGTATTTATTTTTATTCCATACTTAATACTTTAAACAGTTACATTTATTATTAATTATGTCGATCTTTTTGTTAGAAGTGCATTGCTACTGCAGTTTTTCAAGAAACGTTTTAATTGGCTTCTAGGAAAATGAAGAATCAATAACCGTTATACCGTTATAACTTTTTATTTCTATTGAGTTGTTCTAAGTTTTCTATATTGTTGTATTGTGATATTTCAATTTAAATAATAAATGAATTGAGACAACATCCCATAAATTGTCATGTTCTCAAACTATGGTTTTCCTTGTGCTATGGAAACCAGGAACAACTAAGGTACAGACAACAGCAAAAGTAGATGATCAAAATCAAAATCTCTAAATTTACTATTGAGGAGAGTCAAAACTGTATGATGATTCACTTTGAGGCTACAGGGAGTTTGCGTCAGAAATATATGAATCAGTTTGAGGCTCTACGGAGTTCGCGTCCGAACTGTATGAATCACTTTAAGGCTATACGGAGTTCGCGTCAGTACTGTATGAATCACTTTGAGGCTCTACGGAGTTCACGTCAGAACTGTATGAATCACTTTGAGGCTATACGGAGTTCACGTCAGAACTGTATAAATTACTTTGAGGCTAAAGGAACTTTGCGTCAGAACTGTACAAATCACTTTTAGGCTATACGGAGTTGCGTCAGAACTGTATGAATCACTGTTAGGCTATACGGAGAGCCGGTCCATTCATGCCGAAACATGACTCTTCTATGGTTCCTTAATCCTCTTTTGTATTAAATACTTCTGAGTCTCATGTGCATGCTCTCCTAAATAAACTTGTTGCAACTGAACGTATATATTTTGCTCGGCTGAACATTTCACTTCGCATATTAGTTGCTGGTTATGATGTATCGAATAGTCCAATGTTTTTATTAATAAATAATGGTTTTTAACCTTATTAAAAATCCTGCGACTTCGTAACTGAAGTTTTGTAAAATCTTTGCAAAACCGCCCTGTTGGTTTAGTGGTTTAAATACCCGGCTATTATTCCCAGATCCAGCAAAAAGTATGTTTTAATTTTTAGGATATATCTCGAGTTTGTGATCAGTGATCACCCATTCGCATTAGGCAAGCGTGGTGATTAAGCCGAATCCCATCATAGTAGCGATTACTTAATTTATATAACGGATGCTTTTGCCCTGCAGTAGGACAGTATATAGGTTGACACTTTACTTTTTTTTAATGCAAAAACAAAGTTAGTATTCAATTTAAGTTGACAGTACTCATTTGCAGTTAACAATTTCCTTTGTATGTCGAGGCCAAGTTTGGCTCCTACTTAGTAGATATTTCCTTAAATAAGTATATTTATGCTCACAACTGTCATTTAAGATAATTCCTACTTAGAACTGGTACTTGATGTTTAAGCTATTTCAATGTTTTTGAATGCCTTCTCTTCGGAAGTTTATAAGTGTCAACATTAATCAAGAACTTTTTTCTCGAAAATAGCTCATTATCATCATATCAGTCCACATCCACCCATTGCTGAGTATAAGTCCTCTGCCAGCCTCATCCATTTTCCCGCTACAATTAGTATATCGTCGGACCAACAGACAGGTGGTCTACCCACAGGACATCGTCCCAATTTTGTCTGACATTCAATAAGCTTTATAGTCTACCTATCATCCTAAAAAAACACGCCGATACCAGCATTTACACAAAGTTAATAAGTGTATTTAATTTCTTTTTTTCTTTCAAACAACAAACGAAACCTCCTGTTTTGTGTCTGTGACTTTTCAAAAAGCAGGGCTAAAAGTACAAAACATAAATTAACATAGTATTTATATAAATGTAACCCTTAATTCCTATTTTATAGTGGCGAAAGAATTTTCATACATTGAACTTTACGAAGTATCTAAGCGCGATACCAATCCACGCGTTTACAATACATTATTTAATTCAAAGCGCGCTCATTGTAAAAGCGCATACCAAATGGTGCATTAGACATTTATTGTAGCCATAAGGCTCATTTCTGTAAAACCTATCCAGTTAATGTAAATAGATCTATGGAATACCTATAGGTACGTTTTTATACCGCTGCCATCTTCCCTAGTTTTCCCCACTCCGTGATATCAAAACTGACTTTTTCCTTTACCAATGGCTTACAGCGCATTATCGGCTGGTACCAACTTTGTGCATACCCTTCTATTGGTCGTGCCCCCCCGTTGCCATGGCAACACCAATAACCAATTTTTCCATCTAAGCAAGCCGTAGCCGACCAACTGGTACTTTGTAGGTGTGGTTGATAATACGATTTGTACACTAATCCTGTTTGAACACACAATTTTATTTGATATAGGCGTGAGTTTTATACTTCAGCAATGATTTGCATGTTTTGTTTAGCTAGCAGTGGGACCACGCCTTTTTAAAAATGGCGATTTGTGACAGCACTGTTGGGTTGCGATCGGGTACTGTCATACAACTTTTAACTAGAAATAACGTAGTTATATTATAATGTGACAATAAAGCAATGTAGTTAATAAAATTGATAGCGCCACTGCCGCTTAGTCATAGGCTATGCTAACCCCATTGGTTATAAAACATGGGAACAGGGGAACTAACGGTTCCCTAAAATTCCGAAGACTTTCTTGACCTGTTGTCACTCTGGCACCACAAAGTAAAACACAGAAATACGGCTCCTTACATTGCGATAAAACGGGCTACATACACACACATTCCTGCACACTTTCCGTGATCTCGCTGTGTTTCCCCGTGAATGATAGAGACAAACGTACAGAAAAGACGCGTTACGATATACCGTTACAAATATAACAAGCTCTTCGATTTCAAGGACAGCTCGAAGTATCCTTCTGTGCGCAATTATTTTGTCTTGGCACCTTGTCATCTTCCCAGGACTACGGGAAACGCCTAACCTGTGGCCGATGCTACGAAGACCTAAATCTATGTACAAAGTATAGTTGGAGTAGGTGTTGATGGTTTTCATGCCATCCTAAGGAAGCGAACTGCATCAATTATATGTAGAGTCCGGGAACACGTCACGGAAACTGTCTCATTTTTTTTTTAGATTGTTGTATATTTCTGTGATCATTTTACCCAAATAGATTATTCTATTCCCTCATTTCCCTATATTTCACACTAGTCTAATTACAAAATTGAATTAAGCAAAACAAAGGCATACGCACAGTGGAGCCGGCAAACGCTAAGCAATACCTGTTAAAGCCAGGTAAATCCGTTAAACCAATAAAAGGGTTTATTAAATGAAAACCTATTGGATTTGTCGGCGGCGCGACGGTGATGCATTTTGCTGATCGCGCTGGACGCACAGTGGGACACAGAAACGCATTGCAAACGATCCTAAGTAAAGTATTATCAGCCTCTGTCCCACTGCAACGCAAAGGCCTCCATCATAGACATCAAGTTTAGGATTAATCACCACGCTTGCCTAATGCAGGTCGGTGTTCGTGATAAGTTCGAAAAATTCGAATCATTCTTGTTTGCTCGACCCAGTATTTGAACCAGAAGATCACGAACCGGTACTTAAACCACTAGACAAACGCTCCTAAGTTCTTTTATTACGATATAGGGAGCAGACAAACAGATGGATGACCTGATGGTAATGGATTTCCGTCGCCCATGGATACCCACAGCACCAAAGAAGTCACAAGTGCGCCGCTGACTTTATAAAGGAAAAGCATTTGTGAATTCACTTGCATTTTATGGTATCTATGGGCCAAGAGTCGAGCAAAAGTATGTTTTGAATTTTTCGAACTAAGCTCGGGTCTGTGACCACCAAACCACATAAGGCAAGCGTTGTGATTAAGTCTCATCCCCTCATAGTAGCGATGACTTGATTTCTATGATGGAGACCTTTGCCCTGCAGTGGGACAGCATATAGGCTGACACTTTACTTTTACTAGATATCATATCCGCGTTTTTCTCAACCACTGTACGTTGCTTTAACCCTTTCCCCTAGAGTTAGGTCTGGCTTATTCGATTAGTCGATGCCCCTGATTGAATTAAGGTGAGCCAACGGATTTAGTTACAACCTTTGTTATTGGTTTAAAATTAATCCCTTTATTAATAGTGTGTCAATTAAAACGAGGGACTGATCGTAAATCATAGGTTTGATTGAAATTGATGGTGTAAATCGTTCGGATTTATTCATATGTTCCAATTAATGGAAACAGTTGGAATACGTACTAACCTATTTCAAAAACCAGACAGCACTTTACAAAGTAAAAATTTTTTATTAGACTTAGGGCCTCATTCATCACATCACTGAGTAAAGTTCCAAGTAGTTTTCTTGTCAATTAAAGTGGGTTTGGAAAAAATGGCTCCTGGTCTTTGTATTGAATAAATTATTTTAATTGTTAACTAGGCCGCGGACTAGGGGCGAGTTTCCTCCAAACCCACTTATATTGAAGAGTAAATTATTTGCCACGTTACTCAAAGATGGTGAACGAAGCCCTTAACTTTATAAAGTAAAGTATAAGCCTATTTATTAGGCCATATTTGTAGAGGAACTGACATCTAAACAAACAAAATTCTGGAGTTGAGACCGCGACTCGGAAAGCGTGGACGCTCCGACTGGATGTAGTGTGATCTGCAAATGATGTAGACTGGTGTTGGTGTCTAGTATCGACATAGATGGTAAGCCATCAGAGGGCCAATTCTCGTGGATTTGACATTGAAGTCAAATTTAGAGATTTCATACATTCGTTCATACAAATTTCTAATTCGACTTCAATGTCGAGTGCTCAAGAATGGCGCTACTTTTGATTCAGCGTACCGATCCTCCTTCCCCCTACCGTTGACCTTTTTAAGTCTAAAACAATGTCGAGCTCTGGTAATCTCCAGTCTATGGTACACATAACTTTTCTTTTATTTCCCGATAGCGACCCCGAGAGAACAGTGACAAAATGCATTATTGCAGGTGTCTATGGGCGGCGGCAATCGCTTACCATCATGTGTTCCGTCTACTCGTTTGCCACCTATCATATTAAATAGCTCATCCGTACCCCTTATTGTTGACCTTTTTAAGTCTAAAACAATGTCGAGCTCTGGTAATCTCCAGTCTATGGTACACATAACTTTTCTTTTATTTCCCGATAGCGACCCCGAGAGAACAGTGACAAAATGCATTATTGCAGGTGTCTATGGGCGGCGGCAATCGCTTACCATCAAGTGTTTCGTCTGCTCGTCTGCCACCGCCACCGCCACCTAATGAAACAACTCATCCGCACCCCTCCTCCCTTACCGTTGACCTTTTTAAGTCTAAAACAATGTCGAGCTCTGGTAATCTCCGCTCTGTGGTACACATAACTTTTAGATATCTATCTGGGCAGTGAGCATTTCTCGATAGCGACCGGAGAGAACAGTCGCAAAAAGCAATTATTTTAATGAGTGCCAGCCGAAGCATGGAGGGAGGGTTTTTTCAAGCATCGCCTCAACAATCTCTCGGATTGTTTAACGTTTATAATTTACATAATTCATAATCATCCGGAGGTGTGGGTCGGGTTCGAGTGTGAGCGACTGGGATTGTATGTTACTCACTAAGACGGTGCCTTTATTAACAGCCTCGATGGCGCAGTGGTTAAAGTTCGCCCAAAGCGCGAAAGGTCCCGAGTTCGATTCCGGGTCAAGTCAATTTAGGAAACTACATTTTCTAAGTTTTCTTGGGTCTGGGTGTTCTGAGTTGACGCCCCCAGTTAATTATCGTGACCTGGTACAGTACAGGGCCCTAGTTTGACACCAGGTTGATTGGTGTGGTTGTCTGGCGCATTTATTTATTTTATTATTTATGTCATAGGCGGTAAACGAGTGGATGCTCAATCGATGGTAAGCTATTGCAAGTTTTTACAAAAGATGAAGCGATTTTGAAATTTGTATTCCTTCACGGTAGATCATAGTGATACTTCTCTGTAATGTAACGCCTTATTCTTGTACCTATGATTACGAAATATTTTTTTTCCCGCGTGAAGCTGTGCCTGCGCTGTGCTTCGTCGAATGAGTGAGGGTACCGGTGGCCCTAATTTGGGGGACCTTCTTATCGTAGTGGATGGCCTTTAACTTTGAGAAGTAACGTCTACACATTGTACGTTGCAGTTAGTAGCTCATATTACAGTGAAAATAAGAATCAAATACTATCATACATTGTGCATCAACCATTGCTGTCGTTATAGGTACGTAGTTCGTAATAAATAAAAATCAAAGAAAAAAACTTTTGTTGCACATTACCTCTAGTACTAACTGTATTTTTATGTTTTTTTTTTATACTAGACTACTTTGTCTTGTGAAAAGTGTACAATAAAAACTTACATTTGACTGATTAATAGTTCAAAATGGTTTCCTGTGTAATCAATTTGATTTAGAACTAAATAGCTCAATGATTGAGTAGCAGTTTCTACTGTTGTATTTGGTTTCCGTTATTGTTTTTATTTGCTGGTTTTTCTTTTACTACATTTCCTACTTATATAGCGAGTGAATTGAACACATACCCGTTTAGTTTTTTTTTCTAAACGGTATGTGACTTTCAAATTAAATATTATATAGTGCTTATATTGTAAATCTCCTATAATTAGGTTAAAAATAATTTCTTTATTACTCACCGATTCAAAATGTGTCTTGGCCTACAAAATAAGACTCCTCCAGTCTTAAGTATTCCCTAATGTAATTTAATTATAATTATAACTTAAATCTCGCGCTAGATATAATATAATCAACAAACAAGCATAACATGAGCAAAATCGCTCCGCTCCCCGCCAGCACTGGCGCCCCACCCTCCCCCTAATCATTTTAATTGCTGACACAGTTGCTTTCAGTTGATGCACAATAAACAGAATAATACCTTTGTTTAGCTCTTCACAGAAAAAGCTACGACCTAGAATTAAGACAATGTTCGTAATTAGGTATCAATAAGACGTTTGAATGGTAGGTATTCGTTCGCTAATCGGTATTCGTTTGCTAGTTGGTATTCGTTTGGGTATTTGTTCGCTAGTTAGCTAATAATTGGTGAGTATTTGGTATCTGTCTGCTTATTAGGTTGGTATTTATAGTTAGAAATGTACGTAGATGTCTTTGGATTATTTCTGTATATTTCCAAGTTTCTGATTGGAAAGTATATTACTCGTATAATTACGAGTATAATGTCGTAAGGCCCAGACAGCAAACAATAGAAAATCAATTGTTTTTGCCTCACGAGGCTTTTGGGACTTACGACGCTAAAGGTATATATATCTCGTAACTATAGGCAATACCTCATGTCTTTAGATACGAGGTTCGAGGTCAAATGCTTGCTTGTTTTTATTTTCGTAAAATAGACTTAGATTATGAGACTAATAGTTTCAGAGAAAAATGGTTATGACAAACGGACGGACGACAGATATGATAAATCTAAAAGGGTTTCATTTTTTGCCATTTGGCTACGGGATTCTAAAAAGCGTAGGGCGCACTAGTAACATCAATTGGACATTAAGTAGATTTTATGCAAACTTGCACTAACCCACAAATTGCTTTCAAGATACCTAATTAAAATATTTAACTCGATTTCACCCGAAATGAGGATTGGTTCTTGTTTGCAAAACTACTCGTATGTTCAATTGATTTAAATTGTTGCATCTAAACCGGATCTACGATTAGTAAGTCTATTTAACATTAAAGTCATCTCACCGGTCACCCCAACGAAAGTCTCAATACCAGCACGCAATGTCCTCTGCGTGGGCTGTCGGAAAGTCAATTCCTGTATATTTTAACATCCCTATTATCAAGTATAGTGAGCAATAAATGGGCATAATTTAATATTATTGGCTTGCAATAGACATTGGAAATTGGTATTATTAACTTTTCGCACGAAATGATACTCGTAAATTAATAAATAAATTCACACAAAATTTCATATATTCCTAACTCCGTACTAAATAGCTTAAGCACTTGTGTTACAGATATCAAACAATGAAGGTCACTCAGCAAAAAAAAAACAAAAAGTTTCTAAAATCTTTCAAATTATTTATAGATCTCATAGTGAACGTCAAATTGAAAAAGCTAAATTCATGCGCGATGCAATCGACTCCTATCGCCATCTATTTTCTGCCCTTCTAATCATAAACGCACCTAGGTAATAGTATATTTCAAAGTGAAGAAAAAAAAACATAGCAATAACATTGAATGGGAATTTGCAAAAATGTATTGCATTTATAATAAGGAGGGCAGTATTGGTAATGATTTAAGTTCAGTCCCGAAAAACAATATCGGGTCATTTGTCTAATAAGGTCAAACCAGACTCAGTAGAGAAAGCCAACGTTCCAACAACAACATTCATAATTTTGCACACTAATAGCAAAAACCACATTATACACGAGAAGATACGAGTAATAATGCCTCTTTACACAGTCCTGTTGAATAACTTTACTTAACCCATCTGAATTTTAAACTGATACCAAATAAGGGCGTAACTCATAGCAAGCTAGACGAAAGCGTGACGTTGTTGTTACAATTTCTGTAACTGTTACAATTTATAATATGCCGTTTTTTTTAAAGTATTCATTACACTACCTAAGAAAGGATGTGTATGCATTTTATCTTATAAATTATTTATGTCATTACCACACTTTATAAGAGAGAAAGTATGGTAGCGAGAAATGATGTAAATGTACTTAGTACATTGTTGTTGGACAGTTCATTAAAAGTTTATGCGAAAAGGTAAAAACCCGATTCGTTAAGGTACCATCTAGTAGGTGTTTGTTTTCTCACATTAAATTATTAGATACATAAAAATAGATTTTTATGTGATAGATGGCAGACGGGCCGGCGGATCAACTGATGGTAAGCAATTGCTATACATGTTTTGGAATATCATTTAGTCCACAAGATATGAAATTGTAAAGAATTATTGTATTAGTTATATTCTGTTTTGTGTACCAAATAAAATAAAAAAAAATAAAAAAAAAATTGCCGCCGCCCATAGGATATATGTCAACACCAGTCAAGTCACATATGCGCTGTCATTTTTTTAACCCTCGTTCCCCCAATTAGGCCGCCAGTACCCTCACTCACGCTGGTCTCATGTGAGGCCGTTTTGTCACTCCGTTCGTGCCTTCCTCCGTCGTTTTGTCACTCCGTTCGTCCGTTCGTGCCCTCCGTGGCTCTTCGATTGATTGATTGATTTAAGAAGAGTGATTTAAGTCAAGAGTTTAAACCATTGCCACTATGATAGAATTAGGTTTAATCACCACGTTCACCTAATGCGATTTGATGCTATGATATGTTTCAAACCCAAGCTATGTTTAAAAAATTCGAAACTTACTTTTTGCTCGATCCAGGTATCAAACCAGGAACTATGAATTCACGGCCTCGGTACTTAAATTACTTGACTAACAGGGCATCAGGGAATAAGGTAGCATCCACTTAAGTAAATATTCGGCGGTGGCGCTTACCATCAGATGATCCGTCTGCTCGTCTGCCACTATCACATAAAACATAAAAATCTATCGCATCGCTTACAGTGTGCTCTCGCATTTCGGTCTCGAATCGGATTGAGTGAAGCGAAGCCAATTTATCGATTGTTAATTGATTAGTTCATAGTTATGGACTCCGTTATAGACTTACTGTACAGTTGGAGTGCATACGATTAGTTGGACAGCGCGGTATGCACTTGGCGTTTTTATATGTAGGTAGCAGACGAGCTGACGGATCACCTGATGGTATGGCCGCCGCAAGTGCGATGCCAACCCTTAACCCCCTTTCCCCCCAATTGGACATCCGCTACCCTCACTCACTCGGCGAAACACAGCGCAGGCACTGCTTCACGCCGGTCTTCTGTGAGGCCGTGGTATCACTCCGGTCGAGCCGGCCCATTCATGCCGAAGCGTGGCTCTCCCATAATAGCAGAAAGGCTGCAGGACTTAGAACGGATGCCGAATGACCTGGGTGACTCGTCTGTTGTATTAATTTAAATAAATTTTATTTTTTACTTGGAAACCAAACCTGATAGCCGAGCCGAACATCATCGGGGAGATCACAGCATCCCGACTACGCCGGCTCGTACACGTGGAGAGAATGGGAGAGGATCGAGCAGCCAAAAGAGCCTATCTGGGAAGACCAATGTCCTGTGGGTCGTCCGAGATACCGTTGGAGGGACGAAGTCGCCAAGGACCTAAAAGCACTCAACGTGCACGATTGGGCGAAATTGGCACAGGACCGCAAAAAATGGCGAACTTTGACGTCGGAGGCCAAGACCCACTTTGGATCGTTGAGCCAGCGTAGTAAGTAAGTAAGTACTTGGAAACCAAGGTCATGAACATGTTCTACCGGATCCAGTAGCGATTCACGGCGTCATGTAAAACCCGCATCTTAGGAATTGCTGCAATGGTCTTTTGTGTCAGGAAATAAATTATTTTTTATTCTATTCTATTTAATGTACATACACAAATCCTCGGTCCTCCTAGTGTTGAACCATCAAAAAAAAGTCAAAAAGTCAAAATATTCTTTATTTGCATAGGCTTACAAATCGTCATACATAAAGAAAATATTTAATTGTGGGAGAGCCACGCTTCGGCATGAATGGGCCGCTACGACCAGAATGATACCACTGCCTCACAGAAAACCGGCGTGAAGCAGCTCCTGTGCTGTATTTCGCCAAGTGAGTGAGGGTACCGGAGGCCCACCGGGGGGAAGGGGTTAAAAGTTGGGCAGCGCACTTGTGACCCCACTGGTGTTGCAGGTATCTATGGGCGGCGGCAATTGCTTACCATCAGGTGATCCGCCTGCTCGTCTGCTACCTATGATATATATAAAAAAAAAGTTACCTTACATTTGAAAAACGTCGCAACCTCATTTAATACAGTAGCCCTTTATTAAGCCATCACACATTTCCCTAAGCTCACACCGTAATCGCGAGTTATAAGTTGCAAATCGACTGGCCAAGTGCAAAGTAAACTCAAACATTGTACATACAAAATACGCCCTTAGCAATAAAGCAATAACTAGTGTAGTGGTAAACAACAATATGCGGAGGGGGACAGGTAAAAAGCGGTAGCGGAGATAGTAACAATTTATTTGTTACATTCTCCGCTACAAGGTAACAATATGAGTTGTTACCATCTTTGTAATAGATCAGTGTTGTTATTTTTTGTCCTCTGGCAGAATATAATAAATACGTCGAACCTTAGGCATGTATTATTATTATACAAAATGAAAAATCAAAATCAAATTATTTATTACACTCATTTTGTGATTAGGTGTTGAATTTAATGTGGCACAGCAATATCTTAAAAACTACATAAAGGATTACTTAATTAAAAATAACAATTACACAATACAAAACAACTTATAACAAAATATAACATATCTACTACATAACACACATAATTTCGTATCACAATATTATAATATAAATCACACTTTAGGTAACATCAAAAAATTCAGACAGTGAGTTATAACTTTTTTTAATCAAATAAGCCTTTAGGCTATTTCTAAACTATTTTATTTTTTTTCTGATTTGATATAATTAGGAATGTTATTGAATAGATACAGAAAGTCGGGTCAAACCGACCTTGATATTGAGGAGTTCATTGGCCTACGGTTAGTGCTATTCGCATCGAATCCTACATACATGTAGACAGCCATGACTAGTCTGTGTCTTATTATTTTGTAACAGTTTTTAACAAAAATATGGGGAGAGGAACATTTAACAAGCTGTAGCGGTAAGAGCGTCATTTGCTTTCTTCATTAAACTTAATTATTCATCTTTGTCTCTTCATAGATTAAATTCGAATCCATAGCACAGAATACATAATCCATTGTGCCAAGCGTAACATAAGGTACCCCATAGGTACACACAACATGCATTGAATAAAGTAACGCTGAAAGAACATATTTTATTTTTCTGCGAAAACATCATGCATTAAAAAAGATTTATATCGATACCCACTGTCATTCCGCTGTCGCCTATCCCTCGGCCCGTCTTATCGGTCTCAATCTCGATCCGATTAATCGCAATAAAGCATCGCATTCGCATACAATTTCCATAATTAATAAACTAATTAAATCGAAAAAAGTAAGTGTGGGACTAGTCGAATACGTTTAGGGGTCCCTAGATTCCGAAAAATGGCTTTTATATTTACATAATTGTGTTCTGTGTATACCAACAATCGTTGCCAATTTTTTTTAATTTGTAAGTAAGCAAAAAAACGGATAGCTAGCGGATCTGTTCAATGATGATTGTTATGTTGTGAACGATGGTAGCTCATGTATGGCACATTGCGAGAACTGACGCCCTCTTGGGGAGGAAAGGTCCTCGAGTGAAGGACACATAGAGGATGGGGCAGGTGTGGCAAGCTCCAAGAATACAGATGGTGATGGTTCCAAGAATTCGCTGCAGAAGACCAACCTGTGTAGAGAACTTTGAGGAACTAGCAGATGACGTCTAATTACTGAAATGATCTTTTTTTTAAGTTATGGGTGGCAGACGGATCACCTGATTAATATATAAAATTAACGATAGCTAGCTAGGTAGCTCAGTGAATAATAACATGCGTGTTGTTATAGAACAGTCCAACTTTTTATTCGAACGTGGAAAACCTTACACCAAGAAATTGTTTGATTTCATTATAATTATCAGGTAGTATGTTTGCCCAATGAAGTGTGTTTTATTAGCGTTTGACATGTTAGCTCACGGGTTCCATGTGGGTTTGCAAATTACAATATCGAACCAATATCGAAACGTAACAAAATTATCTGGATTCCAGGTCTGATCCCGCCATTTTGACGGACATGGAAAAATACTGGTGTTGGCAGGTGTCTATGATCGGCGGCAATTGCCTACCATCTCATGATCCGTCTGCTTCTCAGCTACCATAAAAAAGCCACATACAAAATAGGCAGCACCACTCACTCGTGTGATTCCCGGTTGCGTCCAAAGCTGTCGCTTTAGAGCCCAGGATACGCTTAGATCATGATTCAGGATTTGGAAAGTCTAGTAATTAAGTACTATGAAGGGTCTGACAGTCGTAACCCTAAAACAGGGAACCAGACTAAATCATGGTTTGGTTTCCGAAATTCGCAGGCTTTCTCCCGATGCAATGGTTTCCCACTTTCTGTGAGCTTACTTACTTACTCGATTGGCTCAGCGACCCGAAACCAAAAATTTATTCTTTGCCCGAAACGAGACTTGGCCTCTGAAACAAGAGAACGCCACTTTGGTCGATCCTGCGCTACTTGTCGCCAGTCATTGGGCTGAAGTTCTCGCAGATGATTTTCGACGACGTCTTTCCAGCGATACCTAGGTCGGCCTACCAGACGGCTCTGGTATACTTTCTTCATGAGACGATCCTCGTCCAGAGAGCTAATTAGTAAAAATACGCACATAGGTTTGAAACTTTTTTTTTATGTGATAGGTAGCAGACGAGCAGGTGGATCACCTGATGGTAAGCAATTGCCGCCGTCCATGGACACATGCAACACCAGTGGAGTCACAAGTGCGCTGCTAACCTTTTATCCCCTTCCCCCCGATGGGCCTCCGGTACCCTCACTCACTCGGCGAAACACAGCACAGGAGCTGCTTCACGACGGTTTTCTGTGAGGCAGTGGTATCACTCCGGTCGAGCCGGCCCATTCATGCCGAAGCATAGCTCTCTTACAAAAACTTCTATAGGTTCTAGACTAGACTCTACTAGGATTCAAACTCATGCCATGCGTTTGTAAGCGCTTTATTACCCACTGAGATACCTCCCCTCACGATGATGAAGATATCCTAACTAATATTATATAATAATATAATATAATATATAAATAAATAAATAAATAAATAAATAAATAAATAAATAAATAAATAAATAAATAAAACTTTATTGAAAAATCATAAGAACATCAAAATACTTATACTCTATTTATTCAACTAAGTGAGCAGATTTAAGTTTGTTGCCTGAACTAGGAAAAACCCTGTATCTCAGGCAAAAAGATAAAGGGCTTATTAACAAAATAATGTTTTAACAATAAACAAACATAACATTAAATAACAGAGTACTAACAGTGAATCACAAAATTACCTAATCTTACGCGCATGTAAATAATGTAAACTAAGAAACTAAATACAAATAAACCTGCTTATAAATAATTATATAACAACTAGCGGCCGCCCGCGACTTCGTCCGCGTGGAAAAGTAACTTTTTACCCCCCTTTTAACCCCTTACTACCCCCTTTTCGCAATAAAAGTAGCCTATGTTCTTTCTCAGGGTCTAGATCATCTGTATACCAAATTTCATTTAAATCCGTTCAGTAGTTTTGGCGTGAAAGAGTAACAGACAGACAGACAGACAGACAGACAGACAGACAGACAGACAGACAGACAGACAGAGTTACTTTCGCATTTATAATATTAGTTAGGATATTATAAATGCGAAAGTAACTCTGTCTTGTCTTCTGTCTGTCTGTTACTCTTTCACGCCAAACTACTAAACGGATTTAAATGAAATTTGGTATACAGATGATCTAGACCCTGAGAAAGAACATAGGCTACTTTTTATTGCGAAAAGGGAGTAGTAAGGGGTTTAAAAGTGGGGTAAAAAGTTACTTTTCCACGCGGACGAAGTCGCGGGCGGCCGCTAGTATGATTATACAGCCTAACTTACCTAATTAATCACCCTAATTTACTTAAACTTTTACAGGAGCTAGGTCATCCCCCGCCCCCTCACAACTTTCCCCTTCAGCATCAGCCTATTAACTTAAAAGTATCAACAGAATCTATTTATAACAAAAGAAACGAGAGGCAACCTTACCAGATAATGGACTTCGTTAGGGTTACCACCAGGATTGACTCGATAATGGACCGTCCTTAAATAGAGCTCTCTCTCATATTGTAGTGCCCTTGCAGGGTCTAATAGTGGTTGCTATTATGTTAAGATTCTACCACCTACTGTATACACTCATCATCAGCAACCCACGTTCGTCCACTGCTGGACATAGGTATACACTATGGATGCAATAAAGATATTGAGTATTGAAATTCATTACAGTATTGTATAAGCTAAGATAGATAGATAGATAGATAGCTCTCTTTATTGCAGAACACATTACAGAACTTAATGCTAATAGTAATTTCCAAATACAATATCGGCGGCTTTATCGCTAAGTTTTTTTTCAATGTCAGATTTTGAAAGCTAATAGGTTATGAAATATGATTTTCTGAAATTTTTAATGACATTCTTTACAGGCGTTAATATAGTTAATAATCATGCAGAATAAACCTTTTCATACAAAATCGGTCACGTAGACGTGGTCGAAAAAATTTTTCGATGAATTTCAAAAGGTCATTCAACAAATGTTATTCAAAATAGTTGGTAGAATATGATGTGGTTAAAAAGATATTATTAATCTTCACAGATACATTCAGCACAGAATTTATTGTCATACTTACAAAAATGTGTAAGAAATAATATTCAGCCCTACATAGCTTCTTTAAGAAATCCGGACAGCATACGGAAAACAATCCAAATTTTGCAACATTCCCAAACTCGACAATTGCAAGAAAAGTCTTCAAAAAACCCTAATTCATAGCGACCCTACAAGCCCTCCCCAAAAAGAAAACCCCACAGGATATCCATTTCAAACTCTTACATTAGCCAAAGAAAATCGAATTCACAATAGAGCAAGATAGATTACAATCTGCGGGAGAGCGAGCGGGATGCAACATTCCACCCTTAGCAGACCCCGCCCCGTTTCTTACCTCTTGGAGGTAATTTGAGGGTAGGCATGGGTAGGTATACAGGGTGAATGGGCTGGAGTAATTGGTTTGCGACTGTCTAAGTTTTGGTGGCGGTGGTAGTTGGCAAACGAAAGAGTACTGTGAATTTGATTCTAATGTTTTATTTAATAGAAGAGCTTTTGATACATTTACACCCAAAGGTATGGTTGGATGGTTAAAGAACCACGTCTTCTAACAATCATTCTGAATAACATTTGTTTTATGATTTTTGGAAACTCGTATGAAAAATTTTCAACTTTTCTTTTACTGAGTCGGTCACGTGACTGGTTAATTTTGTATAGGAAGTCTAAAAAAAATTTGACGATTTTTTATAAGCCGTAGATCAATAAATGTGTCTCAAAATGGTTAGTAGGAGACGTGGTCAAAGGGATGTAAATGTTCACTGATACACACTGTATAATAACGTATATATTATTATGCAGGATGTATCTGGAAACATTTACGAGTACGTATCCTTTTACACACGTCTTCTACCAATTTTTGCACACATTTTGTTCTACGACTTTTGGAAATTCGTTGAAATTCTATTGAAAGTCACGTGACCGACAACTCACACACACAGAAAAAACGTTTTACCGTAGTATAAAGCTAACTTGATGTTGATGTTGTGCATACACAGTTTATTTATTTATTTAAACTTTATTGCACAAACTATGATTGTAATGTAGTAGTGATGTGATCTTTATCAACAAGTACATTAAATATCTATAATACATGCTTTTACTACACCATGTTGGATGTATAAAACCAATCAAACACCTCCGTTAATTGCAAAATGATCGCATAAATATAGAAAATCCTATTCTAATAATCTTGTTATTTATTAATTCATAGCATAACTACTTAATTGGATATATTTCACACGGGTTTATTGAAACGGTTCTTGTTTTATGGTTCCTACTTAATATATTTTAATAAACATTAATGGTTGCCCCGGAAGCGCCCTGGTCTAGAAGTATCGGGCCGTGATCTCGGGGTCCTGGGTTCGATTCCGGGTCGAGCAAAATTATGTTTCGAATATTATGTCGAACACTTTTGTCTGTCATTTTAAAAAAAAATCTGTTTAAGGCCATACAGAACGTTTATGACTGTCAAATATTATGTGCCTAACTGATTTGGAATAGGTATCAAATTAAATGTTGACATTAATTTTGTATTTTAATGAAACCTCATCATTTTATAGATGTAAAGCTAGTGCAATAGATGTATTATACAAGGTATATATAAATCATTTTGAAAAAAATATTTGGAATTCCGAATTCCACGCGAGCGGAGCCGCGGGCGCCCAGTAGTAACAAGATAAACTTCGACCATTTGCACCAAAATATTCGTTTAAATAATGACGTTTTAACAAAGTTTAATAATTATAAAAAACAAGCCAAGATCAGATCTAAAAACCACATTAACGCCATATGATATCATAATCGGACTAGACTGATGTCCCGGCGTTGCGTGACTGATAATTACCGAGGAAGGAAAGGCCAAGCCCTTTGACTGATGTTACGAATAAAATTTAAATGCTTCAGCCGTCTGCTTGTTTTAGCAAAAAGTGTTTTAGAATGTTCGTTGGATAGCATAAGTATGGTTTTAATTAGAATCGTTTGTTTTGTTAGCATTATTTTTAGAGCGACTTAAAGACGTGCAATTATTTTTCTGAAGTTTCTTTGATAATTCAATGTTTAAACAGCGTATTTTATGTAAATAATACTAAATGAAAAAGGTGATTATTTTAAGACGTAATAAGGTTACGTTGAGTAAAAAAATGATGCATTTTTATGTCATAGTAGCAAGTAGTAGATTGTATTTTTATATTGCAGCAACCCTGACCAGTTTTATAGCTGCTTAATTGGTAAACAGGTTGAATTTCATCACAGTAAATGGAAGCCATCTTTTTAAAAATCTCAAAGATATTCTTTTTCTATCATTTAATTTAAATATTTTTATTAGTATTTACTTATACATCATAATTAAAAAAATATATACCTATTTACTTATGGTAAGTAAATTTTTTCGTAATTATCTCAATTAGTCTCTCAAAGATACATTGTGACCTAAAAATATTTCCACAAAAATACCTTTCAATAGGAAATATGTATCAACTCTTAAAAAACTTTGTTAATTAAAATCTATCTACCACAGCAAAACTTAAAAATCCCGCTAATTATTATTTTCCCGGTTATCTACCCCCGATCGGGTTCAACAAACCGGCACTGAACCTACGACCAGGTGCGAGCAAGCCGCGTGACGGCTAACGTGCCACGGTCACATTTGGCCAAGGGTCATAGTTTTGCACACGACTTGGCGCTTTTTTACCGCTTTTATTTTTACTTCTGATCTTCGTATTACGTTTGTATTTTTTACGCTTTAAACATTGATAAGTCTCTAGACACTAAATACTGAAAGAGTTTGAAAAAGTGATCTCAACAGCGCTGTTATTAATATTTTTAAAGATATCGATATTTCGATATTTGCTATCGAGGTCAAAAACAAAATGTAGTATTTATTTTTAATGCATAGTAATTGGTTTTAAATTCCAAAAATGCCAAATAGAGGTCTTTCGCGAATGGACTGTATAATTTTGACAGATTTGTACCTACTGGTACACTCAGTGACATAATAAGTTACCCTGTAGTAATTCAAATTTAATTCTCGTTTATAACATGAAGACTGTGCAAGTTCTAAAAGGGTAATTTGATATGTCGCTGATGTTACTTGTTATAGCATCTAAATGGGTTTAAAGGCTAAAATCTTTTAATGAATACATTTTTTTCTACTATTCCAATGAAAAAAATATATCGATTTGTTTAAATATTCATGCAGGCAGGTGTTTAGTGATGTCGATAAATAGGATCGATACGTCGACGCTTATACAAAATCGATTGATCAAAACATTGATGACAAATCGAGCGATTAATAATTCTAAATGGTATATAGTGTTTAGTCTTGGCTATTGAATTATACTTTCAACGGCCATTAGGAGTAAAAAAAAGAAATGGACAGTTAGATGTTTTTAATATAATATACTTACTTCTTTAAATTAATAGATGGACAAAAAATACCTTCATATTTTAGCCATTTTAGTGCCAAAGCTCTTTAGGTTAGCATGAATAAAGTTAATGACTGTTTTTAATATACGCGAACCAAACCAACAGATTTCACAATCCCATAGATTTTTTTTCCTTTGACAGATGCAAAATATTAAAATCTTTAGGATTTGACATTTAAACACTTTATAATAATACTAGTGGCCCGCCCTCACTTCGCTTTGGGACCGTAATTCAGAAATGAACCAATAAATAGATGGCGCTGTGCCCAATTACATCGCGCAAGCGTTTCGTGTTTTTGGTTTACCTATAAGCCTTGTCGTTGTCTATAGAAGTTATCTCTTTATAAATACATAGTATAGAAGATATATCATTATGTAGCAAATATAATATCAGAGTACCTATTACTACTTTTATAGATCGATGGACACCATTGTGACACGACTGAAGAATGATCGAGCGCAGGACCAACGACTATAGCGGTACATGCTTTTTGAGACACGGGGGTAGAAGACCGCCAACTTAAAGACTAAAGAGTGGGCCTAAGTTTACGCACACACTTAAACACGATTATATTCTGCGTAGGTAGCTGATCGATAAGATCGGCCGCCGTAGCCGAATGGGTTGAAGAAGAAAAATAATATTGTGTTATATAGATCAACAAATAATAGCTTTTTAGCATAAATTACTTACTGCATAGTGCGATTTCATCTTTGATCGATCGAGCAACGTCGGTCGACTGATTGGCCTAGTATCTCCTATAATTACGCTTGCAACTGTACCTTCTATGGTTGATTTCATCACCATTGCTATTCATTTTTCCGTTTGCCACAATTATACAATGATCACTAGCCCGATACTATGAACTAATGGACGTGTAAAATTGCATGGCAATTCTACAATAATAAGCTGCTATTTAATGCGATATTATTATTCACTTTGTTTGTTTGTTCGTGGAAGAAAATATCATTATGTTTTAAAACAGGATGTAAAATGTTCTGTATGCTTAGGTGTGCATATAATTATTTATACGCAAATAAATACACAAGGCAGTAATTTACTTTAAAATTGAAATTTTTAAACCCCCGACTAGTTGTCATATTGTATGCATTTTACTACTCAAATCCTTTTCATTTGATATCTATATTACGGGAATCAATTTAAAACATAAAAGATCATAATTTTGTTTCATATTTTGGCGGCCATCTAATCTAGCTAAGAACACTCCGGACTATTATAAGCTTTTACACCAGAGAAGAGAAGAACCAGAGAAGTCACAAATGCGCTGCCGACCTTTTAAAAATAACCTTTTATAATAAATACGCTCTCTTTTTTAAGTTTAAGGTCTAACCGTATCTGAGTTAAAATTAGATCCGCATTTTAATATCAAACACGTTTTATTTAATTCAAATTGAAGATATTTAACAAATTTCAGTAACTTACATAATATTAACGTCGTAAGGCCCATTAGCCTTTTAAAAGGCGAGAGCCAAGCCAACAAGAGATTGTTTAAGTTTGCAGGTCTAATCGTATCTGAGTTAAAATTAGATGCGCATTTTAATATCAAACACATTTCATTTAATACAAATTGAAGATATTTAACAGATTTTAGTTACCTACTTTATATTACTTATATGGCTACCAGTATATAAAATGTACATACTTTAAAAATAATCGTCGCGTTAATCTCCGTTATAAGTAGTTAATGACCGTTATAGTGCAATACGAAAATAACTACCCACGCTTTCTAGTCTACTGTATAATTATTTTACGCAAATAAATACACAAGGCAGTAATTACTTTAAAATTGAAATTTTTAAACCCCCGACTAGTTGTCATATTGTATGCATTTTACTACTCAAATCCTTTTCATTTGATATCTATATTACGGGAATCAATTTAAAACATAAAAGATCATAATTTTGTTTCATATTTTGGCGGCCATCTAATCTAGCTAAGAACACTCCGGACTATTATAAGCTTTTACACCAGAGAAGAGAAGAACCAGAGAAGTCACAAATGCGCTGCCAACCTTTTAAAAAGGCTCTCTTGTTTAAGTTTGCAGGTCTAATCGTATCTGAGTTAAAATTAGATGCGCATTTTAATATCAAACACATTTCATTTAATACAAATTGAAGATATTTAACAGATTTTAGTTACCTACTTTATATTACTTATATGGCTACCAGTATATAAAATGTACATACTTTAAAAATAATCGTCGCGTTAATCTCCGTTATAAGTAGTTAATGACCGTTATAGTGCAATACGAAAATAACTACCCACGCTTTCTAGTCTACTGTATAATTATTTTATTGTTATAGACATATTATTAATAAATAAATAAATGCGGCAGACAGCCACAGCAATCAACCTGATCTTAAACTAAGGCAACCCCTGTACTATGAGTACCAGATGACGATAATTAACTGGGGGCGTCAACCCAGAACACCCTGACCCAAGAAAACTTAGAAAATGTAGTTTTTTGGCCGGGAATCGAACCCGGAAGCTTTCGCGCTTCGGGCGAACACATTTATTATTATGATGTTATTATCTCTAAATAAATCAATTACCTGGGTATTTTTTTCTCTTTCTTTTTATTTAACAGTCTCTCAGTTTGCTAAAAGATAGGCAAACACTTAATATAAGTTTATACATTAGGTTTATACTGATTTACAATTATCTTAATACTACGTTCAACATACAAAATAACATCTTGTTAATTATAAGATTATGACATTACATGCAACAACTTTAACGTAGAATCATAGAAAACATAGTATAATTAAATAATTATACCCCTCGTTTTTTATGACGTCACTTCCAATTTGTCGTACTTTAATGATGATACACAGAGGATGATAATTTCTATACGGTAGAAGGATGAAAGTCATTAACTTACTCATTAGGAATAATTAAATGTAACCTTTGGAAATGAAATAGTTCAAAAAATGTAAGAAAAAGAGTTGTTAATCTTGTGAACTTCACAACTATTTAGCTCCTTTAGTTTTGTAACAAAGATAATGTACTACTTAGATTAAACTATCTTCCGCCCGCGACTTCGTCCGCACGCAGCGTAGCTCTCCCAATAGGAAAATATCCCCCGATTTTAAAACATTCTTCATCGGTGCTCCGCTCCTTTTGATCTTTTTTTTTATATTATAGGAAGGCAAACGAGCAAGAGGGTCACCTGATGGTAAGTAATCACCGCGCCCATGGACATCAGCTACACCAGAAGGAGTGTGATCTTAACGTGATAGGTATATATTATTGCCTAAAGCCTTCCTCGATAAATGGGAATTTTTTTTCATGTGATAGGTAGCAGGCGAGCAGGCGGATCACCTGATGGTAAGCAATTGCCGCCGCCCATGGACACTTGCAACTCCAGTGGAGTTACAAGTGCGCTGCTAGCCATTTTTTTTTGTTGTCATTTTTGGGAAGTGGGGGGCGTGAGCGAAGCCGCGGGCAAAAGCTAGTCTCTTTATAAATAGGACACCGGACACAGTTTTTACCCTTTGGGTACGGAACCTTAAAAAATTGCCCCCAGAACTAACACAATTATTTATTACATGAACAGTATAGTATAGATAAATGATAAACTTTATAGTGTTTTTTGCGTGAAAGAGCAACAAACATACTTCCATACATATTCGCAAACTTCGCCTTCATAATATTAGTAGGATTCAAAACGCCTTATTCGAAGAACGCACCTTCAAATACCCGTAAATGCTTTACGCCAAAAAACAGAGTTAACTCGATCAATAACCCCGAAATTCGACTAACGTCTATAATAACAATCCATGCTTACTACGCAGATAGGTCCTAATGGTAGCCTGTTCGACTCCCGGCTGAATTTGCATAGCTCATTGTCGGGTGTGTATGGTAATTTTTAGGTTATAAAGTCTTAAGGGATATAGTAATGTTATGGTTGCAAAATTAAAGATTTCATATGCTTTCTAATGCTTTCAATCAGGTGGTCGATGTTTGGCGACTGATACAGTAATTTTGCATAAGGTCGAATATTGTAAATCTTGAGAATCTGATTTCTTGGAAATTTCACTAAAATAGCTTTAAACCATACAGTCTACTTCAATGAACTTTAACCATTAGGTATTAATGTGTTAATAAAACGTAGGTCTGTATTGCGTGAACGAGCTAAAATTGTCGCCGCCAATGAAAGTTATATTAATTGCAAAAGAGCGCTATTTATTTAAAACCACTATGGATAAGGGATGAAAATAAAATATAGTGACTGCATTTAGAGAATAATAAATTTATATAGGTCTAATCCCAAAAAAGGAAAGGAAGCATACAACAGAACTGTGAAGCATGAAAAATGTTAAGCTCTGGCATATAGTAGGAATCATTGCAACCCTATTGCATTGTAAACATAATTACACAGCAATCCAGTAGATTAATTGGAATAGGGTCTTATCCCAAAAAAATCCATCCCATACGTATTGCATCAATCAGCTGATAATTTTTGTATGGGATGGTAAGTTTTTTTGAGATTAGAAGACTCTATGTTTGTTATGGAAAAGTGTTGTGTTCAAGAAGTGAGTAAGGTCAAAAAACACGGTTTATCTATAAAACAAGTGCTTAATTCAAATTCAAAGTCATATTTCTTTATTTCAGACGACATACATAGGTCCATGGATTAGTACAATTAAAACAATAACTTAAAAATTGCTTAAGCTACTTAAAAACGGAGTCAGGTCAATGTATGAGATGTTGTGAGAATTTTTATTTGAAATACGATATGTTTTTTTTTTTATGTGATAGGTAGCAGACGAGCAGGCGGATCACCTGATGGTAAGCAATGCCGCCGCTCATGGACACCTGCAACACCAGTAGAGTTACAAGTGCGCTGCCAACCTTTTATCCTCTTCCCCCCCGAGTGGGCCTCCGGTACCCTCACTCACTCGGCGAAACACAGCACAGGGGCTGCTTCACGCCGGTTTTCTGTGAGGCAGTGGTATTACTCCGGTCGAGCTGGCCCATTCATGCCGAAGCGTGGCTCTCCCACAGTTAAATGTCCAGTAATGTCCAAATAAACATAGCAACCACTACACCTCGTCAACGCATACGCAATTAAGTTATGACCCCAGCCTCAACCTAACCCAACACGCAATGATCCTCTCCATGATTAAAAATCAGCAGCCATCACGCTATCCATTGACAGGGGCCATCAGTGCGTCCGCGGTTCGCGTGCCGAGACCATGTGGTCGCCGCACGCAAGGGTGCGTGCTATGGTGGCAGACATTTGGACTGTTACGTTCGGTTTCGCTGTGACGTCACTGATGCTGGAACTGATGACTGTATAACTGAGTACGCTGAGAAAAACAGTAATAAGAAGTCGTATTCATGTTGTCACTTCATTTTTCACACCTATGCTTAACCGATGGCTAGGGTTTTCAACTTCGACCAAGTGACTAATATTCTGTATTGCGTACTATCGTGGCAGACATTTGGACTGTTACGTTCGGTTTCGCTGTGACGTCACTGATGCTGGAACTGATGACTGTATAACTGAGTACGCTGAGCAAAGCAGTAATGAGAAGTCGTATTCACGTTGTCACTTCATTTTTCACACCTATGCTTAACCGATGGCTAGGGTTCTCAACTTTGACTTAGGTATACCCAAGTGACTAATATTCTGTATTGCGTACTATCGTGGCAGACATTTGGACTGTTACGTTCGGTTTCGCTGTGACGTCACTGATGCTGGAACTGATGACTGTATAACAGAGTACGCTGAGAAAAACAGTAATAAGAAGTCGTATTCATGTTGTCACTTCAATTTTCACACCAACGCTAACGCTTGACGGTTGGCTAGGGTTCTCAACTTTGACTTTTTAAGTAATTACCACCGCTCATAGACACGTGCAACACCTGAGGCATCACAAATGCGTTGCCGGCTATTAGGGAAGGAATAGGCCCTTTTATTGAAGATCATTAGGTCGTATCTACTCGGAAACACCCTCGTTGGCAAATGATTCCACAGTTTCACTGACTTACTCGTGTACCCCTACTCTTGACTTTTGGCTAGGGTTTTCAACTTTGACTTTTTAAGTGATTACCACCGCCCATGGATACTTGCAACACCTGAGGCATCACAAATGCGTTGCCGGCTATTTGGGAAGGAATAGGCTCTTTTGTTGAAGATCACTAGGTCGTATCTGCTCGGAAATACCCTCGTTGGTAGATGATTCCACAGTTTCACTGACTTACTCGTATACCCAAATGACTAATATTCTGTATTGCGTACTATCGTGGCAGACATTTGGACTGTTACGTTCGGTTTCGCTGTGACGTCACTGATGCTGGAACTGATGACTGTATAACTGAGTACGCTGAGCAAAACAGTAATGAGAAGTCGTATTCATGTTGTCACTTCATTTTTACACCTACTCTTGACTTTTGGCTAGGGTTTTCAACTTTGTAGGGTTTTCAAATTACTCATAATTATGGAATGTACTAATAGTGTATGAGCAACATTATACAGGGAAAATATTTTGTGTATTGTTCAAATGAACAATTTTCGTGCCTATTTTTTTATTGATACAGTTTCGTGGTAGTAGCATTTTAGTTTTAGTTGTTAGTTTACACACACTTACCTGTTTGGATGTTGATTTAAAATTATCAATTTTGTAGACACAGCTTTATTGTATTGTTACCTGTAACAAACAAATTTAAAACATTAGTATTTTGTAGCAATGATTTTATGGTTAATCGTTTTTCACTTTTACAATTCTCATAGAGTAAAAACTAGTTTTGATGACAACTGATAAACTGTAATTATCGATAACTATCAAAGTAACATACCAGTAAATTAAGTTCGATTTTAATTTCGCGATACAATTCTATGTAAACGTTTTATCTGATATTTCTTGCATGATTACTACGGTGATAAATAACGAAAATATTATTATACAACGATAAAATGTTGGTGTTTTAATCCCAAAACACTCATAATAGGTAATACGAATAATGTCCCGTTAGCATTTAGAGAATCAAAATAAAAAGCACCTTCAGACTTTACACAATCAAGATAAGAGACTTTTCTGATTGTATTACTGTAGAGGTTTAAAGTATGATACATGTACCGTATGACTAATAATTTGCTTAAAAATTCCTTAAAGATAATTGATTTTCAAAAACCCTATTAGTTACCACCGCTTGTTAAACCAGTCGACAAAACAATAAATAAACGACCAAATAATAAATAATGGGTTATTTATTCGATTATTTCCAAAAATTAATATAAATATCTCACGCTGCTATAAAATCTAAGCGTTATATTGAATGCAGGCGCCCGCTGCGCCTGCGCGTATGAGGAGTCAATAATTGAGACATATATCAGAGCGATCGTGTGTAAGTTCAATAATACCCGAGTTACAGACACGGGTAAGTCGGTTTATTGTACATTTAAATGTGTTTACATTTACGGTGAATAGGGTTACAAGATTTTTAGATGGAGTCTCATTTGTTGGGAAAATGTTGTAACTTTGTATTGACCCGACACTAGCGTCCTTTGAGCGTTGGCGTCTTGCCAGCGACTTCCCTACACTAGCATTTTCGGGCGCTGCGTCGACGTGACTCCCAAAAAAAAGCTAGTGTTGGGAGGTCGCTAGCAAGACGCCAACACTGAAAGGACGCCAATGTGGTGTCACGCTTTGTCACTTTTTAGAATCTGAGCTTGTGTGCGTTATTGTCAAAACGTATTTACGCCTGCTGCGCTTGCGCGTATGAGGAGTCAATAATTGAGACATATATCAGAGCGATCGTGTGTAAGTTCAATAATATCCGAGTTACAGACACGGGTAAGTCGGTTTATTGTACATTTAAATGTGTTTACATTACGGTGAATAGGGTTACACACACTTACCTGTTTGGATGTTGATTTAAAATGATCAATTTTGTAGACACAGCTTTATTGTATTGTTACCTGTAACAAACAAATTTAAAACATTAGTATTTTGTAGCAATGAATTTATGGTTAATCGTTTTTCACTTTTACAATTCTCATAGAGTAAAAAGTTTTTGATGACAACTGATAAACTGTAATTATCGATAACTATCAAAGTAACATACCAGTAAATTAAGTTCGATTTTAATTGCGACGACAGAATTCTATGTAAACGTTTATCTGATATTCTTGCATGATTACTACGGTGATAAACAACGAAAATATTATACAACGATAAAATGTTGGTGTTTTAATCCCAAAACACTCATAATACGTAATACGAATAAGCATTTAGAGAATCAAAATAAAAATCAGCTTTAAACTTTACAAAACCAAGATGAGAAACTATTTTTTTTACTGTGATAGATGGCAGAAAAGCAGACGGATCACCTGATGGTTAGCAATTGCCGCCGCCCATAAAATCCTGCAACACCAGTAGAGTCACAATTTGGCAACTTTAACCCTATTTCCCCCCAATTGGGCCTCCGTTACCCTCACTCACTCGACGAAATACAACGCAGACGCTTCTTTACGCCGGTCTTCTGTAAAGCCGTCACTCCGGTCGAGCCGGCCCATTCATGTGCCCGTGGCTCTCCCACGGTTAAAGGTAACACGAAAAAGGGCCTTTAACATGTTACTCCAAAGGATCAGCGACTCCGAACCAAGAGAGCGCCATTTTGATCGATCCTACACTACTTGATGCCAGTTCTCTTTACTTGAGAAGTTCTCGCTTTAGCATATTTAGACCATCAAAATAAAAAGCACCTTCAGACTTTACACAATCATGATAAGAGACTTTTCTGATTGTATTACTGCAGAGGTTTAAAGTATGATGATACATGTAGGTACCGCATGACTAAAAATTTGCTTAAAAATTCCTTAAAGATAATTGATTTTCAAAAACCCTATTAGTTACCACAGCTTGTTAAACCAGTCGACAAACAATAAATAACGACCAAATAATAATAATGGGTTATTTATTCGATTATTTCCAAAAATTAATATAAATATCTCACGCTGCTATAAAATCTAAGCGTTATATTGAATGCAGGCGCCCGCTGCGCCTGCGCGTATGAGGAGTCAATAATTGAGACATATATCAGAGCGATCGTGTGTAAGTTCAATAATACCCGAGTTACAGACACGGTAAGTCGGTTTATTGTACATTTAAATGTGTTTACATTTACGGTGAATAGGGTTACAAGATTTTTAGATGGAGTCTCATTTGTTGGGAAAATGTTGTAACTTTGTATTGACCGACACTAGCGTCCTTTGAGCGTTGGCGTCTTGCCAGCGACTTCCCTACACTAGCATTTTCGGGCGCTGCGTCGACGTGACTCCCAAAAAAAAGCTAGTGTTGGGAGGTCGCTAGCAAGACGCCAACACTGAAAGGACGCCATTGTGGGGTCACGCTTAGTCACTTTTTAGAATCTGAGCTTGTGTGCGTTATTGTCAAACGTATTTACGCCTGCTGCGCTTGCGCGTATGAGGAGTCAATAATTGAGACATATATCAGAGCGATCGTGTGTAAGTTCAATAATACCCGAGTTACAGACACGGGTAAGTCGGTTTATTGTACATTTAAATGTGTTTACATTTACGGTGAATAGGGTTACAAGATTTTTAGATGGAGTCTCATTTGTTGAGGAAAATGTTGTAACTTTGTATTGACCCGACACTAGCGTCCTTTGAGCGTTGGCGTCTTGCCAGCGACTTCCCTACACTAGCATTTTCGGGCGCTGCGTCGACGTGACTCCCAAAAAAAAGCTAGTGTGGGGAGGTCGCTAGCAAGACGCCAACACTGAAAGGACGCCAATGTGGGGTCACGCTTAGTCACTTTTAGAATCTGAGCTTGTGTGCGTTATTGTCAAACGTATTTACGCCTGCTGCGCTTGCGCGTATGAGGAGTCAATAATTGAGACATATATCAGAGCAATCGTGTGTAAGTTCAATAATATCCGAGTTACAGACACGGGTAAGTCGGTTTATTGTACATTTAAATGTTTTTACATTTACGGTGAATAGGGTTACAAGATTTTAGATGGAGTCTCATTTGTTGGGGGACGGGTGATTTTTTTTCGTTGTAACTTTGTAGTGACCCCACACTAGCGTCCTTTGAACGTTTGCGTCTTGCCAGCGACTTCCCTATACTAGCGTTTTTTGGGCGTTTCGTCTATGCGGTCTCTAGTAGATTAGGTATATTCTCTGTGCTCTAGTCTAATTTAGACAGACTTTTATCGAAATTTAGTCTCTGACCAACAGCGTTACTGTACCTTTAAATAAAGAAAGAAAATATACTATTGGTTGTATATTTTACTTTTTTTATCGATAAAAACTATCTCTAATTATTATGTTTAATGTCTACAACAATATTTAGGTCAAGCTCCATATTTGAAAACATGACATATTTTTTATACAAATCTAACTTGCGCGGTTTTGCCACTCTGCGACAAACTTAATAAACATGTCATCGTTAAATTAAGACCAGGTACGAAGCATAAACAAGGCGAATAAAAAGGACCGTTCAAATAATAAATAATGAGTAGAGGATTAACTCTAATTATTTCTACGATTGTATTCTCGAAGAAGACAGGTCGAGTATACAGCAGTTTAGATAAATGAGTTATAGTTTTTGCGATCTGGGACATAAAATTGTGATTTGATTGCTCGTGGTAGGTAAGTTTGACATCAATGCCATGATTTATTAGATTGTTTTTATCCTAAAACAATTTCAAATTGATCGTGTTTTTGGTTCTTATTTTCTTATAAAGGAATATAGGATTGCAACTTTTATTGGGAAGAAGTAGTTCTTTTTTGTTAACTATTCGATGATTTGAAAATTGATTTCTTGAAGATATCGTAATGTTCACAAACCTTTTCTTCTTTTGCCCTATAATCAGAATTAAGGTAGCTGCTGATGTTATCATTTCCAAAAATCCTCAGAGTTTAAACTTTCACAAAGCAGAAATCAGAAAATAACTTTTGTAAGCAAGTAAAATAAACTAAAATTTGACTAACTCCTTTTTCAAATTGTCTTGACATCTTAAGACATCAAAATGTGTAGCCTAAACATCAAAGCACCTTATCGACCACTCACCGTGTATCAAACCACCATCCGCCTCTTCGATCCGTGTTCCCCGAATATGATAACTTGTTTAATTGACCAAGAATCGAATTTTGGACATCAAAACTCAACGTACACGTAAACCGACACTAAACAGTAGCTTATTTACACTACTTAAACATTTTGGAACGTCCAATCGAAAACGCACCTTAAGTTTATAGAATATAGTTTCAAGTTTCTTTGAGGTTCTTAAGTGGGAGATTACAAGGGGAATTTGATCTTAAGTGTGTTAGTTTAGGGTTAAATTTGAGGTGTAAGTCGTTAAGTCGCGGTGTAGGTGGTGTAAGGTTACAAACCCAGCGGTTTCCATGCCATTTAACAGTTAACATCTGAACGTCAAATCGTGTTAAGTCCTTTGGCTTGACGGACAGAGAACAGTTTGTGATTTTGCAAGGATAAAACATGGATGGCTTTATCTTGGGTTGTAGACACCGTCAAAATCTAGTCTTATTAAAACCAGAGGGCTAATCAATTACGACAAATTAAATCACCGTTTCATACAACATCGCAAAGTAAGTTTTTGGGAGTTAATTTATTTTTCTATATTTTTGAGTTAGTAGGTTTTTGGCTATTTCGTCGTGGTTCTACAAGTATGACAAAATAGAACCACGAGGAAACAACAGGTTTTTATCACGTATCAGTACTAAGAACGAATATGTCGATAAAGTAACCGGTTAAACTTTTGCGAATATAATACGATAACACATAGCACATCAAAACCATAATTATTATCACAACCACACACTTTGTTTCACAGAGTTTAGTATGCCATATCATCACAAATATTTTAGTGGGGCTAAGCCTAAACACTGACCAGCTAAAAAATCTTAAAATACCTGCCCGAGTTTTTTGCCTGAGTTGCCCCCTAAGCGTCAAAAATGTTGACTTACAACGCAGCCCATATGATAAGTAGTGCCTAATTTTTATTCGTATTTATTTCCTTATCACAAGGGTCAATACCTAAAGCCTTGCAACAGTGAATCGACCGTTGGCAGCGCAGGTAGCTCGTTTATCTGCAACTCTGCGTCGTACGTCAAACTGCGTCGGTGCGTACGCGCAGCGGAAACCTCACCGAGCACAGAGCCGTCCGTGGGTACTGGGGATTATTATATTTTTTTTATGTGATAGGTAGCAGGCGAGTAGGCGGATCACCTGATGGTAAGCAATTGCCGCCGCCCTTGGACACTTGCAACACCAGTGGAGTTACAAGTGCGCTGCCAACCTTTTATCCCCTTCCCCCCTGAGTAGGCCACCGGTACCCTCACTCACTCGGCGAAACACAGCACAGGGGCTGCTTCACGCCGGTTTTCTGTGGTATTTTTTATTATAGTAGTGCCTTACTTTGTTTCTGCACTTAATTTCGCCATTAGTTCCCATCGTTGGCAATAGATGGCGCTGGGCGTCGATTACGTCGCATCAAATATTTTCTAAACAGCAATAATTATTTTTCAACATAGTCTCTTTCTGTATCTACGCACCAAGTACAACGTTTCTCCAACATTACTATCTCTTTCTAATATCACTTAAAAGGGTGCGTTTCCACAGAAGCGGAGATCTGCGCGGAGTTGTGTTGCCGTAAAATCGATTGTGCATCGATTATTAATCGATTGTGTAAATGGGCCCCAAATAATCTAACAATCTATATGACAATCGATATGTTTCGCATTTTAAGTTGTATTTAAGGTTTGTCGATGTTCATGAAGTTTATTTCTTTATAAATAGTATAGATTTAATTATTTTTTCTTTAATAAAATCCAGTTTACATATGTAAGCATTTGTTGGTTAATCTGTATCTACTGTTCTTCATTTGTTGTCCTCAACAGCAGAAACCTACTCCAATCTTTCTTCTGTTCTAAAATCTAAAGATAAGAAGTCGTTGGGGAGATTGTGGCTCTGTACTTATTTATCCAATTAACTTACCCGACCGCCGAACTGGACAGTAATGAGTTTGCCACTTATTTATAGTACTAACAATCAATTGGTATTTCATTGACATTTAATGACGACGCGAATTGTTTGGAAAGTTAGAGATAATAAGTTTTGATTTAGAAAGATAGATTTCTTTATTGCACAAAACAAATTACGTTTTTCGCGTTTTATGATATAGGTGTCCTAACCTACGGTGCACAAACATGGTCCTTAACCGAAATTCAAAAGTCCAAACTTAAGGTTTGCCAAGGGCTATGGAGCGAAGTATTCTGGGTGTGAAGAGAGTGGACAGAATACGGAACTCTATAATACGTGCCAAAACTGGAGTCACCGATGTAGGCAAGAAAACTGCCGGGCTGAAATGGGAATGGGCGGGTCATGTCTGTCGAATGGACCCCGAAAGATGGACTAACATCGTAACCCAATGGTTACCTGATGGACGCCGACAACGGGGCAGACCTAAAAGCGATGGAGTAATGATCTTAACACCTTTGCAACCGATTGGCCACAGATGGCGATGGATAGAGATCGATGGAGGGACTCGGGGGAGGCCTTTGCCCAGCAGTGGGACAATATAGGCTAATATAAAAATAAAAGCGATTACTTTACATAAACAGGACTAAACGCGACGAAATTAAATAAGTACATTTTAGCACTTACTGCTTGACGTTTCGGCTGCGTTACAACAGCCGTGGTCACAAGCGAACTTGAGTTCGCTTGTGTTTATGTAAAGTATTTGTATAATGCAACGCGAAAGTTTAAAAACATATAAAAGCGATTACCGCTGCCAGTGGTGTCACAAGTGCGCTGCTTACCTTTTGCCCCCTTCCCCTAACCTCACTCACGCAGTGAAACATAACGCATACACTGCTTCACGCCGGTTTTCTGTGGTATTACTCCGGTCGAGCCGGCCCATACATGCCGAAACGTGCCTTTCCCACTGTTAAAATGTCCATCAAAAATCCCAGCTATTTGGCCGTTAATACACTTCGCACTAAACTTCAAAGTCCATTCGCTCGGAGTTCGCTCGAATCAGTTTAATAAGTCAAAGGCGCCGCGGTTCGGGGAACCCTGATTCCACTTGTACTGCTTAATTCTTGTCACTTGGGGTCATACAACCGATGTTTGTAAGAAAAATGATCGGCGCCGGAAACTTTTTAAACGATTGTTAACTATCCCTTAAGGTGGTTCCATTCGCGGGTTGAACAAAAGTATGTTTTTTTATGTGATGGCAGACAAGCAGACGGATCACCTGATGGTAAGCGATTACCATGAGCCCATAGACAGCTGCAATACCAGTAGAGTAACAAGTGTAAGATGTTCGAAAAATTTTTCGAACATGCTCAGGTTTGTGATCACCAATCCGTATTAGGCAACCGTGGTGAGCAAGCCTAATCCCATCATAGTAGCGATGACTTGATTTCTAAGATGGAGGGCTATGCCCTGCCGTGGAACAGTATATAGGCTGATACTTTACTTTATAAGTTATTTCAAAGTCGGTTAACTCCCCATTTAGTTAGATAAATGGCGCGACGATAAAATAGTACAACTGCAATGCAAGTAAAAATTTATGCATACAACTAAGTTACTTTTTCACGTCAACATAAATTAACGATTAGATTTCAACCCATCAAAGCCTCGATTAGTAAGACTAATTAACGTTAACCCGACCGCTAAATACTGCATTTCCTTCAAACTAACCTTATATGTCTTAAGTGTTACTTATCGAACAGTTAATGGTCAATAAGACCTTTACATGTAAAACAGTAAGAGTTGGAGTCGTCTACTGATGGTTCCGTATCAGAAATAATACTACTCTCGGCGTCAAAAAATCGCACATCTGCCTAATACATCGTGCTCATATCATGGCTTCCCCTGGCTACCGGTTGGAGCCGTAAAGTCCTTGAGTGGAGACCGCGACTCGGTAAGCGTAGTGTTGGACGCCCTGCGACAAGTTGGGATGATGGTATTCGAAGGCTGGCTGGTGTGGGCTGGATAAGAGTAGACGAAAATCGGGAGCAGTGGCGTGCATTAGGGGAGACCTATGTCCAGCAGTGGACTAGTGTGGGTTGCTGATGATGATCACTGCTTCGTATATTAAAAAGTAAAACATTTATAGCAATATTTTTTACGTAAGATGGCTTTTATAAAAACCAGTAGATCTGTTGATCAGGCTTCTACTATGTTCTTGTCCCATACAATGTTCTATGGAGCTGAAAAATTCATTTCAATTTTTTTGAACGAATCAAGAAAATCACCCATTATGGGGATGTTGGGGGATTTTCTTGATTCGTTGAAAATTGACTGGCCAATAGGAGGGGGAGAGACCCCTCTCTCCCTGCTCTCTCCCCCTCCTATTGGCCAGTCAATTTTCAATTAAGTTACGGAACCCTAAAAGGGGAAAACTTGAGGAGAGCCGCAGGCATTCACTAGATTAACATGTCGTCATTAATTAAATGGTCATACACTCGTAATCCATCCTTGTCTGTCCTTCTGTAACTTAAACCGCAATGTATAAGAAATGGGGTCATTTGGAATGAAGTCCTAAGGGAAACTTTAATTTATGGCAAAGTAAAATTATGATGGCGGAAAGATTAATGAATAAGTATTATGCATATGCAAATAAGTCCTGAAAAAAAGTAGCTGACATAATGACAGCAATGCGTTTCTGACTAATCGCGCAATACATGCATTTTTATGGCACTAATCGATCGTTTTTAGGGTACGGTAGACAAATGGCAAAAAAACGAAACCTTACATATACGTCATGTAAATAAAAACAACGCAAAATAATTTTAAATAACCACTACTTCCTCACTTTCACCATTCGTTTAAGTAATTAATTAATTTAATGGCCAAATTATTAACCAAACATTTGATTAAACTTTGACCTAACCTTAATCTGTCACTAATTATACCTTCTGAAAGGCCGAATCTAAAACCGAGAATATCTACGATGAAGACTGACAGTTTGTATGTCTGTGTGTATGGGTAGAACAATGATAGTAATTACATAATGATAAGCTATTTAAACGTTGCCTGGGGATCTGGTGGCTTAATGCTGATACGGTCAGCAGAATAGGTACGGTTCGGAGAAAGATGTGGGCGATTAAATGTTCAGTTTATTTCTTTATATTTCTTTTCTGTGAAATGTTTAGGTGCAGAACGTATTGGTAAAAAGTTTTTCATCTTTTTAATTGCTTATTTTGCTAGTCATTAACACGTTTAATATCACTAGTTTGTTAATGGCTTCGAAGGTGCCGCCTATCTTTCCAGATGGACTCGCCAGGTGAGCTGCCAGCACAGTAACGAACTTTGTGTCAACTCACTAGACGAGTCGTACAAACTTTAATTTATATACCTAGGTATTTTTTTGAATACGCAGAAAAAATAAAATAAGGCGGATTTTTATGAATAAAAAAAACACCTTCAATTATTATGATTAGATATTTTATTTAGTCACATATTCTGTAGGGGCAGCGTTTGTTTGTACTTATATTCCTTACGGATCAAATATCTTACTTCACAGATAATGGAAAGGGATTCATTTTGTTCTTTATCATTTTGTTGCAAAATTAAAAAAAAAAAATCTACATCTGAGACATTATTTACATACATTACATTATTTATAAAGAAATATATCTTACAGACAACGACAAGGTATACAGTTATACCAAAACAGAGAAAAACTAGCGCTAAGTAATTCTCATCCAGCGCCATCTATTGGTACAGATTAGAAACAATGTCCTGAAATTAAGTGAGGGCAGGCCACTAGCATTAAAAAACCGGCCAAGTGCGAGTCGGGCTCGCGCACAAAGGGTTCCGTAGCAGCAAATATAATAAACTTAACCAAAATTACAGTTAAATCAACCTATCTCAAAAACTATAAGAGATACTTTGATCAAACCAAAAATCGTTGAAAGAGTTAATTAGCATGCATCACCTCTATTTTTTTTAGAATTTTATACCCCGTAGTTATAAAAATAGAGGGGGGGGGACATACTTTTTACGACTTTGAGAGCTGATATCTCAAAAACCGTTCACTTTAAGAAAAATGTTTTTTAGAAAACTTTATATCATTTTAAAAGACCTTTCCATTGATACCCCACACGGGTATGTACATCGAAAAAAAAAATTTCATCCCTCAGTTACATGTATGGGGGGCCCCACCCCCAATTCTTTTTTTTACTATTTAGTGTCATATTTTTGTAGCGGTTCATACAACACATATTCCCATCAAATTTCATCACTGTAGTACTTATAGTTTCCGAGTAAATCGGCTGTGACAGACGGACAGACGGACAGACGGACAGACGGACATGACGAAACTATAAGGGTTCCGTTTTTGCCATTTTGGCTACGGAACCCTAAAAACATTAATAGACTAATTCTTGTATTGAAATTATTTATCGCCCAAAGTTGCCAACAATGAAAACTTCAAACTCCTTTCACAGCAATCACAAACAATTGCCACTATTATACATTTCCCAAAATATTAACGCTTAGATAATAATATTTGGAAGCGGCGTAATAGCTCCAACTTTTGTATTTCGAAAAAACATTTCTGGATAATTACGGATAATTGACAAGATTACAATAATACGATATAATTTAGCTGCTGGCTGTACTTTTCATGTTTTTCGTGGAACGAATACCGTAGCATTTGTTTGATGTGGTATAATAAGACTCAATTATGAAAAAGTTGCGTTTGTACAAATATTTTGTATGTGGGGTGTGGGTTTTCTATAATATGATGTATCTGGAATATTTGGGTACGGGAAATAGAAAAAACAAAAGTCGGTTGCACATTCTTTGAGTAGGTAGGTACTTATAACAAAAATAACACTGATTTGATCATTGTTGGTCACATGTGCTAGACAAAAAGTTGGAAATAATTAATTATTAATGGAACAAAATGTGCAAAAAAGAAACAGAATCTGGTTGACTATTGATGTCAAATAGTTCGTTGACCTACGCTTTGGGCAGTGCGTACATGTTTTTTTTATGATCATCCTAGTTAGTTAGTTTAGCCTTTGTCTCAGTTGCGTCCCAAGCTGTCGCTTCGAAGCCCAGAGTTCTCTTACTTGTTACGAGTCTTCCATTACGTACAGTCTTAGGCACGTCCCAAAATGTAGTGAGTTTATAGGCATGCATGTCATCTCTCACGACGTGAAGCCAAACCTATATGGGTCTACCCCTTCTGTCAGAGCTCAGTGGTGATTGAACGGCCAGAAATAATGGCATTTTTGTCAGAAAAAGGGCCCAGTTGTCAAAAATTGCATTAATGAGTTATGTATCCAGAAATGCTTAAAAAAATTCCTCCATTTCTGCATACATAAGTAATTTATGCAATTTTAAAACAATAATTGTGCCCTTGTTCTACCAAAAGTACAATTTTGTTTCCCCTAGAGCTTCTTGATCATTGAGCTCATCAAAAGTTCCGTTTAAATTAAATGTTCTTATTTAATGAGACCACGTAAAGACATTATCTTGATAAAAAAAATTAGACACTAACTTAAAAACCCTTTATCTCAAACTACATTCACAAATGGACATTATTTGAAATGTCAACTCGCTCTGTTTCTAGAATTGATGCTATCTAGCGATCTACACTAATTTAATCATTATGACTCAACACTAAAATTGCGTATTTTTCTTGTTCTATGCAGTTAGTTCGAGTAGTTCAGTTGATACTTAAGATTTAGAGTGAAAAGATCAGATAATGTAATGCAATCCATACTATTTATAAAGAGGTTAATTCTATAGACATAATAGACCTTAACTAACCGAAAAAAGGAGACACTAGCGTGATGCAATCGGCACTCAGCGCCATCTATTGGTACAGACACAGACAGTACAGAGAGCGGACCACTAGTGTAATGTAAAGTGGACTCCTGTTTCTGTACAGAGACTCCTACTTAGTCCATTGTACGAGATAGAGTTATTCTAGCCAGTCTAACTTCGCCCAGAAGCGCAAAAGCTTGCTGGGAACTTCACAGGCTTCGCGAAGTGACCTCTTGATTGTCGTCAATATAAAAAAATATGTTAATCTCTAGAGTCCTCTGCAGGGCAAAGGCGGAGGCCTTGAGGGAGCCCAAGTACCTCCATTGATCCCTATCCAACGCCCTGAATACTTTCTAATCTCGAACATACTTATACCAAGAGGTGTTGAAATGATTAAATCCAGCCACTTATATAAGTCACTCCATTCATTTGAGTGAACTATTTCATCCAAGTCTACCCACAAACGCACCGACAGCACAAAATAATTACACACAGAAAGTTGACTGCCCACTAAGAGCTAAAAACGTGTCATGTACTCACGCATGCGCACTAATGGGGAAATACGCCTTTTCGACCACATTAATCCTAGCCTATGACATAAGATTGTCGAACTGTCGAGGTCTGTGGTAGAGGCCGCGCGCTTATGTACTCATGCCGGGCAACAACCCTAGCATATGTCAACGAACTCTTCTAAATTCAAAATCAGGCTGAGTCTACCTTCTGTGTGTACTTATTTTGTGCCGACAGTGTCACCTCATCGCTAAGGCAGACCACACACAAAACTGCAAATAATTTAATCCAACTGATATGCAGCTGTTGCACAAATGCCGCAGACGTTTCTTAAAAGATGTTTTGCTAACTTTCCGAGTGGCGGCACGTGCTTAATTGTTTAAATGAAATCGTGTTTACTGAGGATCGTGGGTTTACGCACCTGTAGGACATTTTTATAAGGTGTTTAAGTTCCCGTTGTAAGTGGTTAATTTTATTATCTACTAGCGGCCGCCCGCGACTCCGTCCGCGTGGAAAAGTAACTTTTTACCCCCCTTTCAACCCTTTACAACCCCCTTTTCGCAATAAAAAGTAGCCTATGTCCTTTCTCAGGGTCTAGATTATCTGTATACCAAATTTCATTTAAATCCGTTGAATAGTTTTGGCGTGAAAGAGTAGCAGACAGACAGACAGACAGAGTTACATTCGCATTTATAATATTAGTATGGATTATTTGACCGTGGGGGAGCTACGCTTCGGCTTACGGCCTCGCAGAAGATTGGCGTGAAACCACGCCTGTACTGTGTTTTGCCAAGTGAATGAGGGGGGTTGGGGTAAGGGGGTTAAAAGGTTGGCAGCGCCCTTGTGACTCCACTGCTATTGCAGGTGTCAAGGGCAGCGGCAATCGATTATCATCAAGTGATCCGTTCGTTACCAGGTTATCAGTCTGCTCGTCTGCCACCTATCACATAAGAAAAATAAAAGCTCTAAATCAACTCAAGATCAAGAGTTGTAACTAGTATAGAATAGGAAAGCAGGAAGAACCTGCAAAACCAGTAGCTGCCAACCTTTAACCCCCTTTCCCCCGATTGGGCCTCCGGTACTCTTACTCACTCAACGAAACAGCGCAGATTCTGTTTCACGCCAGTCTTCTGTGAGGCTGTGGCATCACTCCGGTCAAGCCGGCCATGCTGTAACCTGGTTCTCCCACGGATAAAATTCCACGTAGGTAAATATTAAGCTGCGATCAGACTAACTCTAGATAACAATTACATACTGAAAGCGTTAGAAAAATACTTCATTCATGGTGATACTTATAAGCGTTGAAGCTGTATATAAGGTTTCATTATCGAAGATATAAAGGTATTTATTTATTTTGCTCTATAGGAATTGAAGGTAGAAATTAAGACATTAAGATGATTAAAATATCATGGTAAATATACCTCTCAAGCTCCTTGTATAAACAACTGGGTATAGACTTGATGGTTAAAACCTGTTTTCAGGCAGTTGGTTCGAAGACACGCAATAGATTAAAATACAAGCCAATAGGAGTAATGGTACCTCAGTGCACGGCCACTCGCGGTTCTGAAACGGGAGCATTGTAGATTCGAATCCGGGTCAAATTTATACATTTTTAGACTGAGTGGGTATAATTATTTTGTTTAATAGTGTTGTATTGTTGTGTTGTGCAGTAGTCGGTAGGCAGCGGCATGACTGTGCCTCGGCTTTTTGTTGTCTATGAGCGGCGGTTACCATTTACCATCAGATAGGCCGCATGCTCGTCTGCCTACTTCAGCTAATAAAAAAATATATATATATAGGTATATTATCTGCCTGTATAGTATTTGTCCCACTGCAGGGCAAAGGCCTTCATCATAGAAACAATTCATCGCTAATGTAATGGGAATTTATACTCTTCATTGGCGGCGTTTCTAGAGTTTCTCTCATAATTAAAATTTAACAGCTGATTCACTAAATTCATCAACCATCATTTGAATTCATCACAAGAGAATTCATCATCACAACTCTCTTAAAACTAAACGGATTCAGCCCCACATCGAGTGCATTTACTACCATTTTAAACTGTTATGTTGTAGTAAACACAACTTAGCAATTCAGTTTTTTGCTCGTCTGGGCAGTGAAGCATTCGTACACAACTAGTAGTGGTTTGCCAACCGCCTTACCAAGAAACTTAATTCCAGTAGTCTCTTTGGAGAAACGTACGCGGTCCAAGATGGAGAGAGCTCAAGTTTAACTGGTCGTAAAGGTAGTTATTTTTAAAATCACCATACTGTTATATCGGTTATTATGTCTACTTAAGTACAAGTTTATGAGGTGAAGCTGGAAAATGGGCATTGGCAAGATAAATCGTTCAGAACTGGGCTGTAAATGATTTATGGTTTACGAATCGACTGATAATAATGGCATATGCATAACTTCATAAGTATTTTAGGTAAGTGAGTACAAGCAAAGATTTAAATCAAGTACAAGTACATACTTATTGAGCTGATATACTTATCTTTTTTTCTCTCATTATATAATAAAGGGGCAGTTAGTCAATTGGGTAGCATTTAAGTGACGGCTGCACTGGGATTCCCGGTCAGACCAAAATTTGTGCCTGAGGTTTTCTGTAATAAATTCTCAGTGTCAGCCCGAAGTTTGGAAGATGGTGGTTGTATCCCAGTGCCTCGGAAAGCACGTTATGCCGCTGGTCCTTTGCCTGATCCCACTTGTGTTGTTAAACGCAAAATTTTAAGTATTACCAACTTTTTCTAGATCTTTAACTGACCTTCGATGATATCCTATCCTTTCTCTTATATATTATAACTAGTGGCCCGCCCTCACTTCGCTTCGGGACCGTAATTCAGAAATGAACCAATAGATGGCGCTGTGTCCAATTACATCGCGCAAGCGTTCCGTCTTTTCGGTTTACCTACAAGCCTTGTCGTTGTCTAATGAAGTTATCTCTTTATAAATAGTATAGATAGATGAGCTCCTTTTTAACGAGAGTCTTACTGATGTAGTATTTAGCTTAGGTCTTTTGTGGATTTAAGTTCCAACTAACGGGCCATCAAGGTAAAGCGTACTCCTTTTTTAAAAGGGAGGTAATAAAATAGCGAATTCTCTGATGTCGCAGATGTTCATGGGTCGCGATGATTACTTGTAATCAGGTGACTCGTTTGCTCATTTGTCGCCTTTAGCAAAAAAATATCCTTTGCGTTTAGTAATGATGACCTGGACGATGCATGAATTACTTATCATCATTCGGAATGTTCCAGAAACTAATTTGTAAATCAAAATGAAAATTGTTTGACTAATCGCTCATTTTTTAAACAACTAATTCCCATAGACTCCCGTAAATAAGAAGCTATATTAGCGCGATCACAATCAGATAAAACTAGAAAAAAAAACCGGAAATAACCGGTTGGACAGCAACCGAACCGAGACTAAAAACTAAAAAACGAACCATTATGTGAACCCGACAACCTCGTGGGAGACACAATTATTTTCCAATTTTAATCAAAAAATATCTCTGCAGCCTTTCACTTCCACTTAAGTATTTAAATGTCAATCTTTTTCTTCTAAGACAGAGCGTAGCCTTAACTTCTTAATCCACCAAACTGATTCCGAACTCTATTTTCAAAGTCTCAAGAATTAAATTCCTTTAAGCTAACGATTTGATCTGAAACAATTCCAAATCGTATGATTAATGTTTTTTAGTATGCCTACTTCTACTTTTACAGACAATAAATTGATCATTGAGAAGCAAACTTTAAAAGTGAAACAATAGAGTTGGTTTTCACTAGTGGATCAAGGAATGATCTGATCGTGGAAATTAGAAAGCAGTTGAAATTGATAAAAATAACATTAGATTGCAATAATGATATTTATTACCAAGGCGTTAATAAAACCATAGATAAACTGTTGAGGTTTTGTAATGTAATCACATAATAGGAAATAATCAGTCAATGTCATAGTGTTTTTGTATGAAATCAATCTGTTTGGATTCAATCTTTGCTCGTGGGATATCATTAGCGGTCATAAACAGTGGAGTAACTTCAGAAGCTAACGTGAAGTTAATAAAAAGTTTACTTTTTTTGAGTTCCGGATCTTAAAACGAAAAACGGAATAACCCTTTAATAAATTACTACTGAGCACGCCTTACACTTTTTTCGGAATGGTAGTCTCAAATTGAACCAAGAGATGGCGCTGAGCAGTTCAATTAAATTGCGTAAGTGTTTTGCTTTTTTGGTTTACTTTAAGCTTGTCGCTGTCTCTAGAAGTTATATCTTTACAGTTCCGCCTTCACTTTATTTCGTTACTTAACTTAGACTAGTAGGTACCAGTAGATGGCGCTGGGAGTCGAATACATCGCGCATGTGTTTCGTGTTTACAGTTTAACTTTCACGTGGGCTATGAGATTATACAATACATCTTTCTATACATTATTGCCGGGTGGATATTCTTTTTTGTATAGGATAGCAGCTGATTTTTATACCGTTTCTAATTGTTGATCAAACATGCTTAAAGCTTTATTAATGGCTAGCGGCCCGCCCTCACTTTGTTTCGGAACATAGTTTTTCTGTGTTCGTTGTAGTTTTTTGCCAACAGATGGCGCTGGGCGTTGATTAAATCGCACCAGTATTTCGTCTTTTCGGTTTACGTATAAGTTTTGTGTTTATCACAGAAATTATCTCTTTATAAAATAGTATAGATATGTATTAAGGGGGCTATGGCATTAAAATGATAAAAAAGAACGATGTATACAGGGTGGTATTGAACTTATTATGCTTAAGATATGAAGTGTTTACTCCTACGGCAGCCACAACGGCACCGAGAGGCGTCTTTAGCAAAAACGCGCAGGCGCATCTGTGGCCCGGAAGTAAGGCGCGGCGGATACTAGCAGGGAGAATAGAAAATTCTGGAATAACTAGTCATTGAAGTCACTAGTAGTAGGAGTAGTAGTAGTTGAACGTCATTGAATGTCATTGACCTGAACCCGTTGTTTACAGATATCAAACAACAGTTGTTTTATGACGTTTAATAATTCGCATTAAATAATTCAACTTTTACAACAAAATCGGTCACGTGACTTGTTAACTTGTTAATTTTGTATGGGTTGTAAACCTACCTATTATTTTTCATTGTAATAATTGATGAGCTATTGATGATTATAAATAATGATATTGATAATTTATTTCACAAAAATCAAAGTACATAAGATGGCATGCAAAAATATATCCGTCTATTTAACCACAATATAGTGGTATGTGAAATATTATGTCAATGAATGACATAAAATGAATGAAATCTTTTTTACAGTATAAAGAAAGTCTTTTATTAACTTAAACCAGATAAAACTAATAAATAACAAGAAAAGTTAAGAGAAGAAATCAAGGATTTTGATTTTAATTAGATGTTTCTGCAATATATGTTCTGCAAATGTGTAAAGTTGTATAGGTAGAAAATGCAAAATCAAATGGTGCTGCAGACAATGTCAAGCGAAAAAGTAATACTTTGAAATAAGCATTAAGACTGGGAGTCGTAAAATGCATTCAAACGATTGATCAAAAATTATGCTACCTGTTTAACGAACTAACAAATTAATGAACCATTCCTTATACTCTAGCAAATAGAAACTTTAAAATTTCATAACTTTGACATTTTGTGATCTATCGATTCATTACACGATTTTCAAGTTGATAGTCCCTAATGGAAAAACAACTTAGTTTTATCACGCATCGGAGGAGCCATCATGTTTATGTAAAACTGGTTGGCAGAAAATAATAGGTTGCGATTTGTTTACGACTGTTCGACTGGCAGTCATGTGCTAATAACTATTAATTGTGAACTGTGATTTTGAAGCGTATTCAGGAAGTATTTGCAGGTGGAAGATTGAATTACGATGACGGCAAATATCTTAAGCAGAAGTAAATTGAGCTGAACGGGTACAAGGAGATCTTTTATCTCGATAGAATCCATCGCTAAGCCGATAAACAACGCTTCGGCATGAATGAGCCGGCTCGACTGGAGCAGCGTTTGCGCTATGTTTCGTCGAGTGAATTAGGTGCCGCTGACCATAAACACCTGCAACACCATTAGAATCACAGGTGCACTGACAACTTCTACCCCCTTTCCCCCAATTGGGCAATTTTTTCAACTTCCCGCAGCGGTATTTCCGAACCGGTACGACATTCAAATCTTTAAAAAACCTTCCTAAAAGGCCGGCAACGCATCCGCACTCCTTCTGGTGTAGCAGATGTCCATGGGCGGCGGTGATCACTTACCATCAGGTGACCCGCTTGCTCGTTTGCCTCCCTATAATATAAAAAAAAAACAAAATTGGGTGAGGACTCATTCAACGAAACACAGCGCAGGGGCTGCTTTACGCCGGTCTTCTGTAAGGCCTTGTTATCACTCCGGTCAAGCCGGCCCATTCATGCCAAAGCATGGCTCTCCCACAGCAATTTGAGACTTCAAAATCAATGCGAAAATATAAGAAGATTTTATAGTGTAAGCCAAACTGTGCCACTGTACGCTGCGCGAGCGCACACCGTGACGCGGTCCATACCTACGGTGAAAATTGCAGAAAATTAATTCATTTATACAACTGTGCGATACGCGCCGCGGCGCAGTGTGCGATGGCCTTTACTTTGGGCTGATGTTTGTTTTTGTTTTGTTGTGTTTTGTTTTCCGGGTTGTGGGATAACGGTTTTGGTTTTTCTGTTTTTTTTTTATGTTATAGCATGTGCGGCTGTCTGTACTTATATCGTAGATAACAAAATATTGATAAATAATATAAGTCGTGTGTTCGAGTCATGTGCCATCCAAATGTGTCGATGTATTCTTTAATTGCATAAGTTGCTTAAAAAATGTAAGGAATGCCATTTACATTCGCTTTACGCCCCTAGAATAAAAAAACTTAACAATTTTGCCATTCAATTAATTTTCAAAATAGATAACCATAATGATTACAAATTGTGGTGTCAGAACAACAGATAACTATAAATAGACTTGTAATATTAGTGCATTATCTCATAATACATGTATTAATACATGAAAATTTTCATATGTTAATTATATTTTTATGCCTTATACGACCTACAATTATTGTTTTCTATAAAAGTATTTAACTATAAAACTATTTCTATTACTAATTGGCTCGATGGTGTATTTAGTATTGACCCTCATACGCCAAAGGTCCGATCGTCACCCTGGACAAACATTTGTGTGATGTACGAACAGCCACACATCAGGTTATCAAAACCTGTCAAATTTCAACTATTGATATTGAATCTTATGTATATTTGACAGTAAGATGAGAGTCAATTGTATATCTTGATGTGTGGCTGTACGTACATACACTTGTTTTTGTTCAGAGTCTGGGTGCAATATAAGTATTTAAGTATTATATTTTGTGATTCCTCTGTTGTCTGCTATTTGTTTAGTATAAAGTCAGGTCAATGTATGAGATGTTGTGCGTATTTATATTAATACTCTCTTTATTCAGGGTGTATTGGTAAACATTTGAGTATATATCTTTAACCACGTCTTGTGCCAACCATTCTGAACAACATAATGTATTTTGATCAACGACTTTTGGAAATTCTTCGAGAAATTTCTTCGAAAAAAGACTCTTAAACGACAAATGACTAGGCAAGTCACATGGCCCACTTAGTAAAGTTGAAATTGGTTTACGCGACTATTCAAAAGTCCTAGAAATAATATTGTTCAGAATGTTTGGTAAAGGTATCAATTGTAGAAAAGATTACTCGTTTTAAAAATGCAATGAAAATGTAAATTAAAATTGTAGCAATAAAAATACAGTGCAATGTCGAACCTTCTAGGCCTATCTACAATGAATATAAATAGGCGTTTGAAAAACCGATAACAGTACTAAATAGGCCTGCGTCAATTATGATGCTATATCATAATTGTGGCAGACAATAAGCGGGAACTTAATTTGTATGCCGTTATTGACGTAATATAGAGTGCATCTGAGAACATTTACATCCCTTTAACCACGTCTTCTACCAATCATTCTGACCAATATTTGTGTGGCCTTTGGGAATTCGCATAAACAAATTAAATTTTTCTTAAGTACAAAGTTTGTCACATATTGACTGTCTAGTCCATTTTGTATGGGAAGTCGAAAAGTTTTCAACGCATTTTCAAAAGTCGTAGAACAAAATGTTGTTCTGAATTATGGTTGGTAGAAGACATGGTTAATGGGAAATTAATGTTCACACATACATCCAGCATAAAGATAGGCTAAAATTATTTCTTGTGTACACTTTGTGCAATGTTAGTAGTTATCAAAGTATGTATTAGGAATTTTGGCAAAAGGTATAACGATACGTTTAGACTACGATTCAGGATTTGGGGAATCTGGTAATTACATTGAAGCGATGCACGTCTGACACATACATTTGAAAAATCGAGATATCGGATTGATTCGACCCCAGAGTCTTGGTTAGAATCACGTTCGAGTATGAAAGGCGCCATCGTAAGGCCTAGAGAGCAGAAAATTCTATTGGAGTGTCGAATATTAGGAAAGGCCTATGTCCAAGAGTGGACTGCAACAGGCTGATGATGTTGATGATGAATTAAAGGAAAGCAAGTAAGTTTTAAGTGCAACCGACTAGCTTAAATGCCACAGTACTATTAGCCATTGCGCTACCACAGCAGTTATGTCTCACATTGACATTCAATAGTAAGAATTCACATTGACGTCTGTGTATGTCTGTTTCCGCACATTGCAGTATTGCGTTGACCTTCAATGCCTTTAATGCCTTCAATTGAAGGCTCATTGACGGATAATGCAAGTGTGTCATTGCAAGTAAAAAAGGTGCCTTCACGTTCACCAAGGTTAGGCTCACACTGTTGGGAGTTTTTTGCGTTAGAGATGTGGAAAAATACGAATTATGAAGAGGTAAATTCTATTGACTTAATCTAATACAAACCAAAAAGGTGAAACACTTGCGTGATGCATTCGATATCCAGCGCCATCTTTTGACATAGAGTAGAAACATTTTCCGATAATAGTTTGAATTAAATTGAATAAATGCTTGTTTGCTATGAGCCGTAATGCGGTCATCACAAACCCAAACTACGTTAAAACAATAAAATTCGAAACATACCTACTTTTTGCTCGACCCGGTACTTAGACCACTAGACCAACTAGTATAAAGTTCTGGTTTGTATAGTGGTTTAAGTACCTGGCCGTTATCTCGAGGTCCCAGGTTCAACTCTCGGGTCGAGCAAGAAATATGTTTCGAATTTTTCGAACACGAACATAGCTGGGGTTGATGATCACCAATCGTTATTAGGCAAGCTTGAGCCTAATCTCATCATAGTAGCGATGACTATTTCTATTATGGAGGTCTTTGCCCAAATTGGGACAGTACCTAGGTACTAATATGGTACCTAGGTATAGGCTGATACTTTACTTTAGATTAATTTTGGTGAGCAGTTCAATAATAACCTTCACAAATTACCTCTTTATTAATAGTAAATAACGTAAGTGAAGCCACATCTCTATTTCGCACCTTCGAGCATTGCAGACAAGAAAAAACATAAACCCGTGTGATTTCTGCACAATGGTGTTTAATAACCTTTATTGGTTGATAGCGTCTATTGATAGCATTTAATTTATACTTTTTACTTCGCTTCTGGTGGGATTGTGGGGGCTTCTTATATGTTTCATCTTCACACTTCTATTATATAAAGATAATATATCTATTTAACTAGTAAGCGATCACCTTTGTATGAGAGACTTGTGTTCTTTGACGTATTCATTATAATTATATGTTTTTGCCTTCTATATTATAATACAAAGAAAGTTGAGTGTTAACCAACCACCTAATTATAATCTGACGCTTGTCGTTATAGACGAGAGTTGATTTTAATTAACTTAATAATTTCACTATTGTGTTCCAACACTTGTCTGCATTAAATCTGTCGAACTTCTTTTTAAGTTTGCCATGGATTGCCAATCTTCAGTAATGAAGCGTCATTTCAAGAAGATACCAATTGTAGTATCTTCAGCTGTCTTACTGGTTAATTAATTGGTTACCTACTCAATTAACATTAGTTTCATTACCAAACATTGTTAAACTGGTAGCTTAAAATATCAGCCGTTATATCTTCTAAAATCTTTAAACATGTTTAGAGAAAATCTGCACGATTCGTTTTATTTTAATGTGATAAGGTCGTAAGGCTTGGAGGGACTCTTGGAAGGCCTTTGCCCAGCAGTGGGACAATATAGGCTAACATAAAAAAAGACCCATAAGCCTTTTAAAAGGCATAAAACAATTGATTTTCCATTGTATCTGCTGTCTGGGCGTTACGACGTTATGTGTCAGACGAGCAGACGAATCATCTGAATGTAAGCGATTGCCGACGCATAAACACCTGCAACACCAGTATAGTCACAGTGCGCTGCCAACCTTTCCCCCTTTCCTCCTAATTAGGCCTCCGGTACCCTCACTCGACGAAACAACGCAGGCGCTGCTTCACACCGTTCTTTTACGAGGCCGTGGTATCTCATATTAATATTGAGCTAAAGCGTGGCTCTCCCACGGACATTTGCTAATATTAACTTAGACTTACTAACTCCTGGAAACAAAAAGTTAGCTTCTTTTTCCGATAAACACCCCATTCAAACAATTACACGTTTAAATTCGAATTCAATGCAAAACCAAAGCTTACGATAACAGCTCCATTATAACTGCTATAGAGACAGTTCGATCACTTTTTCTGCAACTCTTAAACAGCCGCTATAACACCTCATTGTGTATAGTCGCTTTTTAACTGCTGTTTTTAGATCCAATAAGATGTACGAACATAAATTACAATTGTAGCAGTTTTTAAGAATTATTCTCATTATTTTGCCATATATACTCGTTACTGTAAGTATGTGAGACAATTATGGATTCTGTATGTGAGAGAGTATTCATATTTATGGTGTTGTCTTTATGTTCCGTTATAAGGGGCGTTGTTTATGTAAGTGATATAATAATGACAGATAAACGTTGATATAGCTTCTCATGGGAGGAGTTCTTCGATCATGTAAACTAGTGCTGGCTACCGATAGTCCATTATCGATAGCAAAAGAAAAGTCAAAAGTATCGATAGTTTAACATAACTCGGGTCTGTGATCACCAATCCGCATTAGACAAGCGTGGTAATTAAGCCTAATCCCATCATAGTAGCGATGACTTGATTTCTATGATGGTGGCCTTTGCCCTGCACAGTATATTGGCTGATACTTTACTTTTTCTTAAATAATATGAAATTGAATTATATTTTATGATATTGATGTAAACTTTACAGAAATAATGCGTTTAGTGATTTTTTTAATTAGGACTAGAGTTAGACCCCTAAGAATAACCCTTAGATATGTTGTGTTTTCATGCTATTTCCAAGTCAATATATATTTTATTTTAAACACCTGCAACGTAAGACAGAACTTCTTATAATAAGGGACTGAAAAAATTAATAACCGACTTGGTATTATTATATGGATGTCACTACTTTTTATTGTAGAATAACTAACTTGTGAGACTCGTATTTTTTATATATATTTATCAATTTGTGTTTATCTACTAGATAATTGGTTTAATTAAATTATGGTCCACCCCTGTATTAGCTGTACAAGGGGTCTTTATAGTGCCTTGATGAGAGTCATTGACAATAAAAATTGGTGTGTCATCTTAAAAAAGTAGTTTAAGGACCACATCGGCAGACATATCATACCTATACCTATTAAAGGTACTGTTCTTTTTTTCATGAAATAGTTGGCAGACGAGCCGACGAATCACCTTCTTCTGCTCTTGTCTAACCTTCTTTTAACTTGTTAAGCTGTAAGGCCATACCTATAATTTTCTAAAAATAGCATACTAGTGAATCGATGTACGTTTTATAATAGTTTTTTTACACATCAACATCGAAAAGGTGACCTACGCTCTTAGCAGTAAGAAGACACCAAAAATATTTTGTCATTTTTGATATACATACATATTATATATATTTGATTTAATCATCCCCTAAATCGTTTCTCAGAGACATTGTGCCCGACTTAGATTATTTCTTCCCTAGATGGAAAAACTTATACGTCGGTTGTATATCTTAATAAATATAGCCAAGTATGATCTATGTTGTCAAACAAATAAAGCGCTAACAAAGATAAATAGCATGACAAAACACTAAAAAGCATTTTAGTTTTTCCATAAAATATCCCTTTATAAAGCATTCTGAATACCAAAGTATTCACTTAAGGTATTATAGCATAATCTTACAAACACCTTTGCCACATTGTCACCATCTGTCCTCATCATTCTTTATGATAAAAACAGGGATAGAGATAAGTATGTATGTATAAAATAGTTACTACCAATATACACAAGGATCACCTGAAGGTAAGCAATCCACCGCCCAGTACCTAATTATTTGCTAGTCTAAATATGTAACTCGGAAAGCAATTTTTCATTTTTCATTTTTTTTTTCATAGGTGCTACAACATCAGTAGAGTCAAAAGTGCACTGCCAACCTTTAATCCCATATACCCCTAATTGGGCCTCCGGTACCTTCACTCACTCGACGATACATAGCCCAGGCGCTGCTTCACGCCGGTCTTTTGTGAGGCCGTGGTATCACTCCGGTCGAGCCGGCCCATTTATGCCGAAGCGTGGCTCTCCCACGGTATAGACTAATTATAAATAAATAGTCCATGATGCTAGTAAGCGATTGCATCTCAAATTAAATTAAAATCAATCAATTTAATTAACTTAAAATCATAAACCTCAGTCTTGTGGAATAGTTTAGCTGCGGCAGTATTTCCTGACGGCTATGACTTAGGGACCTTCAAGAAACGAGCGTACTCCTTCTTAAAAGGCCGGCAACGCATCAGCGACCTCTCTGATCTCGCAGATGTTCATGGGCGGCGGTGATTACTTACCAGCAGGTGACCCGCTTGCTCGTTTGCCGCCTCTAGTATAAAAAAAAAAAAAAAAAAAATCATAAAATTCATTCATCCATACTAATATTATAAATGGGAATGTGTGTCTGTCTGCCTGTACCTTTGTCTTTCTTTCACGGCAAAACGGAGCGACGAATCGACGTGCTTTTTAAGTGGAGATAGTTGAAGGGATGGAGTAACATAGGCTACTTACCCTCCGTGCTACCCCGAATTTAACGCGAGCGAATCCGCAGCTAAAAGCTAGTTCATTATGAATGAAATACTCAACCGTGTACTATCACAAGTTGTACGTTTAGTACAACAAAGTTTCCAAGTTAACATTGTTACTCTTGAACTCTGGTCAGAAATAAAGTTTTTAATAGTTTTTCATTCAATCATCCATTACTCCGCTCACCGTCTCGACTAGATCAACATTGTTGTTTAAGTGTGAAAGTATAATTTAACTCATAATACCCTTTTTGCGCAGTCGGCCTCACCTTTGATCTAATTAGTATACTCAGTATGGCAGGCACGTTGCACTGACCGGTAGGACAAAAACTTTGTGCTGCGTTCACATTTAACAGTGGGAGAGTCACGCTTCGGCAATGTGCTAGCTTGACCGGAGCAATACCATGCCACGTCCTCACAGAAAACCGGCGTGAAGGTGCAAGCGTGAAGCGGCGTGAAGGGAAGGGGATAAAAGGTTGGCAGCGCACTTGTAACTCTACTGGTGTTGCAGGTGTCCATGAGCGGCGGCATTGCTTACCATAAGGTGATCCGCCTGCTCGTCTGCTACCTATCACATAAAAAAGCGCTTATTTCGCTGCGTGAGTGAGGTACTGGTGGCCCAATCCAGGGGAAGAGAGGTTAAAAGGCAAGCACCGCACTTGTGACACCTCTGGTGTTGCGGTTGTCCATGGGCGGCAGCAATTGCTTACCGTCAAGTGATCCGCCTGCTCGTCTGCCAACTATAACTTAAAAAAAAATCTTCCCTCTTAATACTGTCAATAGGTACTATGTTGTCCATGTTTATGATGGTTTATCAGAGAGGGAGACAGAAAACTCTCTCTCTCTCTCTCACGCAGATGTTCATTAAAAAGTATCAGCCTATTTACTGTTCCACTGCAGGGCAAAGGCCACCATCATAGAAATCAAGTCATCGCTACTATGGTGGGCTTAGGCTTAATCACCACGCTTCATCATGTTCATAAGCTATTCAAAAATAATTGCATTTGTCGTATTCCAGTATCCAATAAGACAAATTCCAGTATTTATCAAACCAGTCAAGTACTTGTCCAAGCGACTCGCCCGTGCGAACGCGCGCTTGCCCACATCTGCTTCAAATTAAACTACGTTACGCTCAGGCTAAAAATCTTTAATACGTCCATTTTTCGTTAAAACGCAAACCGCCCATATTTAATTGCACTCATAAATGCTTGCGATTAAGCAGTTGCAACTTTGCCACTCATAAACTAAATGAACTTTAAGGGCAGGCAATAAGGTTGAAGTTAAGTGCTGTGTGCGTGTTAATATGCAGTGTATGTAGGATAATGAGGGATGGAATTAAAACGTTACCTTCCTTTTATGTAAAGGAGGGCAAAAAATGTTTTGTTGTCAATTATAGGGCAACATTTAGAAGAGGAGTCTAGCAGTATGCCACCGTAGCTCGTACCTGGGTAAGAAAGCACTAATTAAAATATTATTTGACAATTAAAAATGTCTATGGTTTAGAATGAAATATCACATAACTCAAATCTTCTATCTTCTATACTATTTATAAAGAGATAACTTCTACAGACAACGACAAGGCTTTTACGTAAACCGAAAACAAGAAACTGTAATTGAGCACAGCGCCATCTATTAGTTCATTTCTGAATTACGGTCCCGAAGCTAAGTGAGGGCGGGCCACTAGTAAATAATAAAGAAACACATCTCATACATTGACTTGCTTCCGTACTAAGTAGCAGATATCAGACAACAGAGGCACGCGCAAATATACTACATAAATACATACAGGATGAATCTGTGAACATTTACATCCCTATAACCTTCTTCTACCAACCATTCTAAGCACTAGGTACTTTTGAAAATAGGGCGCAATTTTTTACAATTCCCCATACAAAATGAATAAGTCACGTAACTGACTTTGTATGAAAAGTTCAAACTGACTTTCTCAAACTGACTTTGTATGAAAAGTTGAAATATTTTTATGCGAGCAGACGTATCACATGATAGTTGACCATAGACATCTGCAACACCAGTAGACTATCTCTGCACAAGTAACATGCCACACCTCACATTACGTCATGAACCTTTAAAATTTGAGGGTTTCCTTCGATCTCCCTGGATCCCATCGTCAAATTAATAAACTCTAGCCAACAAAAAAAATTGTGACCCGTCTATAATTGACAGAGATATCAAACATAAAAGACAGACAAATTGAGAAACTCCTTCCATTTTGAAGTCATAAATTGATGGCGACGCTAATCAACCCTTACAAAGTGATACGACTTACAAATCGCGCAGTTAATAGTAAGTGAAGTGACATGTCTGCCTGTCACAGGGTCTAGTGTTGACAGTAACTAATGAATGTCTAGAACTGATCCGCGCTCGTCATCTAGAACGACAGCTGTTAAGCCTGATAGCCACTGCAATATTTCAATACATCTTTTTTTATTATGGCACAGTGAGCTCACCCTAACCTGATGGTAAGCAAGAGGGGAACCCACTTTGCAATGGGGGCTACTGCGTGTGGAAAATCCGATAGATGGCGTACGTGTAGACTGAGATCCAACTTTAACGTCATTGGTCGTTTAGTGACATTTTGACATCTCACATCAAAAATAGTCAATCACCGTGTAGTTGGACCTCAGTCTACACGTTAGCCACCATTACAACGAACGCGATGACACGGCATCACATCCTTTGGCACTGCCATACTGGCCATCTTTTTTTTATTATGGCACAGTGTTGGCCCACCCTAACCTGATGGTAAGAGGAGAACCCACGTTGCAGTTACAACGGACGCGATGACACGGCATCACATCCTTTGGCACTGCCATACTGGCCATCTTTTTTTTATTATGGCACAGTGTTGGCCCACCCTAACCTGATGGTAAGAGGAGAGCCCACGTTGCAGTTACAACGGACGCGATAACACGGCATCACATCCGTTGGCACTGCCATACTGGCCCGCGAGATGCTTCTTCACGCTTCGTATAAAGGAGTCCATATTGTAGGAGCCCACCAACGGCAGCTGGAAAGGAGTTGAAGTGGTCGCCGTGGCCGAAATCGGCCGGACTCCGTCATTATCATTGTAGGAAGGAGGAAACCCATGCGACGGCAATGACTTCCATTTTTTCTGCCTGTTTCCTCAAATAGGTGGCGCAATGGGCTCTTGGGGTCAAGAGTTCGATCCCTGGATCAGACCAACAATTTGTACTTATCTGAGTTTTTCTGTTCAGAAATCTCAGTGCCAGCCCGAAGTCTGGAAGTTGGTGGTTTTGTACCCCCGTGCCTCGGAAAGCACGTTATGTAAGTCCTGCGCCCAATCTTTCTTCGGTCGTGTCACACGTGTCCCATTGAGTCAAAGCTAAGGGAATAGAGAGTGCACCTGTGTTTGCGCACACACTTGTCCACTATAAAATGTCCTGCAATTGTGGCTCATGAAGATTGGCCATAGCCGAATATCGATTGTGGGATAGTCTTCAAATGTTCGTTTGTCATTTCATCAACGAGATGTCCTGTATACGTGGCTCCTTAAAATTGGGTATAGCCGAATATCGATTGTGGGATTGTCTTCAAATGTTCGTTTGTCATTTCATCAACGAAATCCACTTTTACTTACTGACGAATGATTTTCAAGAATGCGAGAGAAACTAATTCGAATGAACGACGATTATCGATCATTTTCGAGTCAATTAGCGTACAACGACGTCTCGCATTCAGAGATATTTATCATTGCTCCCGCGCAATGTTTAGGAATTGTTTTGTAAGTATTGTTTAAGAAAATGTGTTTGATTTTTCTTATGAAAAAGACGTAGACATACGAATACAAACAGGGAATCTGGCAATTAATCATCACAGCTGCCTAGTGGAAGTTTAATTTTATTTAAGACTAGTGGCCGCCCGCAACTTCGTTTGCGTGAACTTTATGACTCTTGGCTTAAAGATGAACAAACTTGGAACCCCCTTTTCGCTCCATTAGGGGTTTAAGTTCGGAATATCCTTCCTTATAGGATCTCATCCAAAAATGCTCATCACATTTGACAGTTTTCCATTCCATTTCATTCCATATTTGTTATAGTGTAGCTGGGCTCTTAGAGGTCTAAACCAGATGTTCCATGATCTTTGATTTTTTTTCATGGCATCATAAACTGCTCATCAATATGAAAATTTTTTGTTAAGGTGCCATTGACCTACCTCTTATAGTTTAGCTGGGCTGTTGTAGTTCTACATCAAGGAACCTGGTCTTCAAAATGTAATATATCCTATAAGTTGCCCTGATATTACAGCTATACAATAAAAAAAGTTTCATTCGAATTGGTTCTGTAGTTTCCGAGATTAGCGCGAACAAACAGACAAACAGACAAACAGATAAACAGACAAACAGACAAACAGACAAACAGACAAACAGACAAACAGACAAACAGACAGACAAAAATTTTAAAAATCATTGATTCATGTTCTGCTACTGTTTTTTAGTCGTCCTAAGTTATTTTGAGATAAATATCTTCAATGTACAGACACAGCTTTTTTACATTTTTATTATATGTATAGATGACATACCTACACACACATACGTAAATACATCCATACACAGGCACACACACTTACACATATATAGGTATAAATATACACAAGCAAAAATACATTAACCGTGGGAGAGCCACGCTTCGGCATGAATGGGCCGGCTCGACCGGTACCCTTACTCACGCAGCGAAACACAGCGCATGCACTGCTTTACGCCAGTTTTCAGTGAGGACCTGGTAAGTATTACTCCGGTCAAGCCGGCCCATTCATACCGAAGTGTGGCAATTTTAAGAGTACAATTTATGAGTTTCGTTAAAAAGTTTCAATTACAAATTAATAAATCATCTCTACTACTACATACTACATTAAAACAAACTTTCTATTTATGCCAATGCGTGGTACTCAAACCAGGTGATCTAGATTACCCTGTGCATTATACAGGGTGAGTCGGGTGAGTCAGCTGCGCAAGCAGGTGGTCGTGCGCGCGCGCAGCTCTCGCTTAAAAACGATCTATTTGCGATTTGACAATCTTAATCGTCTTGTCGTGTGGGCTTTTATACCCTGACGATGAGTTTAATTCACTATCAATGTGATGGGGTGGGTGTGTTTTATTTTATTTCTATTAATTTATTCAAAATTCAGCACTTAAAAGTAGATTACAGACTGTATGAAGCTTACAGCAAATAAGGGATTGACGGGTTAACGTGTTCTCTGAAACACGAAATTGGCGATCCAAAAATAATAGAACTATAGAATCAGATGCAGTCTCAGTAGAGTCCTAGTAGAAGTAGTACCTAGTAGATTTGTTTTATTTCTCTGTTTTGTGTGCCATAAAAAGTATATTCATTCATTCATTCATTCATGCCTTAACATTTTTATTTTCTTTGTGATAGGTGGCAGACTTTGATGTGATGTGGCAGGGCGACCTGCGGACTAATCACCTGATGCTAAGCGACTACTGTTTCCCAAAAAGTGGAGACACAAGTCACAGCCAGAGTCGCTTGTGCTGTGGTGTTTCGTTTGGGGAGAAGAGACATTGAGGTGGGACACAGACACAGATTTTGTAGGAAGTGAAGAAACGCACCGGGAAAAGAGCCCTTAGAAAGTACCTGGTGAGCGTCTCCCAAGATTTGGTCCGTATGCCGAGACGGTAGGAAGGACCATCGGTTGGTCGAGGGACCTGAACCTAAGTCAATAGTTTAAGTACCGGGCCGTGATCTCGGGGCCTGAATTCGATTCCCAGGTCGAGCAAAAAGTAAAGTTTCGAACATAGCTTGGGTTTGTGATCACCAATCCGCATTAGGCAAGCGTGGTGAATAAGCCTAATCCCATTATAGTAGCGATGACTTGATTTCTATGATAGAGGCATTTGCCTTTCAGAGGGATAATATTATGTATTAGCACAGTATTAGGCTAGTACTTTATCCATCAATATTTTCTACTTAACAGTTCAAAAACTACTAAATTATAGTATAATATACTGTTTAAAAAGCACTAAAAAGGTAATGTAAGGTCGTTATACAAAATGCACGATAGTTGTCGTTTAAGTGGTCAAAATTGACCTTATATAACTCTTAACAAGTACTTTTCTCTGAAGTACTAAGCATTAACATATTAAACAGGACAATTTCTTAGTTTACCGACTTTCAACTCAAGGTGTGTTGTTCATTGATTAAAAAAATATATAAATAAGTACTAGTACGATTTTACAGACGGCGTCAGGTCAAATTACTCCCCGCAATGCAAAATAGCACTTGAATCTCAGACATAAGGACTATCTTATGGCCAAAATAGGTAATTCAACGTATACGTACTTTCTGTCTGTTGTAACGTAGCCGAAATGTCAAGCTAAAGTATTATTGCGGTTTTTAAGTACCGTCTTTCTTATTATCTATTTACTTAGGTTAAAACTTAAACGAGTTATCGACAGCATCTAAAACAGAACTAAGACAATATGTTGACAACAACACAAACAAAGCTAACATAATTAATAAAATAGATATTATGTATTAAAGACAGCAAAAAGTTATAAAAGGGCGATACGTTTTGGATGAATTTATGAAATCACTGAATTCGACTTCAATGTCGAGTTCAAACAACACGTGCTAGACAGCGTTGCCATCCGCATACCATCCAGACAATGACGGCGCACACCTAAAGGTTTAGCTCCTCGTTCCTACCCCGAGCCATCAAGTCATGGAATGTCCTTCCAGTTCATGTGTTTCCTTCTTCTTACAATCCTGGGTTTTTGAGGCGGGGCGTGCAACAGCATCACAGCAGGCCTTCAGGGTGAGAGTGACAGAATGGACACTCGGTCTGTTCTTTTGTGCCTGTTAATCTCATATTTGGATCTCACGGCCGCTTACCATAAGGCGAAGTGAGGTCATCTTGATTATCCTTTATAAAAAAGAAGTGCACGAGAATTGGTCCTCTGCAGGAGATCCTACAAGTCAGGTGTTAGCACAGTAAATTTCAAAAGACATGAATAGTAAGCGACTTTACGACGAACAAATTGTTTATTAGCTTCGATCACAATCAACCATTAATAGGTTATTAGTAAACTCTACCCTACATTGCCACTCTCTCACCTTTACACTACGTTTCGAGAATACTAATGTAAAGATACTCTGCTATAAGAATTTCCAATTAGTATAGACCTCTGAGCCCACAATAAAAGTTTGCAGACACAGCTTTTGGCATTTTGGTCTGCATGCAATATGCAGTACCAATCTAATTGACCCCAACTGTTTAATCAACACTTCGTTAACAAAGGTCTTCTTAAAATTGCCGTCTGTTCAAGCCATTGACCACTAATAAAAATACCTCAATATGCGAAACCGTCTTCTCTGATGGTGTGTATTTTTATTCGGCCGCAATGAAACCATTATCTGTAACTATTATTGCTCTTTTAAAAACAGAAAGTATCAAATACTTGTAAAGAAAAACGAGAGATGAATGTTTTAATTACAACTTGAATTGCAAACGGTAGCTAGAAACATATTTCATGCTATAAAATTATTTATCGTCTTAAAGCGAAAGCCAAGTAAGTACACAAATCAAAGAATGCAGCAGATATAGTGTTTTATTTTAAAATTAATGCAAACATTTCCAATATTATTTCCAATAATAATAAATAATTTATATTTCCAATTCAGTCAATAACTTAAAAATGTGTCAAATAGTTAATTTTCTTAGACACATGTAAAAGCAAAGGCAGCAAATTTCCAAAAATGCCATCAAGAAGCAAAGATACCAATATTAATTAAAATTTTATGTTGTTTCAGAATGACAGGAAGAAGACGTTGTTAAAGGGATGTAAATGTTCACAGCTACACCCTGTATAGACAAAAAGGAAAATAGAGCAATGTATGCGCAAGAGTCGAAAAAAGAGCATTTTTTGCACTCCGATTGCACAAAATCTTTGGTTTGAAATAAGTCGTAAAACAAAATGATATATGTAGTTCAAATTTCGCCTTTTAAAACGTTTTAATTGCATCTTTTATTAATCAACACTTTAATTTTAATTAAGAGGTGTAATTGTAAAAGAAAATTCCATATTTTTTATTATTTTACTTTTAGGGTTCCGTTTAAGATTTAAGGATTTTTTTAAAATAAAATAAGGAAAAAAAATGACTTATCTAATGAAACAAAGTATAGCTAATGGCCCAAAACGAAGGCGGGCCACTTTCTCTTTAAGCTGGGGCAGAGGGTGTCCACAGTAGTCCTCCATCGCATTCGGTCTTGAGCTTCGCGCTTGACTCACTCCAAGTCTTGCCGATATTCTTCGCTTCGTCTGCGATAGTTCGTCGCCACAGGCGGGCCACTAGTTACAATATAATAAATACAGATAATATTATTCACACAACATCTCATACATTGACCTGACTCCATACTAAGCAGCATAAGCACTTGTGTTACAGATATCAGGCAACAGAGGAATCACAGATATAGTACATAAATACATATTACCTACACCCAGTCAGTGAACAAATGCAACCATTGGGTGTAGTATTACTTATAAGAAGCTTGTATATATTTAAACTAAAGCAATTTGTAGTACGGAACCATACGAATGAGAATCCGTTTCAGAATGCTTTGTTTTTTATGTATTTTATTTGGAAAGGAAATGAGAACGTCTGGGCTAGATTGAAGTTATCTAGTAATTAAAAATTCTATCAGGTTTTCTCTGTCGATGTTCATTATTTGATAAATAGTTTCGCCTTTTATTTGGTTCTTTAATGCGGATTACACTGGATAAGCAATTGACTTAATAATTGATAGAATTTACCAATTTTATGGTCTAACTAGTGGCCCGCCCTCACTTTGCTTCGGGACTGTAAATCAGAAATGAACCAATAGATGGCGCTGTGTCTAATAACATCGCGCAAGCGTTTCGTGTTTTCGGTTTACCCATAAGTCTTGTCGTTGTCTATAGAAGTTATCTCTTTATAAATAGTATATGTAGATAGAAGATTTTACCATGAAAAATATAATAGTAGCGTTGTCGCTAAAAAGGAGAAAAAAAACGAACCACATTGAATTAAGGCTTAATTTTAACTGTGGGAAAGCCACGCTTCAGCATGAATGGGCCGGCTCGACTGGAGTGATACCACGGCCTCACAGAAGACCAGCGTGAAGCAGCGCCTTCGCTGTGTTTCGCCGAGTGAGTGAGGGTACCGGAGACCCAATTAGGGGTAAGGTGGTTAAAGGTTGGCAGCGCGCTTTTGATTCTACTAGTTACAGGTATCTATGGGTGGCGGTAATCGCTTACCATCATGGGGTTCCGTCTGCTCGTCTGGCACTTATCACATAAAAAACTCCACTGGTGTTGCAAGTGTCCATGAGCGGCAGCAATTGCTTACCATCAGGTGATCCACCTGCTCGTCTGCTACCTATATCATAAAAAAAAAAAAAAAAAAACGACACATGAAGACCGGCGTAAAGTCTGCTCTGTGTTTCGTCGAGTAAATGAGGCTACTGGATTCCCAATTGGGGGGAAAGGGCTATCGCACTTATGACTCTACTGGTGCTGCAGGTGTCTTTGGGTGGTGGCAATCGGTTAATAAGACCGCCTTATTGTACTGTTAATTGCTGTAGTTTCACTCATGTATTCTGTTTCTATGCAATAAACAGTATCTATTTATTTACATACGCCCGAATACATGGACAAAAACCCAGTTAACATTTTAAAAGTCGTCAGCCCAATGGTCACTTCACCATTTCACACCAACGGCCACCATTTTCCATTCAACGCCAACTTGACGGTCCGGAGGTGAGCACTGAACCCGGGCTCATGGGTGCCTCACACGCAAGCTTTCTTCCGACTAACTATTTACTTACAACTATACTTGTAGTACGCTTGTAGGGATAGAATAAGCAGGAGGTGAAGTGAATCGGGGTTTGAAAGGGTCGCTTTAGTTGTTTTAGTCCAGTCAAAGTAGATATTCCAGTTTGCATAAATTTTCAATAAGCTGTATTTTTGTGGAGCTCAGACACGTGGAGAGAATGGGAGAGGATCGAGCAGCCAAAAGAGCCTATCTGGGACGACCAACGGGGCGACATCCTGTGGGTCATCCGAGATACCGCTGGAGGGACGAAGTCGCCAAGGACCTCAAAGCACTTAACGTGTACGATTGGGCGGAATTGGCACAGGACCGCAAAAAATGGCGAACTTTGACGTCGGAGGCCAAGACCCACTTTGGATCGATGAGCCAGCGTAGTAAGTCATTACAATATGTCAAAAGTCTCCTTTGATCCCGCTTGTACAATCAACCACACATCAGGTTACCACAACCTGTTGAATTTCCTGAACTAATATTCTACCTAATGTGTATGACAGTAAGATTAAAGTCGTTTGAAGAAATTTGTCAGTTTTGTATACTTTGATGCGTGTTGTACGTACAAAACGTTGTTTGAACCATTTATCGATAGATCTCATTGTTTCAGATATATACGCAAAATTTGCTTCACTCTGTACCAATAGATGGCGCTGGATGTCGATTACATCGTGCAAGCGTTGTTCTTTCGGTTAAACTATATGTCGCTGTCGCTGTAATGGATCGGATGATATCTAAATTGAAACATTTTTTGACCATGGAATTGTTCAAATCTATACCTACTTCTTCGAATTGCCGTTAGATTCTTTAAATATACTTTTTTTTTATAGAATCGGCCTTCTATAAAATCTGGCATCTCTATAACCCTTTGGCAATAGATTATACATTTTCCTTATCATATCTCAGATACAAGACAATGATGAAAGAAACTCAGTGCTATGAAAAGGAAGTCATATTGCCAATTAAAAGTAAAGTTAGGTCTCACTTACTGATGACGTCGAACAATCATCGTTTACGTAACAAATAAAGACGTAAACACACAAATTAAATTGTCTTACGGTCACCGATCCATCAAATGACAGTTCATTTTATGTAGGGATGCGTTGATAACGATTTTAAAATTTGACTGTATCGATTTCCAATCGGTTGTTTAAAACAAAAACTAGATTTTTCCGATTCGGTTTTGTAGGCGAAAAATGTCATTGTATTTTTTTTCTATACCATAGGTAGCAGACGAACAACGTGGCATAGGTACGGATAACTTGATTGATGTTATGCAATTGCCATATTTTTTTAAAAAAAAGGACCTTTATTCTGAAATATACCTTATCCTATGTATGAATAAATGTTATTATCATATTAAAATTTGACATAAATACATGCCCCCAACAAACATTAATAATTGATGGGAACGGAAAATTAATAACAGTCGGAAACCACACTTTGAATCGATTCTTTGCCTCAAACATGTTTAGTTGAATGTCTTTTGATAACATTTTACAGATTGTATGTACAAAATCTTATGTGCGGCTGTCTGTTTCTATACATTATATTTAGTGCTTGAATCATAAACTAGACTGATAAATATCTTTAGTCTGGTCAATGAATAATTAATTGTGCGATAATTGTAGGCAGCCTACTTGTCAAAGAGAGATATCATACTCAAGCAATCACTACATTACAATCATTTGACGATTTATTTTCAAATTAAATCTATTCAAGGAAATAAGAATTATAAGATACCTTATTTAAAAAAATCGGTTATCATATCAATACAAAGCCAAACCAAAAATCGAATACCTAATCGATTTTTTCATGTCCCAGGTGAGACATCTCTAGCTTCATGGCAAGTACACACGACGCATAGTTCGGCTAATAAATGACCATTTGACTTAATAGACGGGTATTAAGTGTCACGTGGGTTTGAATAAAAATTAGTGTTTCGTTCTTGGTCGGGTATTTTGCGAATTCCATGTTAACGTGGAATGTAGAGAAGGTATACCTAATTGAACTTTTACCACAAAATAATTACACACAGAAAGGAGGCTGCCCACTAAGAGCTAAAAACGTGTCATGTACTCACGCATGCGTACTAATGGGGAAATACGCCTTTTCGACCACATTAATCCTAGCTCATGACATAAGATTGTCAAACTGTCGAGGTCTGTGGTATAGGCCGCGCGCTTATGTACTCATGCCGGGCAACAACCCTAGCATATGTCAACGAACTCTTCTAAATTCAAAATCAGGCCGAGTCTAACTTCTGTACTGTGTAATTATTTTGTGCTTTTACTATCAAAGCGACTGTTGGGGTTCAAAAGGTGTAGCCCATCCCTATTGGTTACCTAGCAACGTTGGTTACTCGGTATGTCTGAACGGTCTCGATGGCGCAGTGGCTAAGGTGTTCGCCCGAAGCGCGAGTGGTCCCGGGTTCTATTCCCGGTCAAGTCAATTAAGAAAACTACATGTTCTAAATTTTCTTGGGTCTGAGTGTTCTGGGTTGACGCCCCCAGTCAATTATCGTCACCTAGAACTGATAGTACAGGGGTTTCCCTAGTTCGAGACCAGGTTGATTGGTGTGATTGTCTGGCGCATTTATTTAATTATTTATTTATCTATTTTAAAGTCCAAACTCGTATCATCGTTAGTATTTGTGTCCCGATAGAGCGTATATCCGCGCTTCCATGATAAAATTTTAATATTTCTTGCTAAATCCCTACCCTATTTATACATCAGAAAAATGACTCAGCCAAATTCCAATAACTGTTTGGGGAAACTCAGGCTTACCCCTAGCGTCAAGAGTAGTAAGTACTTAAATAGACTGACCTTTTGAATTATTCCATCTTTCATACACTACACCCAAGGCCGGGAAACGGCGCAGCGTGGGTACAAGTTATATAAGGTATAGAAGCATAAGTTTCTATTTTTTAATTAGAAAAAAAAACTGCGATGGTGCAGTGGGTCGCACTTTAAAGCGATAGCTGCCCTTGGGATCCCAGGTTCTATCCCCAGTCGGGTCCAAAATTTGTAACTGAGTTTTTCTTTTTGGAAATTCTCAGTGTCAGCCCGAAAAATCTGGAAGTTGGTGGCCTTGTATGCCCGTGCCTCGGATAGCACGTTAAGCCTGCGCCAAATTCCTCTTCAGTCGTATCACACCTGGTGTTCCCATCGAATCAAGACGGTAAGGGAATAGAGAGTGCACCTGTGTTTGTGTAAACACTTGAGCACTTTAATGTATCCTGCGTATGTGGTTAATCGTTAAGATCGGCCGCCGTAGATTGGGCGCAGGATCAATGGCTTAACGTGCTTTCCGAGGCAAGGGGGTACAGTCGAGGTCAAAAATATGTTTACACTTTAGGACCTTGTCACAATACATACTTATAAGAAAGTGGAAGTCGTTTTCTTATACATATGTACTGTGACAAGGTCCTAAAGTGTAAACATATTTTTGACCTCGACTGTACAACACCGCCAACCTCCAGACTTCGGGCTGACACTGAGAATTTCTGAACAGAAAAACTCAGGTATACATTTTTGGCCCGACCCGGGGATCGAACTCGGGACCTCCAAGCGCAGCCGTCGCTTCAAAGTGCGACCCTCTACCAACTGCGCCACTGAGGCTGTAATAAACTTAACTAGATGCCAACAAGCGCGGATCCACCGTTGTGGGCACTGTGGGCATGCCCATTACCTTAAATTTACTTGAGACGTCATACTTTCTTCTATCAACTTAGGATCAGCAGTTTCCAGTCTAAGAGAGGGAGAGGGGGATTGGCGGGGGAGGACTGTCCCCACAACTATGGGCTCAGCTAGGGGGGACGAGCCGCTATTATCGCCCTTCGACAATCCCCCAAGTCGGAAAATCCTTAGATACCCCCCACAATCATGGGCGTAGCTAGGAGAAACAAGTCGCTAGAATCCCCCCCCCCTCCCTTTTCCACTATGTCCTAAGTCAGAAAATCCCTAGATGCCCACAACAATTTTTGAGGTCTGTATCCGCCCCTGGATGCCAGCTGTACTCATCATAACACGTAGACGTCCCTTAACGTGCGCAAAGGCCACGCAAAGCGTCTACACGCGACGAAGCTAAAATCCGTTATTCAATGTATCAATCACCGCCGTCACTTCACGGAGAATCGATTGGGCATCGATACACGGTCATTATTCACCTCGTAAATTAGTAATTGAATCGATTTAATAGGCCAGCACTAATTTTGGACGCGATTCGTCACGGTTTTCGGGGGATCTTATTTCGCTGGATGTGTTACGGTTATATTTTTTTGGTATCATTTTTGCATATATTTTTTTAATTGAGCATAATCTAGAATATAAACTATATAACTATAGTATAAACTATAATATGTATTGGGTTTATTAAGTTAATTGTCTAATGTCAGATAGAAATAGTTTTAATATTTTTAGCTATTTAATCTTAATCAACTTTTATTTTTATGCTAGTAAAATGAAGAATATATTTAATTTAAAAAGTTGCAAGCCTCTTATAATTTTTTTGCTATCTTAACCAAATCATAAGTGTTTGTTATTGTTTAAGCTTTAGATGTAATAACAGAAATAACTTAGGTTATTTTGCCAAGTTCTAAACATTACTATTAAAATAACATATTCCAGATTGTAGAAGTGCAACTGGTCTATGTTAGCCATTGCCACGTACCTACCTGTAACGTTATTTAAACTTGGGTAATTTTCATCAAAATGACATTACTGTGCTGCCGTTTTATGCATTAAAAGCCGTTAAGTGCATTTAATAGATTTTGAATTTTCAATATTAGCTATTAGGTAATTAATCATTACAAGATTATAAAAGTAATCGGGATTTTTTTTAATTCTGATATCAATAATTATGGAGATATATGGGTTTGCCACGGTTAATGACATTTATATCAGAATTACCCATGTGCCGATTTTATAGACATTTCTGTAACTGGTTTTAGTGATATTCATTATACTTAGTACTGTTAATGAGCTTACTATTAATTCAAAGTTTAAGCCCCAGGGGTCTTATTAAATGCAATATTGTGACTCCAATAGCGCCATAATTATTATTTTTTCTATAAGGTGTAACTACAACGGGTAATATAGAACATTTCCTATTACTTTATGGTTAAAACGTGATAGGTTAAACATGAATGAAGGGGTAATTTACGTTACTGTTTACTTTTAATACAAAAATGAACGTTTATTCGTGAAATTAATGACTTTAATTATTTAAGGGTTGTATTTAAATTTCTCAACCGGTGTGATACCACCACCTCACAGAAGATCGAAGTGAAGCAGCGATTGCACAGTGTCAAGTGAGTGAGTGTACCGGAGCGGAGGCCTCAATTGGGGGAAAGGGGGTTAAAGGTTGGCAGCGCACTTGTGCCTACTGGTTATGCAGGTGTCTAAGAGTGGCGGCAATCACTTAATAAAATAGAATAGAATTTAACGTATTGGTACATTGACCTTAGTATTATTCTTCACAAATGACAGAGACTGACTGAGTATAAATAAATTCACACAGCACACATTTGCCCTGATTGCGTACTGAGTACCTCAAGCACTTGTGTTACAAATTAGAATATCGGACAACAGAGAATCCTAAATATTATAATTAAATACATAATATAATTATAGCACCCAGACACTGAACAAACACAAGTGTTTATCACACGAATGTTTGTCCAGGGTAGGGATCGAACCCACGACTTTTGGCGTATAAGGCAGGGTCACCACCAAATGCGCCAACCGGCCAGGCTATAATGAAAGGCCTACGGTACAGACTGTTAACACGTAGGTCAATGAACCCTTCGATATCAATTACAGCTAAATCCATTTTTGCTTATTTATTTTGTGGTTATACCTCACATGCACCTTTCTGCATTTAATATGCAATCACATATTCCATTATAGAAATGCAAACTCATGAATAAATTCTTATAACACAATTTACATACGATATCAAGACAGATGTCCCTTTGCAATTTGAATATTTAAAGTTACATACCTAAATAACAATGTCTTTTTTCAATTATGTTATTTAACAACGAGTATTGAGCAAGCAAGACAATTTTTTATTGTAATTTTGTAACGGGTGATATTGAAATTTGCATTAAAAATTCAACGTTCAAATCTATCTCCAAGAAAGGACAAGGTCTACTTAATTTTACCTCTAAATCTAAGTGTTTGCATTTCTCCAAATTCACAAACCCCAAATATGTACATGAGATGGTTTTGATTTTTAATGGAGTACATCAAACCGTACTTGAACATTATCGCGGATATTTTTTTTATAATTTATTTAAAAAACAAGCACAAAAAAGGCACAGAACCGTGGAAATTGTTAAAAAGAAAAATATATAATAGTTAAAGAGAGTTAATGTACTGTAAGATAATTTAGATAGATTTTTTAAGTAATATAGCCGTTTTATTATTTTAAATAAAAAAGTGACCTTATAGTATATTATTATAGTAGTATAATATAGTATAATCATTATGGTATACATAATATATAAAAATTAAAACTTATTTTTACATTATAGGGCATTCATACAAGTAATCAAAATCATAATCGGTAAAAAAGTATAGTCTGGGTAAAAAGAAGTTTAAAAGTTGGCAGAGAACTTGGGACTCCACTGTTGTTGCTAGCATCCATAGACAGCAGAAATAAAATTACTTAGGTGTACCTAATTACACTAAGAAAGTAGAGGTCGTTCTACTTTCTTATATTATGTATTGTGACAAGGTCCTAAAGTGTATACATATTTTTGAAGTTGACTGTACTCAGGTGTAATCCGTAAACGCCTTTGCAACATTTCGTTTTAAAAAACTTGTGTATTTTGAAAGAATTGGCAAAGATTCTACATACGATTGAAAGAATTGGCAAATAGTTTTATCTACGATTTTTTATATTTTATGATAAATGGTAATGAGATGACCCATTTTATGGCAACCATGTGTTATTTGCTAATTGATTTTAAAAGCTTTGAACAACTATAAAGGTTTAAGTACGATTTGACCTTTATAGTAATTTATTATATCACAAATTAAGTAATTTTATTTTATACCGTTTTTTGAAATAAAATTAAAATTTAATGGGGTTTTACTTAGTGCTTCATATGGAGTAGCTATAACACCTAGGGAAGTAACGGTAACGGTTTTTATGTTTCAGAACATTTTATAACTAAATAAATTTTAAACGTAATGGCTTATACTTTTATATTTATCACATATTTTATGCATGTATAAAAATCCACGGTGCAAAGCTTTATTACCCTTAAAAAGTTTCTAAATTTGAAAAATAAAACTTATCTAGTAAAAAAGGGTAAAGATACCTAGTATGACAACTGTAAAGTAAACGGAGGGGGGAGGGGTTGCTTTGGCTTTCTTTCCATGAGGTATTATGAGGAATGATGACACCCTGTTAGGGCTTAACAAAATTTTGCAGAAAAAGTGGGGCTTATGCCTTCCCCAAATCCCTCCACCTTTGGAAAACCAATCGGGGGCAAAACTGTCGAGATCATCCTTTTTTGGGCCTAGTTTCTGCACTAGATTTAAAACTATTTTAGAGTGCCTTGTTGGTTGTCCTATATAAACAAATTCACTTACCTCTTTCCATTTCTCCGCCTTCTCTTCGTCGCATACACCGTCCCGAGCTGGCTGGAGTGCGGCTGCGGCGGCCGGAGCAGGCCAGTCTCCACGCATCCGTCTAGCCCGTACCCTGCCTGACCGCCCCACCCGCCGCACAACTTAGGCTCCGCTATCTTGACGGCCGTTGGAACCTCTATGCCACTCTCATCTAGCCCGAACAGCAGGCCCCCCAACGGCTTCGGCTCTAGCCCCTCATTTAACACCACTGTCTTCGTCGTCTTGACCGCCTCTAAATCATCTAAGGAGAACAGCAAGCCAGCCGATAACGGCTTTGGCTCAATCAACCCCTCATTCAACTTTGCTTTATTTAGAACTGATTCGTCTACCCCGTACTGGAGGAACGCCGATGTCAAAGGTTTTGGCTCCAGAGCTCTTTCATTTACTTGCTTAGCTTTAATCGCCGTTGTTGCTGTCAAATTGGTACTCTCAAGCCCAAATTGGTGGTAAGATGTCAGAGATTTTGGCTCCAGGTCGCCGTCATAGACCTTTTTTGATTTATTTTTGATCGCCGTCGTTGCTGTTATCACTGGAGCGGCTTCGACGAAGTGAGGGTAGTTTGAGGCGAGTGGTTTCAGCTCCAAAATTGCACTTTCTTCGACGAAAAAATTTGGCTGCACAACACTAACAGTTTGTTTGGAAGCCGTTTTTAGCGCCGTCGTGGCTTCTGTGTGTACTACGGGTTCGGAAGCCTTGTCAAGGCCGAAGCGGAGATGAGCATTTGCCTCCAGTATCACACCTTTTAGTTTAGTATCAACACTTGGGGCATCGCCTGTAGTTGGTTCGTTTAGTGCTTTGGATGTTTCAGCTAATGACGCGGGGTCATCTATGAAAAATACTTTAGGCTCCAGATTCACACTTTTATTTATGATTTTCTTAAATACTTCCTTTTCTTTTAAAAATGTTTATTGGTTGTCAACAGTTCAGTTAAGATTTTGCCTTCAATTTTATTATTCTAATTAGACTTTTCTTATTGGAATTTACACTTTACTATTTAATTGTAGGTATTACTGAGCAAAAGATCACACTGTTATTATATTGCACTTACGTATAAACAAATTGAATTAATATTATATTTGAAGTTTTCACTGTAAGTATTTGAGCACTGGAATTTAAAGTAAGGTATAATTTAATAAGGATTCGGGTATACAAAAAACTACTTTATTAATGCACACAAAATACTAATTTTCAATCTAATCTTTGGCTGAGTATATGAAACTCAAAAGGAAACTAAAAGTTTTATTGTAATAAATAATCTCCTCTTATTCGATGAAATTATTTGAATCATTTAGATTTTCCGTTTTATTATTATTGGATTCAAATATTTGTTTAACGTGAATACCTTTTTCTTATTTAAAAACAAATAAAACAATGACTTTTGGAAGATTTTTGAGCCAAAACAACACCAAACACACAAAAGGAATGTTAATGGAAGATTCGTATGGATTAAAGAAGCAAGAATCACTGCGATTTAATCACTCAGTTTATTTTAGTCTTTATATAACACGCCTTATGATTTCGTATCGTATCACTAGAGGTCACTATCCAAGAATCAATACTCAAGGCGTAAAACACAAACTTTCAGTCACTACTTCAAAAATCCTATAAGCACCTTCATGATATTACGAAAGGTAGCACTAATCACTGTCCCACGGATAAGGTCATGTCACTTTAGCACTAAACTCACAAACGGATTAAAAGGCTGTGTTTTTTTTACAATAGTGTTCACGTGTAGTTTTGAGGTTATGTACCGTGTAACGGGCAGCGCGTGGCGCCTACTCCAAGCGCCCAGTGTGGTTTGCAGACACAATCCCCTAGACCCCTAACCGTGGTGGGCGGCGCCTACCGAGACCACGCCCCTAACTCCCACCCAACCAATCAGAGCGGCTCGCTATCTTCAAAGCGCACACTGGGACGTATTGAGTGACGTACATTTTTATTTTTCCGAACAATTGCAGTTTCTTTTGCGTCCTTTTGGTTTGTTCTGTTTTTGTTTTAAATCGCGTTGTAACTGTTTGCCGAATAGCTCCCGAAATGCCAGTTACAAAGCTGACGTTTACTAGAAAGGACAGCTTGGCATTTCCAATGGAATGGGTGGCCATAAATATTTTAATATCGAGTAATCTGAAAGTTGCGACAGGTTATAGGGCTTGCTATGAAGTTTTATTTTATTTTTTCACTTCGAAAGTTCTTGTGATAAAACTTAATTAAGGTATTGTTATATAGTACTTATTAATTTTATTTTCTGCTCTTTTTATTTATTTTTAAAACAAAACTTTATCACATTGATGACTTTTAGTAGCAAACTTTTAATAAACATGGTAGGGCAACCAGCAGCAAAATATTTTTTCCATGATTTATATAAACTCTAACTTATTTTTTTTTTAAATAAACGATGTGATAAAATTATCTGAACTTTTTTATAAAATGGGAAGCAACAAGTAAATTATGATTCTAATAGCCCAAATGTTTATGTTGTCTTGTGATCAAATTCATTATTTGAGACTAACCTTTTACTGATAAAATATATAACCTAGTTTTCACAAGCAATAGGTTGACTGTAAATCAATATCAATCATCAAACCATAGTGACTGTATTTTCATATGGCCATCATAATAAAATTTATCATTTAGTTCTGTAACCTTTTGTTGAATAAAATAAATTCTGTTATACTTTGATTTATATCACTAGTCATCAGAAGCAATATTTTTCCAACAAAGAACGCACTTAACGTCGTAAGACTCGAGTTAAATCTCTGGTATGACCCAGATAGCAGAGACAATAGAAAATCAAGTGTTTTTGCCTTTAAAAGGATCTTGGGTCTTATGACGTTAAACGACGTCCAAAAAACGGTTATGCTTTTTTGCCTTTAATTTTTTTGCGTCCTTTTTATTCTAAAATTACTAATTAGGATTTTCTTCCTCACCCCACCTCCCTTTTCCTTCGTCCTTAGTCCGTCCCCCGGCCCCAGTCTGACGTACAAGATGGCCGCCGAAGGGGAGACTTTCCGCATTTTCCCCTTGTCTGCCAACACAAGCGGACAAAGGGATCACCGGTTTTATATTTATTTATATTTATATGCAATTTAACTACGTTAATTTCGATGACAATCGTTTGTGTTTGGGGTGTGTGTATGTATTTTTGATTGTTTTTTTTATTCTACACGGTTTTTAATGTTTTTTTTTTCTGAAAAGAGGTAGTTTATTGATACTTAACCTAAGCTTATAATGTAAGTTTAGACAGATAAAATATAACATAGGTACACTACAATATTTTTATGCATGATTTTAAATATGAAAATAAATTGTTTTGAGTGCAATAAAAACCAGTGACAAGTTTTATACTTACTCTTTACTAAAGTTATACGAGTATTGATTAACTAGTATAGTCTGTAAAATTTGTACAGTAAAGAGTGTTTATCTATCAATCTATAGATAGCTACTCTTTAATGCACAACAAATAAAACTAAAAGCTAGGGTTACAAATATTCAATTTACCTGCAATTTAGCTAGTTTTATCGCTGGGAGCGATCTCTACCAGACAACCTTCAGGTCATAGTCCTATTTAGTACCTCACTTTTATTTAACCAAACGAATCTAACCTCGAACATCAAAGCTGCATTTAAGTTCTGCCCGTTTTTTATTAATAAAGTACAGTTATTAAAATTCGGTTTACGGTTTCATTTCTACGGTACCCTACAGCAGTGAACCCTCAAGGTCCAACTTATCGAAAGTATTCCAACTGATTCGTAAAGACTATAAATTAAAACGGTTTCCTATATAAATCAGAACCAACAGCACATTAAGGAGAGCCGTGACACAGTGAGTAGGAGAGCAGTGAGGCTATTGCAGCTTGAGGCCATTAACATTTAACGACACTTACGCCAAATTCAAAGGGAAGATGTTGCACTTCATAAAATCAGATTCTAGCTCAGTTACCTAAATAAAAAACTTGTAATTCTAATAAATACTTATCTAGTCTATTTTAGAAAAAAATAAAATTAACATATATTAAGAAAGCTGTACTCACCTGTAAGTGATACATGTATCAGAACTTTAATATAATTGTAATGAACATATAATGAACAGTTTATGCATGTATTGTTGGTGTGTCTTAATAAGCAAATAAAGAAATTACAGCTTCAGTTATTGTAACATCAATACAAGTAGAAAAATAAAACGATAAATAAGAATTATGGTCTATGTGTATATTTTCTAATAATTTACTATTATTGTTATTTGAAAACCGTAATTCCCATATGTAAATTTCAACTCATGAGCCTATGCTTGGTCAATGAATATAACCAAAGTTTTGGTGTTTCATGCTAAACCACTTGACTTGTACTAATTTTGTCATCTTCTCCGTCTTGCAAATAGCGCAGAAAGTTTTATACCTACCTTAATTTGTACAATATTAAATAGTCCGATCATTTAATAATAATCCGAGGGATGACAACGAAAATCTCTAGAAATTCATTGTGACTGGCAAATTAGGATGGAAAAAGTCTCGTGTCTCCTTATAGGCATGTTGGTTTGACCAGGTGAGCAGTTTTTGTACACAACATTGAAGTTGAATATAAAAATTTACATAGCAACATTCGTCCATACAAATCTCTATTTCGACTTCAAAGTCGAGTGAACAAGAATTGGCCCCCAGATTCGCACCACACTCGACTTTACGGTATTTAAGGCCATCCACACCGCCGGGTGACATAAGTAGATGGAAAAAACTATGAGGGAGAAAGTAATGCAGAAAGGAGGTAAGAAGGAGGAATAATATCCAAACTACATCATTCATATAGGCAATATATAACTACAGCCATATTTTGAAGCCTAGTTAATAATGACGCAAGGATGATTGCTGTGAGCTAAGTTAAATGAATTAGATAATTCAATATTTTTGTGAAATTAATTTGTTTATTTTTGAAAGTGCCAGCTGACAAAAAAATGTGATCTTTGTCTGCTATAAACAAACAAGCAAAATTGTCTTACTGACATTGCTTGCTTTGCTCCACTAGTAGATTAGGGCACCCCATAAACCGTTATGGTGGTATAAAATCTGAGCAAACTACGCTTTTTACGATATTATTGTAAAAGTTTTTCGTAGATTTTGGGGACATATATTTTTCAGCCATTTAATTGATATAATAAAGCGGTTTGTCGAATAATGGGAAAATAAAGTCAGTTATTCATCGTGATAAAATCTATGATTAAGTCGGTAATTAAAGGAAAGTGTAATAATTGTTTTGTATATCACAAATGTATTTGTGTTCAAAATATAATACAAATATTCTAAGGTAAATTTAACTTGTTTAGGATTATTTATTTCTTTATTGAATTCAGCTTACAAGCATGCTTACAGACTAGCCAAAGCGCATACACGTTAATTAAAAAAGAGAATTTAGTTTAATACTGTACTTATTAACTATGTATTCTGTGTTAATACTTTAAATTACACAGACTGACACAGATGGCAGCGACGGGTTGAATACATCCTACTACTATTATAAAGGCGAAAGTTTGTATGTATGGATGTTTTTTACTCTTTCACGTAAAAACTACTGAATGGATTTGTATGAAACTTTACCACAATATAGCTTATACATGAGCATAACGCATAGGCTACAATTTTTGAGGTTTCTACGAACCTGAAGTCCACGCGAACGAAGTCGCGGGCAAAAGCTAGTACTTAATATGTGATGAAGAGGTCACCAAGACCCTTGAACCTCTTCAGCTACGTAGAGACATTGGTTCGCTCAGTGTCTTTTACCGCCTATAGGTATCCCAGTGAGTGCTTTGAAGAGCTTTTCTCCCTTATCCCACCTTCCCTTTTCCATCACAGAACAACACGTGTAGGGCAGCACTGTCACCGTTTTACAAACATACCATCTCGGACTAAAAAGTTTAGCAGCTCATGTCTCTGCCGCACCATTAAACGGTGGAACTCGTTGCCAACCCATGTGTTTCCTCTGTCCTACAATATGGACTCCTTCAAACGAAGCGTGAAGAAGCATCTCGCGGGCCAGTATGATGCCGTGCCGTCGCGTCCGTTGTAACTGCAACGTGGGCTCTTCTTTTGTTTATCATTAGGCTGAGGGGAATCATTAAACTGTGTCACCATAAAGTCAATATGCCGACTTCACTTCGCCTCTAATCATCATCTCGGGAAGTACTCTGCTAACCTTTAACTTACATTCCCCCAATTGGGCCTCCAGTGACCTCACTTACTCGACAAAACACAACGCGGGCGCTGCTTCACCCCTGTCTTCTGTAAGGCCGTGGTATAACTCCGGTGGAACCAACCCATTCATACCGAAGCGTGGCTCTTCCTACGATTAAATGTCTATGGGAAAAGCCTTTCATATAATAAGTCCTATATTTTAAGATTCTAAAGTCAATTTTGGAATAGGTAATATTGGTTTTAAGGGCTGCCACAAAAGTAAAATTTCTAAAAATTACCCTAAAATTGTTTCAACACTATTTCACTTACTAATGTACCAAAAAACTAACAAAAATAGTTCGTTATCCCAAAAATTATGACAAAGATTTGCAATTTAATGATATCATATTTTTTTTCAACAGTAACATTTATTATGACTTGGTACGTAACTTCGGTGTTTTAATTTCCATGAAGGTGACATCATACTAAGCAGGACTTATTACTTATGTACGACACTCAAATAATAAAAAAATTATACAGCTTTTACTAGCTCACTTGTCCCTAAAACTTTACTATTGGGAGTTTGGTCCAAGTCACAGACTTATAGCGAAGGAAATTTAAAAGGGAGGTGCGGATAAAACTGTTTAAAATCAGATTTATTTGTACAAAAATTTCACGTAGCTGAAACGCATTGATTAAATTATGTTTAAACTAAAAATTCCTTCATTCCAATTTACACGGGGACTTTTGATAGTACAAATTATAGTAAAATAAAAGGTTCGGACTATTACTCTCTTCTAAATATTGGTGAAATTTACAAGTGGTTCACTAAGAATAATGACATTTAATTTCCCAAGTGTGAACTCATTAAAAAGTTGGCAGTGTCACGCTCGGCATGAACAGGCCGGCGACTTAGTGCTACCTCGGACCTCACAGAAGACAGGGCGCTGAAGCAGCGGCTGCGCTTGTCTTCAAGTGAGTCGAGGGACAGCAACAATTACCAAAGTCATTCAAATTCGACCATTGGTACAATGCGTGAGGACGGAAAAAAGTTCTCGGGACTCGTTACATCGTCTATGTTAGCCGACCAGTACTAGCGCTACCAGAGTTGACATCTAACAAATGAATAACTAAACTATTGCTCTGTCTCTCAAATGCATAACAATGAAAGAGACAAGACAAAGCGGATAGGTTTTCGATAGCGAGGATAGTATTTCGAACCATGGTTAAGGCTACAGTTCTGCATCACTCTCGACTTTACGGTATACGAGGTCAATACACGCCGGCGACAGAAACAGATAGAAAAAAACCAAAATCTATCAAAAATTTGACAGACAAAGAACCTACGTAAGTTAGTAAATAAATTCTAACCGCTTCAGCTCGCTACTTAGGGCAAGCGCAATCAAAGTCGACATTGGTAAAATGCGTGAGTTTTGGCAATTCGAGCGTGATTTACCGCTCGGCGGGAGGGGCCGCATAAATCATATCGTTATACCGGCTTGGCGACTGTTTACAGAGCACAGTAAACAATAACAATGCAACCAAGCTGATTATACTAGTATATCGATACCTAGTTCTGTAACTAGGTATCGATATACTAGTATAATCAGCAGCCTAATACAGAGTGTACCTTTTTTTTAAGTGATAAGTGGCAGACGAGCGGACGGATCACCTGATGGTAAGCTATGGTAAGCTATAGCCGCCGCCCATAGACACCTGCAACACCAGTAGTCACAAGTGCGCTGCCAACCTTTAACCCCCTTTCCTCCAATTTTTACTCCGGTGCCTTTACTCACTCGACAAAACACAGCGCAGCCGCTGCTTCACGCCCGTCTTCTGAGAGGCCGTAGTATCACTCCGAAGCGTGGCTCTCCCACGGTAAAAACTCTGTACATTTACATCGCTTTAACCACGTGTTCTACTAAACATTCTGGACAACATTTTGTTTGAAGACTTTTGGAAATTAGCATTAAAAGAAATATTTTTTATTCAAAACCGGTCACGTGACTTGGTCATTTTGTATGGAGAGTCGTAAAAATTTTCGACGAGCTTCCAAAAGTCGTGGAACAAATGTTGTTCAGAATGGTTAGGTAGTACAAGGGATGTTTAAAGGGATGTAAACGTTCACAGATACACCCTGTATAATAAATAAACTTTTGACTGCCTCGCTGGGCGCAGCGGGTAGTGAGTCGCACTTTAAACTTGCACTTGGGGTCCCAGTTTCGATCCCCGGGTCAGGCCAAAAATTTGTACCTGGATTTTTCTGTTCAGAAATTCAGATATTCTTAGTGTCAGCCCGAAGACATTTGGCGGTCTTTCACCCTCGTGCCTCGGAAAGCTCGTTAAGCGTTGGGCCTGCGCCCTATCTCTCTTCGGTCGGGTCACACTGGCGTCCCATTGAATTAAGAGGGTAAGGGATAGAGAGTGTACCTGTGTTTGAGCGCACACTTATGCACTATAATTTTATATCCCGCGTACGACACTAGGCTTATACATGCGCCAACGGCCTTGAGCATAGAGAATACTCGCGCTCGCGTATATCAAAAAACAGAATATTATTAATTAAAAAATTATAAAGCCAAGAAAGAAGAATTCCTCGTCAGGGATTGTAGTGTACATTGTATTGTATTATATATAAAAAAATCAGTCATCTGAACTGTTTAGTTTCGTAGTTTATCCAATATTTTGCATAAAATCGATGTTTACGTTATATTTTTTTCCTAATGAACTATAAACATTGAACAAAAATCCTCGTCAGAAATTTAAGATCGAAATCTAGTCTATAACATGTATTTTTTTTAGGTATCGTTCTTAACGATTTACCGAGTTTAAACATACACAAAAGTGCCCAATACGCGCATGTACAAGCCTTGATTGGCCCCGCCGTAGCCGAATATCCTCTAAAATGTGTTTTTTTAACCTTTGATTCAGTAAGGGCTGACGATCCAGTGAAAGTCGGCCTATTATTGCTAAAAACGGCCACTTTTAGCAATAATTTACATTATTGTTACTTACTTGTCGTGTATTAAAAATATTGTATAGCGTCTTGAAAAATCCAATTAACTTGCATCTAATTTGGAGAGTTTTACTTTCTTAAAAAATATCATATTGTCGCCACAATCAGTGTAAATAGGTTGGCGGCGCTAGTTTTATCGATAAAGCCCCATAATGTATAAGGTGTTTTGTGAAAGTAGGTATTATTATTGTATAGATTGATTAGGCAAAGTATTATATAAATAACGTTTTGTACATTAGCCTCGAAGTTTAGGCATTCTATACATTACCTAGGCATTGTATATGTCGCAGTCATCTGGTTTAATCAGCTATTTGATTGGACGACTAGCGCGTTCATTGAATGGCGAAGTTCAATTGAATGATTAAAGGACAACTCTTCAAGTCGTTTAATATAAAGTTCAACTTCTTGACTGAACGTCATTTAGCATAATCGTTGAATGGGATATAGCTGCCTTTGTAATGTTTGATAACTTCGAAACATAAAAGATAACTAACTTAAAATATAATAAAATATGACATGACATAATAACACACATTAATAAGATTTTTTTCGCAAATAAAATATCAAGACAGTGCTATTTTAATCGATCTGTACCAGCTGTTTGACCCAATCTTTGTTTTGAAGAGCACCAACGCCGCAGTGGACAAAAAGTGAACTAAATTACAATCACCTGACTGATTTTACGTCCGCTATGTTCAAAGAGCTATGTTTCAATCAGCTAATTTGTTGGACGTTGAGTGAGGCTTGTTCATTCAACGTTCGGCCTAGTTATTCAATTAAACGTCGCTATTAAATAAACGGGCTAGTCATCCAATCAAATAGCTGTTTCAACCAGATGACTGCGACATATACAACGCCTGATTATAATATAGTTTGCCAGTAACATAAATATTAGTGCCATAAACTATTAAAATATTAATAATTGGGGGATCATTAGCTGTGGAATTAAACATAAATAATTGGTACTTAAATATGTTATTCTTTTCGCAATTCAAGAGTAATAAAATCATGATTTAACAACTGAATAAATGCTCTTAACGATTAATGGTAATTACACGATGTTTTTTTGTAAGCTCGCGAAATAAATATAGTAGAAATATTATATAGTTTGGTCATTAATTGCTCAGGTATATTAAAAGGAATAAAGAAATGTTTAAAAAAATAATAATATCGACGGATGAATGTAAGCAGCTAATCCTGAACATGCACTTCAGGATTTCTCTAAAATGTGCTTATCTAATCTATATATATATATATATATATATATATATATATATATATATTTTATAAAGAGATAACTTCTATAGAAAACGACAAGGCTTATAGGTAAACCGAAAACACGAAACGCTTGCGCGATGTGATTGGGCACAGCGCCATCTATTGGTTCATTTCCGAATTACGGTTCGGAAGCGATGTGAGGGCGGGCCACTAGTTTTTTTTATATAGGAAGGTGAACGAGCAAGCTGATGGTAAAGGAACACCGCCACCCATGGACATCCTTACACCAGAAGGAGTGTGGATGCGTTGCCGGCCTTTTAGGAAATTGCCACCATTAGCTTGGCGGTGAGGGAAAATCGTGAGGAAACATGCACGTTTCGGATAGGTTCGGTATGTTAAGTTTATATCACCTACTGTATAAGTACACTATGGATGCAATAAAGATATTGAGTATTGAGGTTCTCTGTAACCATGATTCAATTGGTCTGGTTCCCCTGTTAAAGGGTTGCAAAGATCAGATGACATGAGTCGCTTTTTTTAAATGATCAGACTCCATGATTTAGGAGCCATGGTACATCATGGCCCAAGAGTATACTGGGCTTCACTCCAAGCGACACTTTGGGATGCAACCGGGAATAACTCACTAAGATGAGAGACGAAAAGAACGTCCGGAATCGAAACCGCGACCCTTGCGTCTCAACCGCTTAAACCATTGCGCTAAACGGGTTGTCAAATAACGTATACGTTTAAAAAAACTGTAGTAAACTTGATATAATATATCAGTATGTATCTACACTAATTTGCCTACATCTCCGTTTGAAATTAATATATGTAGTCAAAATGAATGAAAGCTTTTAACAAGGCGAGCTTTTCAAAACTACTAGCGACATCTGGCGAAGTAAGCAAACTCTACCTACAGAGCTTTACTCGTATTCGTGCTTACTGACCAACCCTTGAAATAGCAAACGTTTGGTAGAAAAGTTAAGTGAAGGAAATCAATACACCCACTTTTTTGTGTTTTCTATACGAGCTTTAGAATTAGTGGTCATTTGATTATAAATATCGTAATGTCAGTTGAAATAATCGCCGACTAAAAGAATAGATAGATAGATAGATATTCTTTATTGCACAGAAATAGAATACATGAGTGAAGCAAAAGCTATAGACTAAGAATGTTTTGTTTTGTAACATAATAATAAAATTAATCGTCCTTTCAATGTAGGTATTAGCTGGTTGGAAATTTGTTACACGGATATAACTTAACACCCAATATCTTTCAAGAATACCTATGCTTCATAGGTGAGGCCAGGGACCCCCACCCCTATATAATTACTAAAATATAATTGTCTACTGTTATGCTTCATAGGAGAGGCCAGGGACCCCGGCGCCTATTTTGGAGAAATATATATTTATAAAAAAAATAAATAAAAAAAAATAAAACTTTATTGAAAAATCTTTAGAACAAACAATAAAATAAAAAGTCTACATAATCTAAATTTTCCGTTCGCTGCCTAAACTAGGAGTATCCTGTATCTTAGGCAGAAACAAAAAAGTGGCAAGGACTTAATTATAATTAAGGACTTAATTAGGACTTAATTTATAAGAATGGGCTACAGATTGACAGTCAAATTATTAGGCAACGGTAAAAAACCAAAGCCATTGCCATAGTCTAGACCGATATCATTTTAATGCTTCCAGTTTATGATAATTGGTGTCTTACCAAGCAACCGACAATTTGCTTCAAAACTAAAAATTCAATTTAAATAATTCCAAATAACTTTGTATTCGACCAACCGCAATTCTATAATTAGATCAATTTCATCGAAAAATGCGAGTCTTCCAGCGACGTTTAATTCAGAATTCCGAACATATGCCACGAGTAAATTTCTCCGATAATCGTCACTAATTCGAATCGAATTTAAATCGAGATAAGTCCGAATTTTTTCGACGCCGGCGCCGCTAGGATCTGTCAATCAAACTGCAGTGCATATTATTATAAAGGGTATTGTATTCGGATGAAAAAAACGCCGAACTTCGAATTTCGGCATCGACAGGTTGAATTTTTGGGGTTGCATGGTGAAATATAAAACCCGACGTGTTTTTTTTAAAAACGAACGAACGTCATCTCATGAACTTCTGCGAGTTCAGACGAGTCACTGATGTGTTGCTGGTTTTTTATAAAAGGAGTCATTTTAGACTAGAGTTACATAATTTGTAGGCTGGTCTTTTAATTTGTAGACTGGTCTTTTAACTAGGTAATAATACCCTCTCCAGCTAAAGTAGAGTGTTTTAAAATCAGTACCAAAACCCAACATACAAAAAAAATACTTGCACCGTAAATATTTAGAGTGATCAATTGAGGGTACTGGAGGCCCAGTCAAGGGAAAAGAGATTAAAAGGTTGGACGCACACTTGTAATTCCATTGGGATTGCGGGAGACTATGGACGGCGGCAAATTGTTTGTCTGCCATTTCTAAAAAACGTTTAAGATTTAAATTGGCCGGTTAATGTCGCATTAACTGTCGCTCATCATCATCATCATTTCAGCCAATAGACGATTACTGCTGGGTATGCTGACCAATGTCCTCCACGCAGATTGGTCTTGTGCCACCCCTATCCAAATAACTCCCGCGACCCTTACTAGATCTTCGGTCTACCTTGTAGGGGGGCTGCCACGGCCTCCACTTACGGATCTTCCCGCCCTAAATGGCCATCTGTTCTCCTCGCAATATGCCCTGCCCACTGCCACTTAAGATACACAATTCTTTGGGCTATGTCTGCAACCTAAGATCTTTCCATTCTGACACGATTACGCAAGGAGATTCCGAGCATAGCCCTCTTATGGAAATGGAGTTTTTTTTTTATGTGATAGGTAGCAAACGAGCAGGCAGATCACCTGATGGTAAGCAATTGCCGCCGCCCATGGACACTTGCAACACCAGTGGAGTTACACGTGCGCTGCCAACCTTTAATCCCCTTCCCCTCCCCGGGTGGGCCTCCGGTACCCTCACTCACTCGGCGAAACACGCACAGGGGCTGCTTCACGCCGGTTTTCTGTGAGACAGTGGTATCACTCCGGTGGAGCCGGCCCATTCATGCCGAAGCGTGGCTCTCCCACAATTAAGATAGAGAGCCATAGCCTTCTCAGTGATTTTGAGCCTTCCTAATTAACTTACATTACTTTCCGATGTATCACTAGACACTTTTATAAACTGCGATAGTCTAACAATAAAATAAACTAGAGATAAACCTACGGAACCCATTTCGTTTTTGACATATTTTTTCGTCCATTACAACCGTCTTGTCCCGGGGCGATGTAATTGTTCCCGGGTACGGACGACCGAAAAACACGCTTATTACTGGCCTGGGTTTTTTTATAAATTAGACTTATCCCTAATCTTATATTGACATGGTAATGAGACCAAAATATTGTGTGCGGTTTGAGAGTGGAGTGGAGATGGCGGCGCTTTTGAGTGGGGTCTGGGTGTTTGAAGTTTTGCGATGCCAATTTTTTTTTAGTGGCACTGTTTTTTTATTGATAAGTGGCAAACGAGCCAACCGGTTACTTAATTGTAGACACCTGAAATATTAGTAGAGTCACAAGTGTGCTGCCTACCTTTAACCCCCTTTTCTCCAAATTGGGCCTCCGGTACTTACTCACTCACTCGACGAAACACTCGGTCTTTTGTGAGGCCATGGTATCACTGCGGTCGGCGAAGCGTGGCTCTACCACGGTGAAAAATATATTGGCTGACCTTAACAGAACTGAGGTAAGCAAAAGAAGAGCCTACGTTAAAATTACAATTAACACTTGTTTAACCCTTAACCAGGCAACTAGACATTTTTTTTTCATTGGTTTTCAACCTTATCATAACTGCATAAAGTTCAAAATCTGGTGGTCTCTTATGGTACATAGCCTGGTTAATGGTTAACATCACATCTAAGTATTTTGCCTTACCCCTTGTTAATTCGCTGTATTATTCCTCTACCCAAAGGTTGTCTGGAAGAGATCGGTATTAGCGATAAAGCCGCCGATATTTTATTTGTAAATTACCATTACATCTGTAATGTGTAGAGATAAAGAGTATCTATCTATTTATTTGGATGCCAATTGAAGGTATACAACTGTAAGAATTTATTGTTATTATTTACTGAGTAATATTAATGGAAATACATTATGAAAGTAAGCAGATGGTCAAAAACTGATCTAGATTCCTCTCCACAGCATCCTCTCGCCCTCCCAGCCACCGGACGGATTTGGTTCCGTGAAACTAATCAGAGTAAATAAGTAAATTGACCGGAGCTCACGCGATCTACACAGACGCCGCCGGTATCAGACGCCTGCGCCTTGTAACTTATGAGAGATACGAATTTGAGGGGCAGGAATAGGGTAGTTGACTAATATCGATGTAGTAAAAAATATTGATACTTTACCAAAATATTGGTAAATAAGAACCAATAGCCACAATTTTCAGTTAAAAATATAACGTCTAGCTGGTTTTGTGAGCATTCAAAGTTTCATGGGCAAGTCCATTTTTAAAGTTTATAATATTATAAAAATAATTATATCATTGAACTACCCACACATTAAACACAAACTTTTATTATAAAACTATGTACATAAACGAAACATTTGATATAGCTACCAAACAAAATTTGCTAGACGCGCATACAAGATACGAGCGTGTGACGTCACATGTTAGTAGCCATTTGTATAGAGCGTTTTTCGGCCCGCGTAAAATATGTGCTCTTAAAGTTGTGATATCTCAGGTAATTCAAATCAGAATCAAATAATTCTTTCAACAATGTTTCTTTAATAGAGGGGTCTTTTGATTAAACACATAAAAAAAAATTGTCAAATACCCTATTTAAGAAGTAGGCTAATAATACCTATCATCATCATCAGCCTGTCTCAGTCTCTCACTGGCTGGACATTGGCCTCCCCCAATGTTCGCCATTTCACCCTGTCTTCGGCGAGAAGCAACCAGTCTATACCAACGGCTTTTCGCAATCGTCACTCCATATAGCTGCGGGCCTCCCACCACTACGCTTCCCGAAGTTGTCGGTCTCCACTCAAGAACTTTCTGACCCCAACAGGTTGTCAGTTCTCCGACAGATATGGCCAGCCCATTTGCCACTTTAGCGTGCTGATTCGATACACCTATGTCGGTCACTTTAGTCTTTTGTCTTCCAATAACCTATGATGCCGTCATTAAACTCATAATCTTTTACTATTCTATAAGAGATAACTTCTATAGACAACGACAAGGCTTACAGGGTAACCGAAACACGAACGCTTGCCGCGCTGTTATTGGACATAACGCCAATCTATTGGTTCAGTTCGAGCTTACGGTCCCGAAGCGAAGTGAGGGCGGGCCACTAGTAAATAATAAATTCACTCAACATCTCATACATTGACCTGACTCCGTACTAAGTAGCTCAAGCACTTGTGTTACAGATATCAGACAACAGAGGAACATAAATATAATACTTAAATACATATAATACTAGCGGCCGCCCGCGACTTCGTCCGCGTGGAAAAAAGTAACTTTTTACCCCAACGGTTGTCAGTTCTCCGACAGATATGGCCAGCCCATTGCCACTTTAGCGTGCTGATTCGATACACTATGTCGGTCACTTTAGTCTTTTGTCCTAATACCTATGATGCGTCATTAAACTCAAATCTATACTATTTATAAAGAGATAACTTCTATAGACAACGACAAGGCTTATAGGTAAACCGAAAACACGAAACGCTTGCGCGATGTAATTGAGCACAGCGCCATCTATTGGTTCATTTCTGAATTACGGTCCCGAAGCGAAGTGAGGGCGGGCCACTAGTAAATAATAAATTCACTCAACATCTCATACATTGACCTGACTCCGTACTAAGTAGCTCAAGCACTTGTGTTACAGATATCAGACAACAGAGGAACATAAATATAATACTTAAATACAAAATATCATATAACACCCAGACACTGAACAAACACAAGTGTTCATCAAGAATGTTTGTACAGGGTGAGGATCGAAAGGGGTTAAAGGTTGGAATCGCACTTGTGACTCTACCACCAGGTGATCCGTCTGCTCGTCTGCCATCCGTCACATAAAAAAAATTGTCAAATACCCTATTTAAGAAGTAGGCTATAATACCTATCATCATCATCATCATCATCATCGTCATCAGCCTGTCTCAGTCCACTGCTGGACATAGGCCTCCCCCAATGTTCGCCATTTCACCCTGTCTTCGGCGAGACGCAACCAGTCTATACCAACGGCTTTTCGCAAATCGTCACCTGTTTTTTTTTTTTATGTGATAGGTAGCAGGCGAGCAGGCGGATCACCTGATGGTAAGCAATTGCCGCCGCCCATGGACACTTGCAACACCAGTGGAGTTACAAGTGCGCTGCCAACCTTTTATCCCCTTCCCCCGCGAGTGCCCTCACTCACTCGGCGAAACACAGCACAGGGGCTGCTTCACGCCGGTTTTCTGTGAGGCAGTGGTATCACTCCGGTCGAGCCGGCCCATTCATGCCGAAGCGTGGCTCTCCCACAGTTAAAACTCCATCTAGCTGGGGGCCGTCCCACACTACGCTTCCCGAGTTGCGGTCTCCACTCAAGAACTTTTTTACCCCAACGGTTGTCAGTTCTCCGACAGATATGGCCAGCCCATTGCCACTTTAGCGTGCTGATTCGATACACTATGTCGGTCACTTTAGTCTTTTGTCCTAATACCTATGATGCGTCATTAACTCAAATCTATACTATTTATAAAGAGATAACTTCTATAGACAACGACAAGGCTTATAGGTAAACCGAAAACACGAAACGCTTGGGCAATGTAATTGAGCACAGCGCCATCTATTGGTTCATTTCTGAATTACGGTCCCGAAGCGAAGTGAGGGCGGGCCACTAGTAAATAATAAATTCACTCAACATCTCATACATTGACCTGACTCCGTACTAAGTAGCTCAAGCACTTGTGTTACAGATATCAGACAACAGAGGAACATAAATATAATACTTAAATACAAAATATCATATAACACCCAGACACTGAACAAACACAAGTGTTCATCAAGAATGTTTGTACAGGGTGAGGATCGAAAGGGGTTAAAGGTTGGAATCGCACTTGTGACTCTACCACCAGGTGATCCGTCTGCTCGTCTGCCATCCGTCACATAAAAAAATATATCCTTTTAGAGTTATACATAAATTTAGTTTTTAACTTTTTATCTATAGGTAGAAGTAAATATCCCATCAAAATATAAATGTAAAAAGGGAGCCAAGTTCAATTTTTCAATAAGTTTTGTTCGTTGAGTTCATCGTCAAAAGAAGTATATATTCTCAATGGTGCCAAAGTAAAGTATCAGCCTATATGTATACTATCCCACTGCAGAACAAAGGTCTCCATCATAGAAATCAAGTCATCGCTACTATGATAGGATTAGGCTTAATCACCACGCTTGGGTAATTGGTGATCACAAACCCGAGCTATGTTAGAAAAATTCGAAACAAACTCAATGTAAGTCCAATGGTAATACCTACCTATAGTGAGCCAACAGCCAACGACAAAAACATACAATATGAAAAAGAACAATACAAGCAAGTACATTTATTCGAATAACATATCGAATCCATCACCGTGCCAATATTACAATACTTAAGCCACTGTCCCGTATTTTTTAAATTAAAACAAACATGATCGTGATGTGTCACAATACACATTAAACATCAATACCTTTCCTTTAAATGTCAAATTTCAATAAACACGAAGACACGACGAACAGGCATGTAATTCAATAAGACGTAAGTAACTGACTTCAGCTGATGTTAACAGTTGCTTATCGATAAAGTGTTTCCATTAATATTTACTCAGTGTTGCCCTCCTTACACTTTAAATAAGATACATGTACATGTATGTATCATCCTTGTACGTAGAGTCATCATCATCATTTCAGCCAATAGACGTCCACTGCCAATAGGCCTCCCCCAATGTTCTCCACACAGATCGGCCCTGTGCCACCCGCATCCAAGGGACTCCCGCGACCTTCACTAGATCGTCGGTCCACCTTGTGAGAGGCCTGCCACGACTTCGATCTCCTGTACGCGTAATCGTGTCAGAAATGATGAGATCCGCAGGAGATCTAAGGTCGCAGACATAGCCCAGACTTTCAGATCAGAAACTTGGCAATCGCACTTAACAATTAATAGAATATGAATTACTTGTGAAATATAAAATACTGAGTTTACATGCCGTAGCGATGGCCGAGTCGATATATTTATTTAAAACGTTATTAACGTTAAAGGGACTGAATAATTGAATAACCGATTTGGTATTACATGGATCTCACAACTTTTTACGGTAGAAAAACTGAGTTGCGAGACTTGGTCTTTTTGACAACTTATTGTTTTTTTTATGAATTATTTTTTACAAATCTATACTAACTATTTATAAAGAGATAACTTCTATAGACAACGACAAGGCTTATAGGTAAACCGAAAACACTAAACGCTTGCGCGATGTAATTTAGCACAGCGCCATCTATTAGTTCATTTCTGAATTACGGTCCCGAAACGAAGTGAGGGCGGGCCATCTTTTAATAAAGTTGCACTTTCTGTATTAAGTACGTATACTCTGATTCATAATCATGTAAAGTAAACTGACAGATGTCAATATGTCATTCCCATACATTATCACTCAATTTGACACATGCAAAATGTTAAAATGCATAGAAACTTGTCATTTTCATCTGTCAGTTTACTTTACATGATTATGAATCAGAGTATAGGTACATATTTGTACTCCTTATATGCCACTAACTTGGCAACCCTGTTTCTCTCGCTCGTGCTCATGTTTCGTAGTTGCAAACATAAGGTAATTTTGAATGTCACTATTGTAAATAATAAGTGCACCTTTTATTTCGAATTTACTTTGTATGGGCTTTGTTTTTGTCAGGAAAATGTGATAAAAGGAACATTAATTTGGTTTTATCTGTCGTCTGATATTAAATTATAACAATGAAAACGTGGTTAGCTTCTTAATATATAAGTAATCAGATCAATGTACTCGTATTATATATTATTTATTTATTTATTTGTCACACAAAACAGAGATACATTATGAGATGTTGTGTGCATGTTTTTATTATTTTTTCAATATTTAAAAAAATTTCGTAGTTTTTTGAAATAATAAAATATTATTTTCTTTTTAGAAAGTACGACTACTACGTTGAACATACGAAGTAATGGTAGAATCAAATTAATTTTAGCAGACCAAAAAAACATATTTTCATCTCTATCAATACAGAGTCTGTGAATATCACCCCTTTAACCACGTGCTCTACCAACCATTTTGAACAACATTTAATCAATGACTTTTGGAAATTCGCATAAAAAAACCATCTTTTCATAAAATGTCAGTCACGTGGACTAAGCCATTTTGTATGGGGAGTCAAAATTTTGCGATAAATTTTCGACTCCTCATACAAAGTGCCCAAAAGTCGTTGAACAAATGTCGATCGAGCCGGCCCGTCATGCCGAAGTGTGTGACTTTCCCACTCATAAGAAGATCTTAAAAGAAAGAGTCTTAAAATATTTTATGGAGATTAAAGCAAAGAAAAACTAATAAACAATCTAACAGTGAGCGATGCATCGGCGTTTGCGCGCGTCATAAACTATAGGCGCGCGTGCGCACGGTAAATCAAACAGTAGTCCATGTAAATGTCGCCTCGCTCCGAGTATGAAATTACAGAATGCATGTGTTGTATGTTGCTGTAAATGTATGGAATTGGACGATCTTGGAAATGTCTGGATTTTTTTTTACATTATTGCGGAGAAACGACGGCACGTATGGTAAATTTTGTGATAGTAAACTTGTGAGCTGGTGTCACGTCGCTTCGGTATAATAAATGGTCTCGACTTCAAATAGAAACATAAATATTACTATTTATTACTATTAATGTAGGTACATAATGGTCATAAAACCACGATACAAACATTCTGACTACTAATGCCTCACTTCTACTTCTGACTTGAGTACTACGGCCTCACAGAAAACCGGATTTCAAACACTTATTACATAAAAAAACATAGCATTTTGCACGCAGACTTAACACGTGGACTAAATTATATTTTCCCGTAAGAATCTGGTGATTTCCCGTGGGAGGTTCTTTTTATTTTTATTACTAAAAAGAAACTCTTTAATATAATCACAATAGATACACAATTCCATGCTGAAAGCGTTTGAAAAAGTAATCCCAACAAGCGCTGTCATTAATAATTTTATATTACATTTTATGTTAAAAAAATGTAGGACCTATTTAATTTTCGAACATTAGGATTTTAAATTTCGAAACTGCCAAATAGCGCTCTTTAGCGAATGGAGCTTCATTGTCAGCGACACTTTTATTTGCCGTTCATGCTGTACCTAGTTTTCTTTGAAGGAACCGACCGTCATATTTCCCAGTTTGCCTACAACACGCACTTATCCCGGCAACTTTCGCGAAAGTAAATGCTGAGTATGCAATTAAACGCATAACTGCACTTAATTATATGGCTACATTGATATTTTTCTTTTTTCTTCTATCATTTCTTTGGTACGTTAATCGCACGGTCGTCTGTTTCCTAATGTGGTTTTGATTGTTGCTATTTCAGGTTACAAATTAGCTTGTTTAATTACATCTAGGGATGTTTGCAATTATAGATTTTCCTTTTAGTCGATACTTAATGGTTTTCATATTATCTAGCTACCTAGTATGGTTTTGATAGTCTATTTTTGATGAATGATTTAAAAAGTTAAAAAGTAACGGTATTCATTTGTAATAGTAATCAAATGTGGAATAGGGCTGGACATTTGAACAACATGTACTTATAAGTACATTTTAAATTTTTTATTGTTTGAACATAAATGTTAAGGATAGAATCGTTTTATATTTTTGTATAGAAAACAAGATTTTGAACATTATTATCAGTATTATCCAAAGTTGTCCGTCAAAAAATTAGCAAGCCTGTGATAGAATTAGCGTTTAGACTATGAATTCAGAATTTGAGGAGTGTAGAAATTATATCGAAACCTGACTAAGTAAAGTGGTTGTGTTCAGAAACTATCTAAAACTGAAAGCTGCGAAGTACCTATAAGCATCTATCAGATACTTACCACTTCGTAGCTTTGGTGTCGAAACACTGGGCCCGTGGGTCCCGATGCTCTCTCTTTCTTCCGGGACTTAGCTTAGCGCTTGGTTGATGGATCCACCCATCGCTATCCAACGAGGTAGTGCTGGCCAGCATTTTGGGGACATTGCCATGGGGGCGCACTCTGTTTTAATTTTTCCTTTTGGCAGTATTTTTAACTTTATATTCAAGTTATTGTTTTCTCGTGTATCCATATTATTTTGTCCAATAAATTTCATTTAGTAATCAAAATCTCAAACATGTAGGTCTTCAACGTGTTGGTTTTTCTGGATCATTGTGAATGTTTCCTTAATTTTGTTTTTGTTTTTATTTATAGATCTGCGACCAGGTATGTAGGTGGTTAAAAGGATTTCAATATACATGTACCTATTACAAGTCTGCCACCCAGGTATATTATGGTCAAAGGATGTCAATGTACATGTACCTATACACCCTGTATATTTTTTCATGCTAGAGGCGAGAAACGATCAAGCGGGTCACCTGTTGGTAAGTATTTAACCGCCGCCATTGAACATCTGCGAGATCAGAGAGGTCGCTGATGCGTTGCCGACCATTTAGAGAGAAGCACGCTCTTCTCCTTTAGGTCCCTAAATTCTTTGTTTCGTTGAATATCTATAGAAGTCTTGAGGCAAACGAGCAGACGGACCACCTGATGCTAAGCAATTGCCATCCTCATAGACATCTGTAACACCAGTGGACTCACAAGTCCCTGCCAATTTTTTTAATTTTTCGGGCCTCCGGCAATTTCACTCACTCGACGAAACACAGCGGAAGCGCCGTTTCACGCCAGTCTTCTGTAAGGCCGTGGTATCACTCCTGTCAAGCCGGCCCATTCATGCCGAAGCCTGACTTCCCCTTTTTTTCAAAAACTTAATTAAGTTTCCAGTAACCTTCGAATACAAAACGTCTATCTAAAACCGAATCCCACGCAAGCAAAGCCAGTAAGCAACTGTATGTGATGTAGCGCTTCATGGGCCAAATAACACAATAAACATTTTTTCACTGCAAGTATATAGGAAAAGGAAGGCGTTATCACGTCATAGGGCTATCAACATTCAATGAACGTTTCAGTACAAACAGACCATAAGCAGGGCTGGAGTTAGGTTAGGGCCCGGGGCAGCGACCTGCTCGTTGTACATCAGGCTTCGCGCCCGTCAATACGGTCCTCCCACCACGGATGATGAGAGGGTTTCAGTCGGTAGACCCCCACCGTAGCGGGGAGAATCCATAACCTGTCCGCCCCCTGGCGGACATTTAGCAGGGGGGTGTCCGACATAACCTGTAGGTGGACGGGTATGCGTAACGCATTTTTCCTGGGTCAACAAAAAAAGGGTCTGGGGCACCTGGTCGTTGTGTATCAGGCTCAAGTTATCAACTGTTAACTTTTGAGTGCGAGTGTTGATTTTATTTGTTGGTGACATGTTTTTTGCCCTGTACCGTTTATTTATACCGCAATTTTGTACCGCGAGCCAGAAAATTTGTTAAAAATGACCTCTTTGTGGGCTACTTACTAACGCTTAGTCCGCCCCTGGACCCAACCATACTCATTTACGTTCAAACATGAACGCTCGCGTTTCTTTTATTAAAAATTCGAAGCGCGTACGACTCACCTGCGCTCGCGCAATTATGCACAATCAATATCTTAATTATATCCATTTTTATTATCTGACGCGTTAGTTTCTTGCAAAAGTGAAAAATAAAATTAAAATAAACATGCAGTAGATGGGTGTGCGTTTTTTAGGGTTAAGTGTTTAGCGGGAATAGGAAAAACGGTTTTTAATTGTCTTTTTGCATTAAACAGACGTATAAGATGTCAAATTTAATAGGGAAACTAGACAAAGTCAATCATTATACGCATTTGAGAAGTTCATATCCGAAACGTACGTTTGCGATGTTTTCCCTCACTGCCAAGAGTGCCAAGCTAATGGTAGTAATTCGCACATTGATTGGTAAAATCGTAAGATGCATGCTCTAATTGGAGCCTATGATCTACGATATGGAAAGTGTATTTTTATCACAAGAGCTAAAATCGCTTCATCATCATCAGCCTGTCTTACATAGGCTTCTTCCGATATTCGCCATTTCACCCTGTGTTCAGCTAGACACATCCAAGTTATACAACGGCTTTTCGCAGATCGTCTCTCTATTTGGCCAGATGGAGTGACGATCAGGCCAGATAGAGTGACGATTTTATCTATGGCTAGAAACTATGCTTTCCGTCTCCACTCCATAACTTTTCAATATACTCAAATTATTTCCTCCTACAGGTTGTCAGTTCTTCGACATATATAGCCAACCCATTGCCACTTCATGCATGCATGCATGCTGATTTGATACACTTTAGTCTTGTTTCGGATATCCTCATTTCGGATTGTGACCTTCAAGGACACTCCGAGCACAGCTCGCTCCATAGCACGCTGAGCGACCTTAAACTGGTCAGCTAGCCGTACTGTAAAATCGCTTATCAACCACTTATCATATAAAAACCGTAATGTTGCTTTTTACGTAACATATTACACATGTGTAGGTATATTTCCCTTGAACACAGAACCTTCAAATTCATAGCAAATTCACCCTTAACAGTGTTTTAAGCTTTATTAATGTCACTGTCTTCTTCAAGGTGTCAGACTTTTATTAATAACCCTTCAAATCGAAGATCTATCGATGTGGACATACAGACCAGGATTCTTTGCACAAGTATTATATTGATTTACTGCTTCCATTGTTGTGAAACCAGTTTACAATGGCGCTATTAATATCATGAACCGTTCATACTTGGAAATAAGACTGGGTAATTGATTAGTACTGAGAAATAATTCACTTAATAGAATAGGTGATAGCCTCGCCTTTTTTGTTGAGGGGGAGTGCCGCCGTCGTCAAATGCAACGAATAACCGTGCGATGTGAAGGAGGTGTAAATCCTAACTAATTTTATAGATGCGAAAGTAACTTTGTTTATTTATTTAATAAGTTTATTTCCATAATATCTTTAAGGCAAGAGTGAACAGGCATCTTCTAGGCAAACGCGTGTCATCCTAGACCTCATCGTCACTTTCCATCAGGTGCGATTGTGGTCAAGCGTTGGCCTATAGTATAATAAAAAAAAAACAATTTACAAATAGGTACACTTAAATCTAGCGGCTCTGCACTAAGCAACATACTTGTATCTTTGTCTGTCTATCTGTTACTCCTTCACGCCAAAACTACTGAACGGATTCGAATTTGGTATACAGATGGTCTAGCTAGACCCTGAGAAAGAACATTGGGTTGTAACGGGTTAAAAGGGGGGTTGAGAGTTGTAAAATAATTAAAAATGCTACCCAAAGATACTCCACGCAGACAAAGTCGCGACTATCACCGAGTAGGTAAATAATAAACTAAGGACTAGAAAGTTTAGCAGCGCATAATATCGCTGCCGCACCATTAAAAGATAGGAACTCGTTACCATCCCATGTCTTTTTTCATTTATTTGGGTAATCAAACAACATCACAATGTGTTTATGTTAATAAATATTATGAATACTTAAAGTAAATAATTATAATGTCAGCTACGATAGCCAATTGAAGAACAGTTTGTGCTAATAATCAATCTTTTGCAAAGAAATATTCAAGAAAATATTACCAAATAGTTTTTACTTGACAAGAAACACAATGGGAACGACACAGCAACATTTATTTTAAATAAAAATTTCACTCACATTTATGATAAACCTTTTAAGTCATTTATTCATACATTCACTAAAAAAGGTACTTACTACATACTTTGTTACTTTGTTTTCGTGGTGTTAAAATTAACAAGGGCTTTTTTGGTTAATGCCGACACGACACTGCTTAACATTCTCACTACTTTATCCTAATTAGACTTTAAAACTATTTTATTACTATTTAAGTACCTTTGTAACTTTCAACTTTTGCTAGCAACATTGTATATTTAAACATTCCTCAGCACAACTCATCTCCAATCAGCAAAAAGGACAAAGCTTACTCACCTGTGGTGTCACATTTAAAATTCTTTTAAAGTTCAAAGATCGAAATTTCGTATTTTACTGTCGATGGCTTATAGCGCACATTTAGTTCTAAAAAGACATAAATGTCAAATAAGTCTTTAAGCATTTGTGGCATTATTACCTCAACTATTGAGTCAACGATGCCTTGAGTATTATTCGATATTTACGTCATTTAAGAACTAAATGTGCAATTTATTGCCTCATTTGGATAATCGATGTATTTCATACAATAGGAAGAATAAATTATAATACTATAATGCTGATGATCTTGGATAACATCGATTCGTTTGACAAAGTGAACCGATAGAATCGAATATTTTGCAATTTAACGCAAATATTAGACGATCAATTTAATAGTGAACAAATTAATGTGTGACGTATAACCGATAATAATTGATATTCGTGGCTTTAAATGGTAACCATGTCCAAGAAAAAATTCTTAGCAATAAGTTATGTAGTTATTCTTCTGTTCATAGACATCAGGAGTGCGGATGCGTTACAGGCCTTTTAGGAAGGTATAGGCGCGTTTCTTGAATATTTGAGTGTCGTACCGGTTCGGAAACACCGCTGCGGGAAGTTGATTCCACAATAAGGAGATGCGTGGCAAAACTAATATAATGTCTTTTTAGCCCCTGACGCAAAACGACGGGGTGTTATATCTGTTAATCTGTCTGTCTGTAGCATCATAGCTCCAGAACGGGCGAACCGATTTGGTTTATGTTTTTTTTGTTTGAAAGTTACTATAGTCGGGAGTGCTCTTGGCTAGATTAGATAGCCGCCAACTTAAGATGGCCACCATCACAAAGTGATGAATTTCATATTTTTACTTGATTGAAATAGGTATCAAATGAAAGGGCTTGAGTAGTAGAATGGAAACATTATGACAACTTGTCGGGGGCTTTATAAGTTTTCAAAAATGCGTTCTTATTGCGTTAAGTATTTTCTTGCTTTATGTCTAAAGTCGTTTTTAAAACTCAAAGGAGGCCTGTACACTGCCTTGCCCTAACTATCCCCGGTTCTTCTACATCACATTTCTAAACGAACTAGACATTAAAGACCAGTCAACATAATGAACAGTTGTAACTTAGGAGTTTTTTCGTAACTGAACACGAAACCACCCCATGTCATTAAATTATTGCCGACAAACGAAACTATGAGAGGCATGTCGCATTAAAAAGAATAACTGCAACATTGTAAGCTTAAAAATGTATCAGTTAAACTATCTCACTAATATTAAAAAGGTGAAAGACACACTCACACGGTGTGTGACTAAGTGAGTATGTGCATTAAGTTTGTTACTCTACTGGGTACTTTACAAACAAAATGGCTTATAATTTGTAGAATCAACTTCCCGCAGCGGTATTTCCGAACCGGTACGACATTCAAATCTTCAAGAAACGAGCCTATACCTTCCTAAAAGGCCGGCAACGCATCCGCACTCCTCCTGGTGTAGCTGATGTCTATGGGCGGCGGTGTTCACTTACCATCTCGACCCGGTTGCTCGTTTGCTATCCTAATATTTAAAAAAACAACACTCTGAATTAATATTTAGGCTACATTTTACAGCAGAAAAATTTATTCCCATCCCATCCCAACTTAGGTATTCCCATAGAAAAATCGATGAAAGTAAATTATTTTAAACGAATGTAATAATAACTCTAGATTAACTGTTAGACTTCAATTTTTTTTGTCTGTCTGTCTGTTTGTTCGCGCTAATCTCAAAAACTATCTAACGAAGCCTGCGCAACATATTTCGCACTTTTGGTAGAACAAGGGCACAATTGTCAAAAATTGCATAAACGATTTAGGTATGCAGAAGAGGAAGTAGGTACAAGTTTAAGCATTTCTGCATATTTAACCCTAATAATTAAAAAATGCTTATATATAAATAGTAGCATATAAAAAGTAGTAGCATACCCTGGAACACAGTTATACAAAATTCACGCCGGAATGCGCGATGCGCGCGCAGCGTTTAGTATGAAGTGTCAAAGTGACGAGCGAGCGACGCGTGCGCAACCAGATGCCCATCTCATTTGGAACCGGTAGGTACTTGTAATACTTACTTACTAGGTATAAAAATTGATAATTTATAAAATCCCCGACAAGTTTTCATAATGTATGCATTCTTTTACTCAAGACCTTTCATTTGATACCTTTATTATGAAAATCAAGTGAAAATTATGAAATTAATTTTTTGTGGTGGCGGCCATCTTTTTTTTTGTTTTTATTAGACTATAGGGCAACGCTTGACCACAATCGCACCTGATGGAAAGTGACGATGAGGTCTAGCTAGGATGACACGCGTTATCTAGCTAAGGACACTCCCGACAGTTATAACTTTCAAACAGAAGAACATAATCCAAATTAGTTTAACCCTACGAAAGCTACAGACAAACAGACACACACACCGACAGACAAATAAAACAGATGTGTTAAACTTATAACACCCCGTCGTATTTGCGTAGGGAGTTTTAAAAACGGCTGTAGCTCAACCATCAGGTGATCCAACTGCTCGTTTGTCCTTTATCAAGGTAACAACAGATAACAGTCATTTTATTTAAACTAATCGAATAAAATAAACTTAATTTCCCGATTCCCGCACCAACACAACTGTTGTTGATGAAACAGATATTTGTGTTGGGTCTGGATGTTTGTGGTTCCTTCGTTGTTTCTGGTTTCCATAGTACAAGGGAAAACCTTAGTTTGGGATCAGGACAATGCATTTGACGTTGTCTCAATTTATTTATTTAATTTATTAATTAGTATCTTAATAGAACAAGATTTAATCGATATGCAAAACATCGGAATGCGTTTCCCGTTAGACTTACTTATTTCATTAAAACCTGTAAATGAATTGAAACAAAAGGTGCAAAAAATTAACTCACTAAAGAGGTGAAGAAAACGTCCAAAGATAAGCATCAAACAGTAATGAGTGGTTAAATGTGATGTAGTGACAATTAGAAGAGGTAAGCAATATTTGTAATGCGTGGAAATTAACTTTCAAGCCTTTTTAGGAGGTCTTAATGGACATTGATAACAATTAATTGAAGTCACATTGCTTATGTAGACTGTTTCCTGTTTCTGGAAATACGATATGTTGACCAGTAAAATAGATCGTGCATTAAAGATACAAAGTAAAGTATCAGCCTTAAATTGTCTCACTGCAGGGCAAAGGCTTCCATTATAGAAATCAAATCTTTACCTTAAAAGTATACACGAAATTTTTATTTCGTCGATATTGACAGAGTTAGGTATAGGGGAAACCAGGTGATCCTACAAAAAAAAAGAAAATATTATATATCGCCGAATTGAGAACCTCCATTTTGTTTTTGAAGTCGTTCAAAGGTTAAAGGTTAATAGCCCACTCTCAGCACCCAGAATTTCAGCACCTGGGATTTCAGCACTTGGCTTAGTCCACTCTCAGCACCCTATTGATATTTTTGGCAGGTGCTGAAAGTGGATATAAATTTATTTTTATATTTTTGTCCACTTTCAGCACCTGCAATCAGCAGCCTAGTGCTGGCTGCTTAACAAGTCGATGTTAAATAAACGATAATAGGTAAAAATCATTTATGTTTCAAATTTTTCGAACATAGCTGGGGTTTGCGATGTCCAATCCGCATTAGATAAGCGTGGTGAGTGGTGACCCATCATAGTAGCGATGACTTGATTTCTATGATGGAGGCCTCTGCCCTGCAGTGGGACAGTATCTATACGCTTATACTACTTTTAATAAAGTGTACATTTATATTCCACATTGTATTCTAATAACAGGCAGAAGTAAATTTACAAGTCCTATACTAATTCTAAAGGTGTTTATTCTCGACATTAACCCTTTTACACCTTATTTTACTCTAAAATGCCTAAGTAATAATATCTTGCTAGCATTAGATTCTAGACAATAGTCGATTTGTTTAATGCTTTCAAATACATCCTGCACTTGTAGGGTTCAGAAGGAAGAAACAAAAGCCATTTTTAATGGATTTACCGTTGGAGAACCACACTTCGGCATGAGGCCGGTTCCTGTACTCTGCTCGCTAATCATTGAGCTTCCATCGATCTATTGTGTATCATACTTTAACCTATCGATTTACCAATGATGTGTCTACCTGTTTACTATGCTTACTGTTATACATACAATATTATTATACTTCATTTAAATACAAATTAAGATTTATTACTTATAATAATAACTTACTTTAATATCATATCGTATTTTTTTATAAAAATATATGTTCTACACAACACAACAACGACGCGCAAGATGGCTGGCAAGAGCTGAATGCGAGTAGCGTAAAATAGATTAGAGCGGCGAATATTAGGAGAGGCCTTTGTCCAACCGTGGACTGCAACAGGCTGATGATGGTGACGACTAGTATTTAAAATAATTAATTCATACGGAACCTTTACGGCGTCCCACCATCTCTTACTTTAAAGTTTTTACACCTGCAAACTTCCTATAGAAAAAAAGTGAATTAGAAACGTATCCTACTTAGTTATTACGCCAAGCTACAATGGAATACAAAATGTAGCGTTTTCAAATATTTTTCTAAAGAAATAGCAAACAGCGTGGTTAATACGTGTAATTTACAGCTGTTAGGTGCAGGCAAAAATTACAGGCCACAGCCTTATCACATTACAACGTAGAATACAATTAAAAAAGTTAAGGTAGGCAAACATTTTTAATAGGGTCTATCTTGGTCGCCACCCTGCCACAAATCTAATCTTATCACCACCCTGTCACATGGTCTTATGGGATAGGTGGCAGACGACCAAACGGATCACCTGTAGCGCTACCATGAGTTGACATCTAAAACTGACATAACGTAAACTATTGCTCTGTCTCTTTCAATTGCATCACAATGAAAGAGACAAAGCGATAGTTTTCGATAGCGATGATAGTACGAGTATTTCAAACTCATGGTAAGGATGGTGGTAAGCAATTACCGTAGCCCATAGACACCTGCAACACCAGTAGAGTGGCAAGTGCGCTGCCAACCTTTAACCCGCTTTCCGCCCAATTGGGCCTCTACACTCACCACTCACTCGACGAAACATAGCGCAGCCGCTGCTTCACGTAGGTGTTTTGTGAGGCCACGGTATCACTCCGGCTCATCATGCCGAAGCGGGGCTCTCCCACAGCAGAAACATACTTAAACCACTAGACCAGGCTGCGGGCGTCATATTTTGGTTATACTATGTGACAGAACCGCTGAAGGGATGAAGTTGAGAAAGATTTGCGTGCACCGCAGGCTGATGACTGGCAGGAGGTGGCGCGGGACCGTTCTAGATGGAAGCTCTTATTGGCATATATTGACTGAAGTGGCAGTTGGCTGGTCACATTAGCCGCAGAACTGACAACCGTTGGAGCCATAAAGTCCTTGAGTGGAGACCGCGACTCGGTAAACGTAGTGTTGGACGCCCTGCTACAAGATGGGATGACGACATTCGAAGGCTGGCTGGAGTGAGCTGGATGAGAGTGGCCGAAAATCGGGAGCGGTGGCATTGCATTGGGGAGACCTATGTCCAGCAGTGGACGAGCGTGGGTTGCTGATGATTATCGGAGGCCAAGACTCACTTTGGGTCGCGCCAGCCTAGTTGGTTCGTTAGCTACTACTGTTCCCATTTTATCCCTAAATTACCAATTATGTCGCATAATTACCTACTTTCTTAAAGCCATAATAACTGTATACTGATAAAGGGAATCTACACATGCCGATAATTGAGCTAATTTCGGGAGCATGCGCAGTGGAGGTGTTCCCAAAACGGTTGTAAACAGGTGGAGTTTAGGCTTTTGAAGTGTGTTCCACTTGCGATCGCTCTTAACGGCCCTTTCACGAAGTACTCCAGTTTCTTGCAGGATTTTTGTATGTGTTAGGTGTCAAACCACCTGATGATAAGGGTGGGTTTCCACAGAAGCGAAGCTGCGTGGAGATCAGTGGAGACTTTAGAGAAAGAGAAAAAAATACCAATCGCATTGCTCAAAATACACATTTCATCTCTGATGAGCAATGTGATTGGTCAATTTTTACAAGTCTCCGCTCAACTCCGCGAAGCTCCGCTTCTTTGGAAACGCATCCTAAGCGAGTGCCGCCGCGAAAGACACCGACTACATCAGTAGAGTCACAAGTGCGCTACCAACCTTTAACTCCTTTAACTTTCCCCTGCTTAGGCCGCTACCCTCACTCGCCTTTACCAAGTTTCGAAATAACAAGAATAGAGTACGAAGTACGGAAAGTTTATTTCGATTTTTTCGGACATAGCTCGGGTTTGTGATCTACTGATGATTAAGCATAGCACGGAAAGGTAGAAGATGGTTCAATAAGGTGGTCTTATCACTTTTTTTATTTGATAGGTGGCAGAAGAGCAGACGGATCACCTGATAGACAGCAATGGTCGTCGCAAATAGGCATCTACACTAAACAATACTATACTACTATATAAATACTACAGCAATAAATCTTTGAGGAAACTTTTAGGTGGTTTGATAAGATTCTCCGGCTCCAGCTTGTCTTTGATAGGTAAATTTTAGGATTTCATAGAAAAGAATCAGCATTTTAACATCTCTTCTATGCTTTTCACACTGGTGCCCACGATATAACTGATCGCGACAAGCGGAACACACTCGTTTATTCGCTCGCGTCAAAAACATTGAAAAATTAAAGAAAAACGGCAAAAAACCGCTTCTTATCGCCCCTGAGTGACGGCGGCGCAGGAGCACGGTATTAGCGCTTAAACATTGCCAACTTGTGAAATAATACCGCCTAACTTAATAACGTGGTACGGTCGGCAATGGAAGTTTTATTAATTAAAATTATATTATTATTTGTATCTCTCTTGCGGGAAATCACGGGCATGGAGACTGGTTCTTTTGGATTGTTAGGTATTATTGAAGAGATACAACCAAAGTCAGCACCCGTCAAATCCAAGGACTTTTGCAGATAAGAAGGGAACTATGCCAGCCGGGCTAACATGCGCGCCATGAGATAATTTGTCGATAATCGTATTGTGTCGGCGCAAGTTGCTTCTCGTTCACCTGACTGAGCGATGAGCGGGATAGAAGGATTCGCTCTCGCTCTTAGGCCTAAGGTCTATGGATAGGATTTTGCTGGACTGGTTGCCGGAATATTGACGACAACTGGACGGCTATATCAAATGTCTAGTCTCGAATAATCATGACAGACGATGATTTGCGTCGCCCAAAGAACCCGCAATATTGTCCTAACTTAACACATACTTTTTGCCTTTTTTATAAGATCACGGGCCCGGTACTTAAACTAAGTAAGTTAAATTATTTTTAGCACCTATTTTGCTAGCTGTATATGACAGGACAAGGAAACCGGCCCGATTTCCTCCCCAAAGTTCATGATGATCTTATGCCAAATGAAGGCAGTTTTTAATTATTACAGTTAAGTTTTTGGGATAAAACCCTATGTTCCTTAGGGAAAAAAGATGGTTTACATCAGTATAGTGCCCTCAAGAAGTGAGTAAGATGGTTAGATAAGCATGGTGTAAATACCTGTCTCATATTATGGCTAAAAGTGGGCTTGTAAGTGTCCCTCAGTCGGTTCAAAACTTGTTTGCAAGCTGAGACAAAAAAACTGAATTGATTTAGAGGGGCAAGCTGTAAAATTTTGTTAACAATAGTAATAAAAGTGTAAATACAAGTACCAAAACGATATTGTTATTTTATTACACATCAAAGGGCGTTATTATACTCGAATTTAAACTTATTGCATCATTGTTTTCTGTTTTATGGCAGTACCAAAATGTTCGAATAAAATAACTGTATTTTACTTACTGACATTGGCACTTTAAAGTAGTTTCTTTTAACTTGATGTCATTACTTAACATAACTTTTTATAGTAATTTGAAATTTTGTTGAAAGTTTTTACAATAATGCCATATTTTAATTTAAAACATTTTTTTTTGTAAAGTCGGTTTACTGATGATAATTTTTCGTGATAACGAAGAAAACATTGTACAAAAATTGGGAATTCGACCATTTTTCGTGCGTACTGCCAGATGTCGATATATGCGAATGTTCTACACCATATTTCGAGGACCAATGAGGGAAAAGGGGTTAAATATTGGCAGCGCACTTGTAACTCCGCTGGTATTCGAGTGTCTATAAACGGCGACGATCACTTCCCATCGGTGATCCGTCTCCTTATCTGCCACCTATCTCATAAAAAAAATCTTCTTCGGGTGTGCGGTCTTGTATGTACATCCGTGACTCGGAAAGTACGTTAAGCCGTTGGTCCTCTCTTCAGTCGTGTTACTCTACTGGTGTTGAAGGGTTTTTTAATGATTAGTAGAATACGGGGTTAAAGGGATGTAATGTTCGTACATCCTGTATATAGGTAATAAATATTCTAGGTCTATGCTAAAGCTAGTTTTTTTCGTCCTATTAAAAGGGTTTAGGGATTAAAGTGGCTGGAGTGAAGTGAAATTGCTGTGTAATGTTTTTTTTTCTGTGAGGCTACTTTTAGGACAAAAAATATTAATATAAATGTGTTATAAAATAAATACCTACCTAATATTTATCCAATTAGTTATAAGTTCTTCAATTTGAGTGCCATAAACAAAAAGTTAAAAATGAATCTTAAACTTAATTATGTTATTATTGAAATTACCAACGATAAACAGATGATCGAGCCATGATTATTGCGTCGACGGTAATCCCATGCGCACGCGCACTAGTATATTGCTGTTAATTTGCAGTTAGGTACAGTCAACAGTAAAAGTAGATGATCAAAATCAAAAACTCTATACTCACTACTGAGCGGAGTTCGTGTTAGATCTGCATGAATCACTTTGAAGCTATACGGAGTTTGCGTCAGAATTCTATGAAGAGATGTCAATCACTTCATCAGCCACACAATATGATATTTAGCGTTTAACGTAGAATAGAATCAACGTGGAGCCTGGTGACCTGTACTACGGGTTTTTTCCAAAACCTATCTCAGGCACCAGTCCCTCACACACAAGGACAAATAATAGTTGTGCGGCATGGGGCGATGGCGATGACCTTGAGTGCGCAGAAACCAACTCCAGTAGAAAGACTTCTTTGTAACAAGTGCACAAACAAACGGTCATTGCTATTATTTTATGCCGCTAGTTACAGCTATACCTACTGTTATCAGTTAATTATGTCTTATGTGAGAGAAAAATAATTAATATTTGATTTTTGATTTTTGAATTTGACACCATAACCTTTGAGCCGGCATATACATGCCTTTTTCATGTTTCCATGGTTAAAGGTTGTCGTGTATAACAAAACAGCAAAACAGCACAGGCATTGATTCACGCCGGTCTTCTGTAAGGTCGTGGTAGCACTCCGGTCGAGCCGGCCCATTCATGCCGAAACATGGCTCCCTCACGACGCAATTGGAGTGCGGTGTTCTTCCAAAAACAATTAGGTAAATGGAAGCAATCGAATAAATAACTATTGTAAAACAATGTACGGACAAGTCAACCATATTTTGTCCCTATCAAAAAAGGGTTGCGTGTCGAAACCCAACGCAGCACGCCGCCGCAAAAAACCTCCTATCTCCAAAATCAGACATTCACTGCAAGCTGACAATGCGATGATATTCCACCCGCCATTACGTTTCAACATACGATTCCATTTACAAGGAAAAGGCGGCGTTTCTTTTATTTATAACCGTTCAGTATTAATTATATTAGTTTTTAAATGATTAGATAAGTTTAACCGTTTTTGTCTCGTGTCATTTTAATTCCTTCGCTTTTTATCGGGTTTTTTCGCATTATTTCAATTTATTTAAATGTGCCTTCGTTAAGAGTTTATGAAACTGAACATATGGAAACGTCGAACTGATCAAATGATGCCTCTAGGGGATGGTAATTATTTACATACAGGGTGTACCTGTGAACATTTACATCCCTTTAACCACGTCATCTACCAATCATTGTGACATTCAACATTCCTCCAAGACTTTTGGAAATATGCATAAATAAATTTCAATGTTTCATACAAAATCACGTACCTACTTGTTAATTTTGAATGGAGTGTCGAAAAACTTTCGACCAATTTTTAACAATTTCGAGGAATATTATAAATTTCGAAAAAGTTATAGATGAAATCCTGTTCAGAATGGTTAGTAAAAAGGATGTAAATGTTCACAGATACACCCTGTATATTTTTATTCGGCGTATTTATTTTTCTTTCATCGTATAAATTAATGAACTCATTATAATATTATGTGAAATTACCTCACAGTTAATAACTATTATATATTATAAATATTAAGTAGGCTCTTTGTAGTGAATAAAAGAGAAAACGAAGTTTAAGCTAAGGAATGACTGGTAGAAGACGTTGTTAAAGAAATGTATCTAAATATTACCTATACACCCTGCATTTAAAGTTTTACAATAAATTTCGGCCCTGTTACGACAAAACATTGCAACCCGGGTTACAGCGTTTTATAATAATATGCACTAAATGTATCTACTTGATGTAAGCTTTGAAACTGACTAACATACGCAGTTCAACACAAGTTATGAACCGAAATATTCCATATAACATTCCGCTGTAACCTAAAACACGCAGGAAATATTTTTGCAAAACGCTGTAGGCTAAGTTTGCAGCGTTCTACCATGATAGAATATGGTCCGTCCGAGCGCTGTTAGTTAGCAAGCGCGAGACGCGTGCGTCTTATTATTTCTGCAAAACACTGCAAGCTTAGTTTGCCGCGTATAGGCGTGACGGTGGTCCTAAAATAATATGAAATTGTTGGATGTTATGATAGATTTGAAATTGAAAATAACTTTGTGCTAGTTAAAATTTAATTATATTTCGTGTATCTGTCTGTATTGTCGTCAAGATGTGGACGTTGTAAGTCGATTTCAAAGTGTTAAATTATCCAAAAATCCGGTTATCATTGGATTGGATAGCCCATTAAATTTAAAGTAACATTTACTAAGAAAGTAGTTTTTTAAACGCAACATATCACATAGCTATCATACAAAATGCATACGCCATGCGTAGAAAATACATATTTGTGACGTTACTACTTTATATAATACATATTTGTGACGTAGCGATTTTATATGGAGTGATTTTAATTAAGTTCAAAACTAAGATTTTCAAATCGTGACAACTTGGAAAGTTTTTAAGATATCAAAATAAATAAGTGTTTTACCATTTTTTTGTGATTGTGGAATCTTACAACGGCATAACAATTAAAAATAATTCGTCATGCCTATTATAATATATTTTAACAAACGCTTTGATCACTATAACGGCGTTATATAGTGAGTTCGACTTTATTAAGTAGGTAAATATTGCACTTAAAAAATCCTCGAAGGGTTTAGGTGGGACTCGAACCCACAACCTTCCACAGTTTAGGCGGATTTACTACCAGTTTATACTATCCGAACCCCTTACTGAACCGATTAATTTCATTTTATTTACTTTCGACTTTTTTATTAATTACATAAGAATTTTACTTATTTACCGTGTGCTAACTATAAAAACTATTTGTCCCATGGAAGCTTGGCATAAGCTTGCACTAAATAAATATAGTTAAATTCATACATTATAGTTCACACGACCTTAAGTAAATTGTAGTTGTTGTTTGTACAAAATGATGTAAACTTAGTTTACATCGTTTTGTCACAATAAATACGAATGTAGGCTAGCTATATACTATCACTACAAAACACGTTTTTTTAGTATAATTATTTAAAATTAAATAATACGATAAAATAATGTTCTAGTGACGACTTGCGACTATTTTAAGTAATTGTTTAGTATAGAAATCATATTTATATCTTTACTAGATACGATTTGGTAACGAGTCAAAGATAAAAACTTTAAAACTAGTTTTTTGAAAATTGGCGTTTTACAGGATAACGCGTTTTGTCATAACAGGGCCGATTTTATTCTTTTAAATTTTAGATTTAATAGAATATTTGCAAACGTGAACATATTTTTTAATATGATTCGTTAAAGTGAATGGACGTCATTAACATTTAAATAAAAGGTGTAGATATACTGAACGAACAAAAAAGTCACTATAAAAATCGATTTACCTACTATAAGTTATTAATTTTAGTATTTTATTTTCCAATAATAACAATAAAACTATTTACTTGCGTCTTAACTGACGAGAATTGGCAAGATAAGGAATGAGTAATTTAGATAAATATATAAATAAATGCGCCAGACAATCACACCAATCAACCTGGTCTCAAACTAGGGCAACCCCTGTACTATGAGTACCAGATGTAGTATTGAAGTGACAATGTGAGATGTATTGAAGGCAAAACACCTCTCCAGGTAACTACGAACTCCCCGTTCGTTAGTCTAGTGCAGTGGTTCTTAACCGGTGGTCCCTGGAGGCATTCCAAGTGGTCCGCGAAGACATCATAACAAACGCAACGCAAACGGCGCCGCGACGCATGTCCGAAGTGTGTGGTCCCTGACACGACAGAATTTTCGTAAAATGGTCCCTCATGACTTAAAGGTTAAGAACCACTGGTCTAGTGACTTGAGTATCGGACCGTGATCTCAGGATCCTAAGTTCGATACCCGGGTGGAGTTAAAATTTGTTTCTACGAACATATCTCGGGTTTGCGATCACCAATCCGCATTAGGCAAGCGTGGTGAGCCTAATCCCATCATAGTAGTGATAAATTGATTTCTATGATGGAGGCCTTTATGGTTTTCGTTTAAAACTGTCGCATTGTCTGTTCAACAATCATTGCTGTGACTTTTATAAAAGTGACCGCATAATTTTAAACCCAGGACTAACTTTAATCTACATTTTGTAAAATGGGGGTGTGTGATAGATGGCAGACTAGCAGACGGATCACCTGATGCTAAGCGTTGCCGCCGCCCATAGATACCTGCAACACCAGTAGGTCCAGTAGAGTCATAAGTGCGATGCCGACCTTTAACCCTCTTTCTCCCCATGTATTTGGATAGGATTACATACTCATACTCAATCATATCTCCATCACCTGGTCTATCCTATTATAAACCTTCTTATAATAGGATCTATTAGATGTATATTATAGATAGATATATAATCCCTTGATTATGAGAAAGTGTCAAATGCGCCATGGCGCCATTTGCATTTGATTGGCTTAAATACTAATGAATTTAAAACCACAAACGAATAAAATTACAACCGCAACTAAACTCGACTTACACATTCAACAACAGAACCCATTTAATTACTACATCTGCGCAAGGATCCCCAAAAGTTAAGTACCAATTACAAGTCCTTTTGTATCAACCGACGCACTTCAAAGACGCCGCTTTGAACGATTCGTCGTGGTCATTTAGAAATATTAAAGTACTATAACAAAAACCAGTATGTCTTGACCCCTCTCTACTCAAGTGGGAACTACTATAGTCATACAAAATTTCTGGAAAGCGGCGGGCGAGGAAGACCAAGCTAGTTGGAAGGGCAGCTCAGCATTGTAAGTCAAATAGACAAAGATACACCGGCTTATTATTTCATTAATAAGAATAAGTGCGAGTAGATGGACGAAATAGGGTAATTATGGATGTGGCTCTTGTATAACCAAGCTCAATATTATGATAGTCTCATACTAGAACAAGACTGTCGTTCTAGTTTCACAAACCCGATTATAATGTTCGAATTTTTCAAACAAAGCTCAGATTTATGATCACCAGTGCGCATTAGGCATTATGACGGCCTATATGGCGTAGTTGCGAAGGTGTTAGCCCGAAGCGCAAAAGGTCCCGGGGTTCGATTCCTGATCAAGTCAATTTAGGAAACTACATTTTCTAAGTTTTCTAGGGTTTGGTGTTCTGGGTTGACGCCCCCAGTTAATTATCGTCTGGTACTCATTACAGGGGTTGCCCTAATTTGAGACCAAGTTGGGGACTACGGTGCGGCGACCTCCTCGTGTGGCCTCTTCGGTAGTATTTTCTTTCTGTTTGGAACTGCTACCGGAGGGGTCCTGGTGTCCCTGGGCAACGGCGGGTAGCAATTGGCTTATCGCCATATTGCTACCCGACGGCTGACAGCTGCACTTTGAGGCCCAGCTCTGTCTGGGCCGGGGCCCTGTCCGGCGCCCTGTGAGGATCTCCTCCACTTTGGGCGCACCTTGACGTGGGCCCCACCGAGTGGGGCGCCTTCGGGCGCCACCCCCCACATCTTTTGTGGGGGGTCTTTAGTTGCTGGTCTGCGCTGCGTCCCACAGCCAGTGGGATGCGGCAAAGGCCGGCTAACCCCACCTCTCCGCCCCGCGACCGACTGCGCAATCCAGCGTAGCCGGCCGTGGGGCTGTCTGGTGGGGCAGTTTTTTGGAAGCCTGCAGGCACTCTCCCCCACCTTGCCCTGCAGCCAGCAGGGTGTGGGTTTGTGGAGAGTTCTGCAGGAGCCCATGCCCGCGACGCCCGTATCGCAATCCAGCGATGCGGGCGCCGCCCGGTTGGGGCTTTGTCGGAGGGCAGTGGGAGCTGCTCTGGGGGCTTTAAGCCCCGGGAGTCGGAAAGAGGCCGTACTGGCGTGCCTTGCTGTCCATGGGTGGGTCTGCGGTGATGAGGTTCGTCCTATTTCCCGCTTTCCCACCCCGAGCCTGGATTTGCCGGGAAAAGTCGCAGAGTGTTTAGTGGGTATGCCCTTGAACGGCCTCTGATTAGCAGAGGCCCAATCCAGGGGAGAGCCCCACACTACCTGGTCGTCTCCCAGCGGCCGGGTGTGCATAAGGCGGCATTCACTCTGCGTGAACAAAAAAAAAAAAAAAAAATTTGAGACCAAGTTGATTGGTGTGATTTTCTGGCGCATATATTATTTATATATTAAGCCTAATCCTATCATAGTAGTGATAACTAGATTGCCCTTGATGGGGGCCGATACTTTTACTTTCTATTGGTGTTAGCCCCTCAGACTATCCAAGTGATCTAAGTAATCAAACCATGATCTACGAGTAATACCCCGGGCTCCAAAAAGACAGCTTTGGACGTAAACGAGAATTATACGGTAAAGTGAGAGAGAAAATGTTGTGATGTTGTAATCATCATGGGTGAACAAACAAATGTTTTTATCTTATCTTAAATGCCACCTCCAATTAAGTATTTTTAGACATTGACGTCCAAATAAGTGTTATTAAAATTAGTTACTATGAAAAATAATGCTCTACTTTATAAACATACTAGCTGTTACCCGTGACTTTGTCCGCGTGGATTAAATTAAAAGTAGCCTATGTTCTTTCTCAGAGTCTAGACTATCTGTCTGTATGCCAAATTTCATTCAGTAGTTTTGTTGTGAAAGAGTAACAGACAGACAGACAGAGTTACTTTCGCATTTATATTATTAGTTAGGATTTTTAGAACTATGGACAGAGTATCCCGTAAATAATGGATCAAGTGGAAATGTTGGGGTTGGCCGGAAGTTAATGCCTCTTTGTTTTAAGTTCGCCTATTGTAACAAATGTTTGTGAAATAAAGTTTAAAAATAATAGAACATGTTTAAAATTTTCACGTAAAACAAAGTAAAAAATAATAATTTTCTACATGTTTCTACGTAACACTTTTTATAACAAATAAATAAATGATTTCTATTCTATTCTATTCTAACAATTCACGCGAAAAGAAGAAGTTAAGTTTTACCATGGGAGAGCTACGCTGATACCAATACTCAAAGAAGACCGGCGTAAAGCAGCGCCTGCGCAGTGTTTAGCTGAGTGACTGAAGGTACCGGAGGCCCAATTGAGGCAAAAAGGGCAATTACTGGTGTTGTGAGTGTCTATGGGCGGCAGCAACCGCTTACCATTAGGTAATCCGTCCGCTCGTCTTCCACCTACCAGATAAAAAAGTAAGGAATTTACGTTAGTAAAGGTGGGTAGATAATTATGATACAGGGTGTATCATACTTATTATATCAATTATATTTAAAGCGTGCTACTAAAATAGAAAATCAATAAAAACTGCCATTTTAATAAGGACAGGGTATTATACAAGACAATTGCAACTTTAACGAGTACATTATTATATTAACGAAGACAGGTTTGGATATTATTATGGTATATCCGTCACCCGCCGTGTCAGATGTCAAAGTAGATACATCCTACTTTTTATTTATAGCTTCATCATGTATCAAGTTTGACTAATAAACTTGACAGCTATAGCATGACGTAAAGATGACGTATGTAGGTTGGCCATGATTGCTGAGGGAAAAGATTGGAGAAACTTGTTTAAAATAAAATTCAGCAATATTGCACTTGCAATTGTGACTCTACGGGTCTGTGAGGTGTCTATGGACGGAGGCAATCGCTTACCATCAGGTGATCCGTCTGCCCGTCTGCCAACATAAAATAACAAATGACTTATCATCATACGGATCAGTCTTCCGAAATATAACGTGTTTCTATAATCACTCAACATTTGCAGAATTAAAAGTATTTAAGGACATGATAACAGCCAATTGAAAAAAAAAATAGGGAAGTTCGTGTTTTAAGGCGAAGGGTAAAAAAGTAAAAAAAAAAGTAAAGTATCAGCCTATATACTGTCCCACTGCAGACTAAAGGCCTCCATCATAGAAATCATGTTATCACTACTATGATGGGATTAATCTTAATCACCACGCTTGCCTAATGCGGATTCGTGATCACAAACCCGAGCTTTGTTTGAAAAGTTCGAAACACACTTTTGCTCGACCCGGGAATCGACCTGGATCGGACCCTGAGATTACAGCCCTGTACTTAAACCACTAGAAAATTATAGCATACCTACAAAGGGATGACTACCTACATCACCCCCTTTCTATTTATCAAATGTCCTTTTAGATTATTATTTGCGTCTTAAAGTGTGGTCACACGAGTCCTAGTTGATTATTCATCAATAAATACTGAAATATGTTGGCTAGTTAAAAGTGAGCATTAACTTCTAATTACTTGTCACCTGCCCTAGAAAGCTATAGACACAGTGTGAAGTAAAAGCCAGTAGTCTCACAGACAGTTGAGACCACAAAGAAATTACAGTTCATCTAGGCAAAAAAATGGTATTTAACATAACATTTCAACGTTGACCTGACTTCCTACAAAGTAGCTTAAGCACTTGTGTTACAAATATCGGACAGCAGAGGAGCATAAATATAATAATTAAATACATAATATTATTATTTATGACACCCAGATTCTTAACAAAGACAAGTGTTCATCACACGAATGTTTGTTCAGAGTGGGGATCAAACCCACTCCCTTTGGTGTATGAGGCAGGGTCCCTACCAAAAGCAGCGACTGCGCTGTGTTTTGTCGAGTGAGCGAGGAGCGGAGCGGAGGCTCAATTGAGAGGAAACGACGTTTAAGGTTGGCAGCGCACTTGTGACTACTGTATTGCAGTTCCGTCTGCTCGTCTGCCACCTATCTAAAAACCTCTAGGAGGTGGAGGGTCTGTGATTACAAAGAAGCCTTGACCTTACCAAACCTAACGTTCAAATAGACCTTTACTTGAAACTACGACAGTTATTAGCACTGTAGGTAGATATTTGATACTGGCTATGTTTGTACTGTACCATAGTTCTCAGCAATTTAGGTTATTTTTCCTTGATAACGGCTGTAATTAGACATTAGCATCGGAACATGCTTCGATCTAGCTTATAATAAGACTGAAGAAATAATTACGGGTTGATTTTAAAATAAATGCCTACAAATGGAGACACATTAGGGGAACATGACGTCAATTTTGGGTAATGGTGTAAAGACTCGATGGTATTAAAGTAACATGCGTTTACTTGTACGAGAGACGCTTAAGAAAGCCTTATAATTGTTATGGTCAAAGTATATGTTTCTTTAAAGTGTGGAAAATAATTAGCTAGCAATTTATTTAATTATCAACTTGCCCTTTTAAATAAGGGCTTGCATTTTAAGAATCCTGAACTAGATTCCTTTTTTTTTATTTGTCACGTCAGAAATCGACATTCCGAACCAGCGGTAATTATTATGTTTTGACATTCATAAAGTGAGGACATAACTTGAATAAAGAATTTTTCTATTTCTATTTTCTACAGTTAATTATTTTAGGTTAATGGTAACAGCCACATTTGCTGACAACTGACAGAACAAGAAATGACATGTTCTTCTACAAATAATTACTTAGTTTGCTCATTAAGCTTAAGTTGTGGCTAAATAAACTAAAATAAGGCACCTTGTATAAATAAAGGGTTTTTGCGTTCATATTTTATTATATACGTGGCCCGCCCTCACTTCGCTTCGGGACCGTAATTCAGAAATGAACTAATAGATGGCGCTGGGCTCAACTACATCGCGCAAGCGTTTCGTGTTTTCGGTTTACTTATAAGCCTTGTCGTTGTCTATAGAAGTTATCTCTTTATAAATAGTATAGAAGATAGCGGTTGGGTCACTATTATACAGAATGTAAGTATTTGTGAACATTTACATCCCTTTAACCACGTCTTGTACCGACCATTCTAAACAAATTTTGTTCTATAACTTTTGGGTATTGGTCGAAAAAGTTTTCGACTCTCTACTTATACAAAATCAACTCCACAATTTACGTGACTGACTTTGTATTTTTTCTTTGTTATATATTATTTAGGTATATATTTTTTATTATTAGGACAATCAAGATGACCTCACTCCCTCTGATGATAAGCGGCCGTGAGATCCAAATATGAGGTTGACTGTTGTATGAAATTAGGCAGTGGTATTGAGTAGTCGCTACTGAATCCTTAGCCCGATAGAACTTAAGGGGCTACACGAATGAAACTAGCGCCGCCAACCTATTTACACTGATTGTGGCGAGAATATGATATTTTTGAAGAAATAAAACATTACAGACTTAGATCCAAGTAAATTGGATTTTTCAGATGCAATACATATTTCTAACACGCGAGAAGTACAATAAAGTTAATTATTGCTAAAAACGGCCACTTTTAGCAATAATGGACATTATTGTTACTTGTCGCGTGTTTTATAAATTGTATTGCATCTTGAAAAATTCAATTTACTTTTATCTAAGTCTGTAATGTTTTGCTTTCTTAAAAAATATCGTATTTTCGCCACAATCAGTGTAAGTAGGTTGGCGGCGCTAGTTTCATTCATATAGCCCCTTAACGCAACACACACGGCGTTTTATTCAGTGACTGTAACTAGACTGACTTTGATAGTTAACTACCCACATTATTGTTAATTATTTCACTCAACATTAGCGAAATTATCCCCATAAAGAAGGGTAGAGCAATATTATTAACAAAAAAAAACTTTGGGACGTCTATTAACTACATGCATTTCATGTTGATTCACTATTGTAATTATTATTAGCAAAAACGACCTACCTACTTAGCTGTGGCGCCACTGTTGCAAAAAATCAAGATGGTGGAACAAATCGTAATCGATCATCGCGTATGCAAATTTTCTAACGGGTTTTAGTGAAATTGCTTTTGCTTGTTGATTTACTTGCTAGGAAAAAATCTTTATTCTTAAGTTTTTTTGTGATAGGTAACGAGCAGACGGATCACATAATAAGAGAAGCGATTGCCACCGCCCATAAACACCCGCAACACTAGCGGAGTCACAAAATCCCCTTTTTACCCCTCTTCCCTCCGAATGGGCCTCCGGTACCCTCACTTGTCGAAAAGCAGTTTCTGTGCAATATAGAACTATCTATTATTATGACTATTTAGTTGTTTAAAATAGTTAATAGGTTTAAAGGGAAATACATCTTTACTTGAATAACGTCACAACTCCAAGCAACGTTTGTTTATACTTGGCACGTTATTCTCAGACTCTGCCAGGAGTCTTTTGCCTTTAGTATAACGAGAACACCCCGCTTCGTTCGCTAACCGTAAAAGTCGCCACATAATAACAAAAAGTTACATGCAAATAAATCATTACCTATTAAACAATCACTGATAACGTTCCAATCCACGCTTCTCTACCCCGAGTTGTCTGGAAGAGATCGCTATTACCGATAAAACCGCCATTGTACTAACACAAAACCATAATTTAAGACTTGTCTATTTATCTACGCAATCAACACGATTGGTACAATCATAATTAGTACATCTGTCATAATTACCTAGTGGATGTAGTTGAGTATGCAAAACGAATAATTGCAGTTAGTATGTGAACGGCGCGTGCGCAGTTTTTAGAGTTAAATAGAATCTCGGATCGTTTATTGCACCAACGATCAGGGGTAACTGTTCTTAGAGTTCCGTAGGTTTGTTTGATGATCCTTTGATGTGTGGGAGAGCCACGCTTAGGCATGAATGGGCCGGCTCGACCAAAGTGATACTCTCCACGACCACGACCTCACAGAAGACTGGCGTGTCCAGCGTGAAGAAGCGCTTGCGCTGTGTTTCCTTCGGTCGAGTGAATAGAAAGTGTGACTCTACTGGTGTAGTAAGTGTAGTAACTGGTGTAGTAATTGTGGGAGAGCCATGCTTCGGCATGAATGGGCCGGCTCGACCGGAGTGATACCACTGCCTCACAGAAAACCGGCGTGAAGCAGCCCCTGTGCTGTGTTTCGCCGAGTGAGTGAGGGTACCGGACGTCCATCGGGGGGGAAGGGGATAAAAGGTTAGCAGCGCACTTGTGACTCACACAGACTCTACTGGCGTAGTAAGTGTCTATGTGCAGCGACAATTGCTTACCATCAGGTGATGGCTCGTCTGCTACCTCTCACATAAAAAAACTTAAAAACCTGACTAGGCTGGCGCAGCGACCCAAGGTGAGCCTTAGCCTCCGATAATATGAGCATCCATCTAAATCTGTCCTGCGTCACCTGCCAGTCATCAGTCTGGATTCCACACAAGTCTTTCTCAACTTGATCCCTTCAGCGGTACCTTGGATGGCCTTCGACCATTTGGCCATCCCAGGTAGGCTCTTTTTGCCGCCCGATCTTCTCCCATTCTCTTGAGGCGTCCGAACCAGCGAAGTCGTAAATACTTAGGATTTACTTATTTAAATTACATTGAAAGTACAGAACCCTGCTCCCTTCCAATCTTCTTGTACTGTGCCATTATAGCCATAAATAGGAAAGCCATAACCATTCCCTCCACCGTTGAAGCATGTTACTATTACCATTTCCTTTTTTCTACATTTATGTCTATCGCTGCAACATTAATTTGCTTTAAGTAGTTTGGTGCCCCAGTAGACAGTTATGGATGTAAAGTTACCATCTGTATCATACAATTCGAAAGAAAAACCGGTTAAGTGCGAGTTGGACCTGCCCATGAAGGGCTCTGTAGTAGCAAGTAACATATTGAATTGATTGAAGGAAGATTTTGGTTTAGGATTTATGGCGTTATTAAAAAAAAGTACTTACTTTACTAGATTTCCTTTAACGTCGTAAGACCCAAAAGCATTTTAAAAGGCATAAAATAAATATTTTCCATTGTGTCTCCTGCCTGGGCCTTACGACTTTAAACCAATTTTTGTTGATATTTTAGAATTTAGAAAAACAATGAAATAGATCTACTTACATAGGGTATAGTTTCAGCAATTAGTTCTTATAGTTTTACATGGCTGTGACATACGGACGGATAGACAAATGGAAAGACGGACAGGCGGACAGACCGATATGACGAATCTATCAATGTTCCATTTTTTTGCCATTTGGCTATGGAACCCTAAAAACGGTAACTTGATGTGGCACGGTACCCTACAGTGCTGCAAGAATCTTTTGACCTATAAAGATATTGAAAAGGGGATGTAGGTTATCTATGGATGTGTTTTCAAAGATGATATTATGGTATCTAATATAATTTTCTATCTAAAAAAGAGATGTCCACTGACAAGAGATGGACATAGATCTCCTCCTATATATGCTCCACACAGATCGATCCTGTACCGCCCGCTTCCAAAGAATTTCCGCGACCTTCACTAGATTATCTGTGTACTTACCACGTGGCGAGCCTACTGGTTGATCCAAATGTGAGGTTGCCAGGCACAATACTTAGATAGGTATTTATTTAGTCTTATTTCACCGTTTATCGTCACCTGGTACTCATAGTACAGGGGTTGCCCTAGTTTGAGACCAGGTTGGATTGGTGTGATTGTCTGGCGCATTTATTTATTTTATTCATTTATTTCTTGTCCTGTCCATCCTTGACCCCTGGAGGTTTGCTGATATGCCGTTTCACGCCGCGCCTAAAAAACCCAGGATTGTATGAAGGAGGACACACTTGGGTCATAGGGCATTCCATGACTATGACTTGCTTCGAACCGACTTAATGTCTGAGGAGCTATTTTTACACTGCCGGGAAAAGGGGGGATTCTTACACTCCTTACAGTTAATGGTTTTTCTATCTATGGTATGGTATGCATTGCATAATGTAAGTCTGATTGGAAACTTATTAGAATATCCTAATAGGGGGTCCACAGGTGGAATATCAACTTGGCATGTACATATTGGTTGTTAGATCATTTGCAACACAATGGAACTAACATCAATAAGGATAGAAAATAATTCTTTTTTGGCTTTAAAAGTAGCCTGTACATTTTTTATGTTACTAGATAGTTCAGCACATTTCGCTTTTTCGCAGCACATTTTTTGTTAAGGATAAAAGTTTATTTTTATGTACCTAAACAAGTACAGAAAAGATGAGTTCATAATACAGTCTGTCAAATTTAGGACTCAGGTTTCGTAAATCGTGCAGGAGGCCGCAGCCGTGGCAGGCCTCCAACCAGGTGGACCGACGATCTGGTGAAGGTCGCGGGAGCCCATTGGATGCGGGTAGCACAGGACCAATCTGTGTGGAGAACTTTGGGGGAGGCCTATGTCCAGCAGTGGACGTCTAATGGCTGAAATGATGATGATGATGTTCGTAAATATTCAACTCAGACATTTCTCTAATTCAATCTAAGCTGAGCAAAGCTACTACTAACTTCTTTTAGTACAAAATCAACTTAACAGACTTTAGGCACACTGTATCAACATGATTGTAATGTGTATTTACAAAGAAGCATAAGTGTATTTATTCCATTAAGACAAGCACAAGTGTATGACGTTGAACTAATTTTATTCCTATTACAGTAAATCTAACAAAAAAGTAAACTTTTAGACAAAAAAAAACCACCAAATTCGTACTTAACCGTTTTCAAGACTATTTATAAGATGTAAAGCAATTCGTTTAAAAAAAAAGCAAAAAGTATCAAACGAATAAAGGGAAGTACCTAATTGTCTCACACTTCTAGTAATTAAATACATTTTTAATTACAACAGTAGGTTTTTCTTTACAAAGATTAGTAACAAAGTACAATAAATAACGTCAATACGGCCATATCAAACGTTCATAAGCGGTATTGCAAATTCAATATCTACAACGGAAGGACACCAACATAGTATGTTAAAAAACCTTTATCTAAAATCAAGATAAGCTGTAATTATAAGCAGAACACGCTCAAAGGTTTCAGTGTATGTAAAAAAAAGCACACCGCCATTAAACGACTTGCTATAACCATTATGGTATTTAGCAAAAAAACTGTGTGTTAAAAATTATACTCGCACTTTTGCAACGAACAATGTATTAAGCGCCATTACTACATCAGTGAAAAATTTACTTTATTTTTATTCTAATATAGTTGAAAATGTCTTGGCAGGGTTAATTATTAGAATGTCCTAAAATTACAATTCAAATGCACGTAGGAAAAGAGTATTAACAGTTAAACAGTTTTGTAATCTGTAATAACAGGGCGTGAAAGAGACTTCCAACGGCGCAATGTTAAATTTTAACACGAGCGACAGGGACGACTATAGTTTGGTTAGTGGATTTCTAACATTGTTGCTGGTAGCCAATGGCTATCGAGTTATGGGCGTTGCCAACCTACTGTATTTAAATTGGAATAGGTTCAAACTTTGAAATTGGAACACTTTGTTGGTGGCTCCATTGGTTTTCTGGGATATTTTTTGTGTCGAAAATTAGAGAAACATAGGTTTTCAATGCATTTGTTTATTAGAAGAAAATGTTTAGTTTTATTTAGTACCTAACAATGTAAAGTATGGTAATCAGGTTTTTAACTTTTATGGAAATTATGGAATTCTTACGTTAAGTATGGCGTTGTTACTTCCGTTGAGTTTTCTTTTTTGAATTCTTATTCAAGTAACAGCCATTGGGCCATTTTATGGGTTAAGCATTTGACAGCAATCTTAAGAGTTTTTAAGGAAATAGTCTACAAGTTAATTGCACTCATGGTTTTTCATATAAGTACCTAATCCAACAAGCGCTTAGCCTACTTCCTACTACTAATATAAAGGCGAAAGTTTGTATGGATGTATGGATGTTTGTTACTCTTTCACGTAAAAACTACTGAATGGATTTGAATGAAACTTTACCAAAATATAGCTTATACTTCAGAATAAAACATAGGCTACAATTATAAAAATATATTGTGTGGATTGTCCAAAATATGACGATAAGTGTCAATAATTAACTCCACGCGTACGAAGTCGCGGGCGGCCGCTAGTTGCTAATAATTCAGTGAACAGATTAGGTAGTGCAAATTAGGGTTAGGTTTACGAGTATATGACTATTGGATATTCGCATACAAAATAATATTCAACTTTACAAAGTCGGTCACGTAATTGGTAATTTTGAATCGAATTTGGAGTTGAAAAAATTATCGACGAATTTTCAAAAGTCGTAAAGCAAAATTTAGAGGTCCATGCTCCGTTTCAAACTACGACCCCCCGCATGGAAGGCTAGTTCTTATTCACTAAGCTACCATCACTGCAACCTTTTAACAAGTCATTTAACCCATATCTGAGGTAATTTGAGATACCTACGGTTTTTATAATGTACTAAATGCAGGTTAATGCTAAATGTAGGTCGTAAATACTTTATCAAGGTACATACCGCCATAACTCTATATTTTTCTTGTAACATGATAAGCGACCTCATTGGTTGCAAACTAGTGATGTACGGTACGTACAGTCACACATCAAGGTATACAAAACTGTCAAATTTCTTCAATCGACCTTTATCTTACTGTCATATACATTAGGTTGAATATCAACTGAGGAAATTTGACAGTTTTTGGTAACCTGATGTGTGGCTGACTGTACGTAACAAATAACCACCATAAGGTCACTAACATACGATTAACTGTGAGAGAGCCACGCTTCGACAAGAACGGGCCGGCTCGACCGGAGTGATACCGAAGACCGGCGTAAAGAAACGCCAGCGCTGTGTTTCGTCGAGTGAGTGAGAGTATTCGAGGCCCAATGGGGAAAAGGGGGTTACAGTGCACTTGTGACGCTACTGGCGTTGCAATGTTATAATATGCCGCCCATGGACACTTGCAACACCAGTGGAGTTACAAGTGCGTTGCCAACCTTTTATCCCCTTCCCCCCCAGGTGGGCCTCCGGTACTCTCACTCACTCAGCGAAACACAGCACAGGGGCGGCTTCACACCGGTATTCTGTGAGGCAGTGGTATTAGGTTTAAGGACCTGTGTAGTTAAATATATAAATCCTACTACTATTATAAAGGCGAAAGTTTGTATGGATGTATGGATGTTTGTTACTCTTTCACGTAAAAACTACTGAATGGATTTGAATGAAACTTTACCACAATATAGCTTATACATCAGAATAACACATAGGCTACAATTTATAACATATATTGTGTGAATTGTCCAAATATACGGTAAGTGTCTATAATTAACTCCACGCGTACGAAGTCGCGGGCGGCCGCTAGTAAAATAAATAAATCACTCCGGTCGAGCCTTAACTTAGTAAGGAGTTTTAGTACTCAATACCTACGCATATAAGTGCTCAATCTTAGTTAGAGCCAAACAGTTGTATGAATTTGATTTTATTTCGTTTTAACAGGTAATTTTCTAAACGTTGTGTAACATCACTATAATACATAACCCTTTATCTGACACCATAGAAGCGTCACGCGAACAAACCAACTTATTTATACTTCCATACATTATAAATGTATGGCTCCCATACAACCGGGCACAATAAACATGTCACATAGGCAGATGGTAGTTTAGATTGTATGTAATTGTAGCGGACCGGTTAAAATGTCCCATCCATTAATGATAATGGTGATTTTAACTGTGGGAGAGCCACGCTTCGGCATGAATGGGCCGGCTCGACCGGAGTGATACCACTGCCTCACAGAAAACCGGCGTGAAGCAGCCCCTGTGCTGTGTTTCACCGAGTGAGGTACCGGAGCCCCACCCTGGAGGGAAGGGGATAAAAGGTTGGCAGCGCACTTGTAACTCCACTGGTGTTGCAAGTGTCCATGAGCGGCGGCAATTGCTTACCATCAGATGATCCGCCCGCTCGTCTGCTACCTATCACATAAAAAAAAAATGATACTATACCTAGTGTAACTTATTTTCAGTTTTCAGGAAAAAAATTTTACGAGCTAGCTGCCCCATGTTGGTCCTTTCGCTGACCGCTGTTTTTTCTGCATGACCCAAAGGTTTTGTTGTCCCCTATCAGATGTAGAGAGCTGCTGGTTCTTTGACATAGGTGATCATCAGAGACATTGTTTATCCGGTTTATTGTTTGCCAACTATAACACGAGCGTACTCCTTCTTAAAAGGCCAGCAACGCATCAGCGACCTCTCTGATCTCGCAGATGTTCATAGGCAGCGGTGATTACTTACCAGCAGGTGACCCGCTTGCTCGTTTGCCGCCTCTAGTATAAAAAAAAAACTTGCAAAGTTTTGCAGTCACTTTAGTAAAGAAATCTTTTTTGCCTTTAAAGCCAATCCGGGGAAGAAGAGGAAATGGCATTTTGAGATTTTAAAATGGGAAGGGATTACATTACGAGGAGATGAAGATATAAGTGGGTTTATAAGTCGGTTTAGTCTAGAATGCGAATGCCTTCATGCTGCACTTCTCGTGATCGGTTGTGACGTATAGGTACTCTGATTCTTAATCATGTAAAGTAAACTGACAGATGCAAATGTGAAGTTTCCTTACATTTTGACATCTTGCATCTGTCAAATTGAGTGATAATGTATGGGGATGACACATTGACATCTGTCAGTTTACTTTACATGATTATGAATCAGAGTATAGTGGGGATCGACTTTGCTATGTCCTCTATTTTCCTCATCGAGGTCCATATTGAGGTTATAGCAGCTGATGCAGATGGGGTGTTTACTACTGGAGTTGGGTTGGCCCAAAGGGTAAGTGGTAGTAACGTCTGCTCGTCCGGCACCTATCACATAAACAAAAAAAAAGATTATCTATGCCAATTTAGCTGGCAACTTACGCTACGCTTGGCGAGTCTTGATCTCCACTCAACAATTTTTTTCGAGAAGCGAGAAGAGCCGCCATTTCTTTAATGGCGGCGGGCAGTTGTTCCAGATATTAATCGATTTTCCTTGAAACGTTATTACCAGTATAATTTCACTTAATTCCAGGAAAATCCCCTTAACTCTAGCAAACTTTACTACTCAAAGTCAAGGTCGAAAATTGAATGGCATTTTAGTTGCGGTTTCATTGTTAGAATATTCTTAGGGTTCTGTAGCTCAACAACAAATCCTGAAATCTTAAACTTCGTTGTCTGTTCATAAATTAAAGTACTTAAATTAAAATGCCTGCACGCTTTCAAATACTTATTAAAAAATATTTTATACCATGGTTATGATCTGGGACCTACATAAAATAGATGCTTCTAATTTTATCCAAAACGAAGATGTGAGGTCAAAAATGACCTAAACTGCTTTCAGAAATGGTATGGCTGTGTTACCTTAAGATTCTGAGCCAAGACTAACTTTAGATTTGGTACATTACAATACGTCATCAAAGTGCTACACGCTGAGTAGGTACAGTCAGCCACATATCAAGTCACTACAACCTGTCAAATTTCCTCAATTGATATTCAACCTAATATGTATGTCAGTAAAATGAGAGTTGAGTGAGAGTCGGGGGGTGTCAACTCGCACATGTCCGGAATTTTGCAAGGGGGACCCCCCCTTGTCAAAGCTATATATACGTCCGTGAGTGGCTTTATGTACAAGCGTAACCGTGCGCACGATACTATTTCATGAAAAGTTCCAACAAGGCCTACAGAACCCTCTGTTGACGATCTAAGTCGCCCTTGGCAACTTTTTGCTTGAATCGGTACTCGTAATTACAAAGAGGTGTTTGTGAATCAACCCTGGTTGATTGAAACTCGTTTTTAGATGCATTGTTAGATTGTTAGACTGTCTAGATATTTTTTCTGTCTGAAAGATGATAATGCGTAATTGATTGTAGACTAAGAACCCACAGATTGATTCAAGACGTCTGTTATCGCACGTAGTTTATCTTCTACACTTCTATATCTTCTTCTTCTATACTAATAGACATGGTCAAACCTTATATACAAAGACGAAACACTAGCGCGTTGCAATCGACACCCAGCGCCATCTATTGGTAGTGGAACTACTTTATAACTAAAGAGGCGTGTGGCACAGCGCATGTAGCTTAACCTATCCGATACAGCAGGTATCTGTTTTTTTTTATTAAATTAATCTTACATGAATGCATGATGTAGAGCCACAACCCTCTGCCAACCTTTAACCCCCTATCCCCCCAATTACTGGGCCTCTAGTACTCTCACTCATAGGACGAAACACAGCGCAGGCACTGCTTTACGCCGGTGCTCTGTGAGCACTACTGTAGAGCCGGCCCTTTCATGCCAAAGTGTAGCTCCGTACTACTAATAAATTAAAAACCTAAACATTCATTTATCGTCGTAAGACCCAAAAGCCTTTTAAAACACATCTTTTTTTTATTTGATAGGTAGCAAACAAGCAGGCGCATCACCTGATGGTAACCAATTGCTGCTGCCCATGGACACTTGCAACACCAGTGGAGTCACAAGTGCGCTGCCAACCTTTTAAAATAGATTTTCCATTATGTCTGCTGTCTGGGCCTTACGACGTTAAAATCTATTTCATCAATAAAGATACACGCAATATCGAGCAGTGGGATCTTTGACTATTTAAATTACAGGCAATTTATAACGCGTACTTAATGTCGTGTGACATTTATGTTAAGTAGCTACTTATTTTACTTGTCTTGTTAGATAGTAAGATGAAGATGAAGTGTGTGAAATGTCTCATGTGAATATCGATACCCACGTAAACGGTCGTAACACTTTTTTAGGTAAAATATGATTTTGTACCTGATATACTAACTTCCATAAATCAAATCGCAAGAATATTTATTAAATATCGAATTTTGTAGTCGCTAATATTAACAACATTATGTTAGGTTAAGTATAATATCGATACCTTAAATCTCAAAGGGCGTAATCACCAAATCATCACTTTTCAGGAGAGCCGAAACAAAAAAAAATCTAAGAATTAAATTCATAACTTTTAAACTAATAATGCCATATAAATGAAATTTGGATGTAATTATCGAGTATCGAGAGCTTTATAACACAGTTATATGGTATTCAAAATACAACCAATGTTTGCCAAACTGATTTGTGATTACTGATTACGCCAAAAAAATATTGACAACTTGGCATTTACGACCTAAAAAAAAGGCTGTTCTGCAATAAGTTATGGTATAATGGCGTTTACGACTTGAAAAAAAGGCTATTCTGCTATATGCTATGGTGTAACAGCCTAGTTAACTTATAGAAAATGCATTTTAAAAAGCTATTTTCGGTTTTTTATAAGTAAAAACACTTCGAGGAAGATACAAATTAAGAGACAAATACGGGTAGTTTCATTATTACAAAATTTATAGCAAGTACAGAAATGAAAACGATTTTATTATTTCAATTATACAAACGCAATCATTTTAGTTTGAAATACAAACGAAAGTTATTGATTTCTATAATGTTGTTTTGTTTTTAAATTAGTATAAACAATATCTGCATCGACAGGACTTTTACTTAGAAATTAAATTTTAATAAGTCTTCTACCAGTACTGTGCAAAGAAGTAAAACAAACGTTTATTTTTAAAAATGTTAAAGCTAGGATTGATCTACATAAGATTTAAGCGCTAGCAAAACTCCCGCCACTTTGTTTATGTTTCAGGTTTTGCGTGCTATTAACAATCTTTAATAGGAGTACTGTTAGGCAAAAGAAATAAAAGACGTCAACTTCACTATATTAACAAGAATTTAATCACAGACATCGATACAATTCGGTTCGACGAGGGGAAATGAGTGGTATATTCTGCTCATTTTCGTATTTCCTCATTTTCGTCTAGGATACTGACACTAGAGTAATTCTTCTTACGTATGGGTTGTAAAAGTACTTGCTAATTGCATGTCTGAGCGTTTTTATTTTAGAATTTATAGAAACCGGACTAAACGACGACTTACTTTATTTATTTTGTTTAAATTCTTAAAGTAACTCGAGTCGTAAACGCCACTGTTACACATATCTGTCCTATACGCCTCATTCGATAGTCAGTATTTTTCACATCATTATAATTTTAACTGGTGTATCGACCGAAACCTTAATAATGAATTTTTTAAAGGTATTTACGACTAAAATTCTTGCATTATCGACGGTAAACACGTGGGCTGTAATCACCACTTTTTTGCGAATTTTAAAACTTTGATAATACAGATCGATGGAGAAAAAAAAATGGAGTAAGATAGCATTCAAAAGTCATTTTGGCCAAAATGGTGATTACGCCCTTTGAGATTTAAGGTATCGATATGAGAGCAATAAACGTTTTTTATGTATTTATTTTATTTATAATATAACAACGTTTGAATTCTTTCACGCAAATCTGCATTCGCAATCTGGTAAGTTTTACATAATAGGTTAATTAATGCTATGTAAAACTTACTGGACTTTAAGTACTATAATATAAAGATCAAAAGAATATTAAGGGGCTATACGAATGAAACTAGCGCCGCCAACCTATTTACACTAATTGTGGCGAAAATACGATATTTTTTAAGAAAGCAAAACATTACAGACTTAGATAAAGTAAATTGAATTTTTCAAGATGCAATACATATATAAAACACGCGACAAGTAACAATAAAGTTCATTATTGCTAAAAGTGGCCGTTTTTAGCAATAATGAACTTTATTGTTACTTGTCACGTTTAAAAATATTGTTTTGCATCTCGAAAAATTCGATTTACTTGGATCTAAGTCTGTAATGTTTTATTTTCCTCAAAACTATCATATTTTCGCCACAATCATGTAAATAGGTTGGCGGCGCTAGTTTCATTCGTGTAGCCCCTTATTCATTTCTACTGTTACCATAAAAGTGCAGTTTGTAAGAGTAAAAATAAATTCATCATTCATTTTGCAAATGCATTTATCATTATAATCCAAGAATGAAAATGCAATTCATGAAACATTTTATATTGAAAACTTTCATTTCGAAACTTAGCTGAACGTAAAAAAATATTTAACAAATTACACATTTTACAGTATAAGCGCCATCTATTGAATTCACTCCAAACTGTATTTTACCGAGTTCTGCTTGTGACACCTTGCAACGCGCAAGAAATTAGTTCCCGTATATTATTCTAGGTGGCGTTAGCGTCCGGTATTTTATTAAGTTTCCAATAGATAGCTCTTTTCTGCAAAATTTTATTAAATTCTGGGTTCAGTAAATAAAATTATTTTACAGTTTATTTTAGAAGTCTTTAATAGAATAAAATAAGATAATGCAGGTTTTTGTCCTTATTTTTTGGTTCCTCCGCCTTCTTGTGGTAGCATTTTGTGTAGTCCCAAGCTATTTGATGGGGAGCTAGTGCTCTTTTCGGTAGGCAGTCGTCTATGAAATCTTCTATCATTTCTCGGTCTGAAAAAAATGGATGTAAAATACTTTTATTACATACAATAATCATGGTATAAATGCTTGGTGGCGCAGTGAGTAGATGGCACTTTAAGGCCCCGATGCCACCAGAGTTGTGCCAAGAAGAGCGGTGTGCAAGGAAAAAATCCGCCACTAGAATCTCGTCTCGAAAGGAATGAAGTTACTCTACTTATTTGGTGGATTTTTTCTCTCCGCTTAGGTAGGCCCCTCGCACAGCTCTGGTGGAAAAGCAACCGCGTTTGGAATCCCGAGTTCAATCCCCGAGTCGGGCCAAAACCTTGACCTGAGTTTTTCTTATCATAAATTCTCAGTGTCAGCCCGAAGTCTGGAAGTAGGCGGTCTTAGACCCCCGTGCCTCGTAAACATTAAGTTGAAACAGTATTTAGGCTGATAAGTACTTTACTTTTACTTAAAATTAAGATTAATTACCTTTAGGTGGTACCATTGCCATAGCTGTGTCTAGTTTGAAAACTCCCTCGGGGGACATCAAATCATTCTTGATCAACAAACAATGCACCCATTTCTTCAAAGATATGTCTTCAACCTGTAAATGACAAAGGTATGTAAATTTTTCTCATGACATGAATGGGCCGAGAAGATTTAAATAGAGTTAATCGTGGGAGAGGCACGTTTTGGCATCAATGGGCCGCGGCCAGCTCGACCGGGAGTAATACCACGGGCTTACAGAAGACTGGCGTGAAGCAGCACCTGCGCTTTGTTTCACTGAGTGAGTGAGGGTACCGGAGGCCCAATTGGGGGTAAGGGGATGAAAGGTTGCCAGCGCACTTGCGACTCTACTGGTGATGCAGGTGTCTGTGGGCGGCGGTAATCGCTTACCATCAGGTGATCCGTCTGCTTGTCTGCCACCTATCACATAAAAAATATTTTATTTAAATTTTCTAGTTCGCAAACCATACCAACAGATGGCACTGGGAGTCGATTGTATCGCGCTAGTGTTTTGCTTTTTTGACTAGTACTTTTTTTATGATATAGGTACTTTTTATATAAGATTTGTTGATGTCACTCTGTCGAATTTACCTCTTTAAGTTATAAATTAGTATAGAAGTCACGCTAAGAGCAAAATTCATTGTTACTTACATTCCATTTCCCAGTCGTCAACTTCAAAATCATTTCTGGGTTAGTTTTGGTTTTCGTCAAAACATTCCATATGGAATTTCTTCAATCTTTCTGTTTGCTCATCGGTGAGACACTAAAATTATATTTTAAAATAAACTAAATATTATACTTATTACTTAACAAAAAATTAACTAACTCTGTAATTAATACGAAACAAGGTCAATAGGGGGTAGTTAGATACCGAATGTATTTGTAGTTATTGCATCCCCTACATCTTCTATCAAACATTGTGAATATTACCTTAGTCGATGACTTTTGGAAATCCGTTAGATAGATAGATATTCTTTATTGCACAGAAATAGAATATAATTATGAGTGGAACAACAGCTATAGTCAGTACAATAAGGCGGTCTTATCGCTTGTTGTTAGTTGCAATTTTTATGAAAAGCAGATTTTTGAAATGCATATTTTCAAAAGTCTTCGAACAAACGTGGTTAAAGGGATGTAAATATTTACAGTAACATGAATCAGTTGCCATAATGGAACCAAATTCGATGAAGGAGTTAAAAGTTGGAGAGCAAACACTATGACCCCACTGATGTTAGGTAACCTATCCATGGGTGGCTGTAGGATTTATTATCAAAATACTAAAAAGTGCTTACCGGCACAAGAGGAATGATAGAGAAATAAAGAATTAAAAGAAACTTCATTTTTATCCTAAAACTTGGATGAACCAGTATGCTCTCTTGAACTATTTCTTATGCAATGAAGGGCAGTATAAATATAATCTATTAAATCAATTCCTATGGGAAACAATACTATTATTAGATCATAGACAGCAATTAGGGTATCCGAGCACGATCTTAGTTCAATATTTTTTATGATTGAGGTTATACAAACGAGCAAGGAGTTCCTGAAGACCTAATCAGAATTGGACGTTATGACCCAATGGGAGTTTCCCTCCCTTTCATAAGCTCTGTGATGCCTATGTTTAAGTGCGACAGGTATATTTTCATTCGTTTCAGCTGTGTTATAAGTCACCTGATCAACAAAATTTGCTCATTTCTTATAATGTCCTTAAGTTACAAAAGTCAGGAAATATTATTTGTACGATGTGCTGTTGTAGTTAACAATCTTGTCGATAAACTAAAAGGTCCCTAAGAGTCTAAAGAGTCGTCTCTTCTGGTATGGAGGAACATGTAAAAAAATGCACGGGAAATTAAAGTTAGTTACAATTTTCGTCGCCGTCGTAGAACAAAGACGGTCTGAGTTTTTTCAAATTTTTTTTTTATTTCATAAATCGGCATGTAATCGAGTGTTTTTACGGTTGATGTTACCTTTTTATAAAAAATACTCAATGCCCTGAGATATTGTCTAGAATAACGACGGATTGATTCTGTGAGCGTAGTACTACGCCCGATTTTGAAGAATCCGTCCATGTCCGGCGGAGAGTCCTCCCCCCGCCCCCGCTCACTGCGGCGGATTCACTAGTATCGTCCTGTTTTATGGAACGTCACGGGTAAATAATTATTATAATATTTTGTTGATTTACTGGCTTTACTAAGATTTCGTATGTTGTTAGGTTATAACTTAAGGTTTAATTTACTTATCCAGCGAACGACGACGGTTTGTCAAATTCGTCCTTGTCCTAGGAATCAAAATAATATTTTTTTGTTTTTTGATTTTTGTGTTATCACAGTGTAAATATAATTTATAATATTTAAACATGTCACAATAAAAACTTGTTGGACGAGTATAATTTTCTAGACGGAATTTAATGACCGTCATTGTCCTATGGACCTTCCGAGGGCGTATTGTACGATGCGTCATTTTTCTACGGATAGCTGCAAGTCGAATATGCACATCCGACGTTATTCGTGGGAGCATTTTATAAATACGTCATTGTTCATTTCTTAATTTACTTATTTTGATATTTTTCCTTATAATTTATTTTTATTTACTAAGCCTGGCCCACACGTAGACAGATGCGTCCGCAGATATCATCCACCGATGCGCCTACCGACGTGTAGAGGGTGTAATTTGTGCGTCTGTTGTAGGTATTTATACGCCTGCAGAGCATTCGGCTCGAATGTGATTATTGCCGGTTTTTTGTAAAAGATCAAAGGGTTTCGGGGCGAACATCTCCGTTCACACGTCTGACGACGCATCAGTTTAACCTATGTAGCGATCGAGAATGCACGCGTGATTCTTGCTGCTCATTGTAAGTAAAAGCAAAGTAGGTAATGAAACAAGAATCATCGCTATCTCGTGTTAAACTGAAAATGGACATTGACTAATGGACATAGAGACATGTGGACGACTCTTGATGTTCCATCTGCTAATGCATCTGTTGACGTGTACACTTTCGACCCACACTTAATAATATCCCTTTTTTGTAGAAACATGAAAGATTGTAAAATTGTAGCAAAACAGCTTGCGTTGGTAATACACACTCACTTTCCCATATGGGCACGATAAAACCTTTTGATAGTCGAATGGTGCACATAAGATTATCATCATCTGTCTACTATGTTCCCTGGTTATGTATACGTCTCTGACATTCATCGTCGAATCAGCCACCCCTTTTTCGATCATGTAATTTTTCACACAATGCTTCCATCTCTTTTTTTGCCCTCTTCTGTTCCTCCACCCATTCATACCCATAATTATTAAATTAATAAATCAATCCCAGCAATCTTGTCGAGTTCAATGCCAAGAAAACACAGGTATGTGTATTTTCTGCTAAGGTATCATCTTTCCTATCCCATCCCACTCTTCAGAGCACCCCTTTATCAATACAGGATAGTCTTGAATCAACGAGACTAAATCAAGAGCGTCATAAGAACCGCTTCCCATAAACTCGGGATTCTGAATAGAGTGAATAGAGTGAGCTTTGTCTCCTGTACACGGCACATGTTCGCCCGTGTATGGAATATTGCTCTTATCTCTGAGATGGTAAACCTCCAGCAAGTATTACGCGGAGAAATACTTGCTGGAGGCTGTCGACAGGTTGCAGCGACATGCTATCCGTATTATTGGAGATCATGAGGTGATTAAGTCCTTAGAACCTCTTCAGCTACGTAGAGACCTTGTCAGTCTTAGTGTTCTCTACCGCCACTATAATACAGAATACTCTGATGAGTTATTCCAACTAATCCCATCCTCTTCCTTTCCATTCCCAAACAACACGTGATGGACAGCGTTGCCATCCAGACAATGCCGGCGCGCACCAAGAGATTTAGCTCCTCGTTCCTGCCCCAAGCCATCAAGTTATGGAATGTCCTACCAGTTCATGTGTTTCCTCCTTTTTACAACCCTGGGTTTAGGCTGGGCGTGAAACAGAATCTCAGCAGGCCTTCAGGATGAGGATGACAGACTCAATCGGTACTTAGTTTGTTCTTTTGTGCCTGTCAACCTCATATTTGGATCTCTCGGCCGCTTACCATCAGGGGGAGTGAGGTCATCTTGATTGTCCTCAATATAAAAAAAAACACCTTGTATAATAATAGCATCGCATAAAGTACGATATTATTATTACTTTTATATGCGGGTATTCATTCCGAGGTTCTTGATTTCTATGTATAAGATTCTCTCTTATTTTCTCTTATTCTCTCGTGCCTGATGTGATAATAAAATGATTTAACTGTGGGAGAGCCATGCTTCGGCATGAATGAGCTGGCTCGATCGGAGTGATACCACTGCATCACAGAAAACCGGCGTGAAGCAGCTCCTGTGCTGTGTTTCGCCAAGTAAGTGAGGGTACCGGAGGCCCACCGGGGGGAAGGGGATAAAAGGTTAGCATAAAAGGTTAGCAGCGCACTTGTGACTCCATTGGTGTTGCAGGTGTCCATGTCCATGAGCGGCGGCAATTGCTTACCATCAGGTGATCCGCCTGCTCGTCTGCTACCTATCATACAATAAACAAAAAAGTAAAATTATAAATTGTTGGTTATTTCATTTCCTTTCCTAGATCTACATAATCGTATTTCAAAACCGTCCCTAAAATTTTTGTTACTATCCCTAAAACACTGACGGAAAGTATTATCCGTCATGATCCAAAAAATCTGACTCCATAGAATAACGTCGGTTAATCACATGCGTCACAATGAACTCCAACGAACAACGACTGATGTGACTTTTTACAAAAACTATACATATTAGGAATTTGTTTTGTTAATCACACTATAAAAGCCCTCATACAAAACAACTTCTCCAAATTTCATGTTAATTGAATTACTGGTTTAAAAAATATGAAGTAATATACCATACAAAATCTTTAAAACGCTCTCCTGTAAAATTGCTAAATTGCAGATCCGTCTTTGTTCTACGACGGCGACGATTTGAAAATGGCGCTGTCAATTTGAGTAACAAATTAAAGGACAACATCAGTATTAACCCAAAACTAACATCAAATCTCGTTTTATAATTAGGTCCTAGAGTGAAGACCGCTTACTGTACAGGAGGACGAAGCCGTAACAACAAGCCCCCCACAAAGTGGACCGACGGATCTGGTGAAGGTCGCGGGAGTCCCTTGGATGCGGGTGGCACAGGACTCATCTGTGTGGAGAACGTTGGGGGAGGCCTATGTTCAGAAATGGACGTCTCTTGGCTGAAATGATGATGGAGATGAATACGGGGTCTGGCTTCTATAGCAATGGTTTTAGACGCAACCAGAAAAGACGCAACGTGCTAATGTAGAAAGAAAAAAAGAAGCGTGCAGCGGGCCTTACCATTGTGTATTTCATAACTACGTTATTTAATATTTCAACACACTATTGTTTTCCAGTTTTGTTTGTTTTTCTACAAGATCCCTCAGCAATACCACTTCAAATTTACCTTTCCATGAGAAACTATAAACGATCATTCGCTTCAAAGTTTCTGAAACGGCTATTCGTCATGTTAAATCAATGGACTACAATTTATATCAAAAAAGTGATTTTAATATGTTTCAGTCATATTTTTGACAATGGTGATCGTTACGGTATGTCGTGAATCATTTTCCGAAAAAAAATATAAAGCAGGATTGCCTAAACAGCATATTTTAAACAAAATCAAGCAAAGCTGTGTCTCGTCAAGTGAGTGAAGGTACCTGGAGGCCCAATTGCCGGAAAGAGGGGTTAAAGGTTGGCAGCGCACTTGTGGCTCTACTGATGTTGCAGATGTCCAATGTGCACCAGTGAAACAAAAATAAAATACAAGATAATGATGGATTAGTAGATGAAAAATGAAACAAATGTAATTATTTTATCGTTTATTGCATCTACACTAAATATTAAATTCGTAAAGGCAGTTAGTTTCGTGGTAGATAGTTATTGTTTAAATATTACAACCAATTTGTTCCCTGTAAATCCGAGAAAATCAAAGTATAATGAAGAACAAGAGCATTATAATATTTCTTTGCATGTTTTTCTTCGCAAAAAAATCTAGTTATATTCAGACAATTATCAAAGTAATTATAAAACAGTCATTTCAATGTGTATTTCTGCAGATTAACCATCTGATGTTTTTCTTACTACATCATAAAGTGAGAAAGACATCAGATGATTAATTAATATTCGCCAAAGATAAATGTGATTAGACAAATATATTTACTGTCTTCATGATCAAAGTCATTGTATTCATATCAGATACATTCATTACTGAATTACAGAGTTCTTTGCTAAAATCATTACCATGACCAAATTACATATTATCACCATATTAATTTTATTTTCCTTGTCTTTTAAATACCTGTCTTCAAGAAGTACCTATTTAACGATTGATCTTGAGTCTGCAAAATCTTTTTCCATGTTCAAAGCCGATTTCATCGTGATCATTTTCTTTACCATTCAAGTTGAGCTTACAAGAAGATGGCGTGCTTAGGGTCTTTCTCGTGGTAGCACTTCACGTAGTTCCAAGCTGTCTGGTGCGGGCTGTTCCCTTTGTTGGCTAAGCAGGTGTCGATCAGCTTCTCTACTTGAGGTTTGTCAGCTGTAGGTAGTAAATATAGATGTTAATGCATTTTTTTGTCATTTATTTATTATTTTATTTATTTATTACTTATTGCATGAAATAAAAAGTACAATTGGCGGACTTTATGCCTTACAGCATGTACCTCCAAAACTTAATTTCTATCATGGGAGAGCCACGCTTCGATATGCATGGGCCAGCTCGACCGGAATGATTCAAGGGCCTCATAGAAGACCGGAGTGGAGCGACGCCTGCGTTGTGTTTCGGCGAGTCAATGAGGGTTATTGCGGTGAAAGGGGATTAAAGGTTGGCAACAAACTTGTGACTCTACTGATGTTGCTCATAGTCACCTTTGAGCGTCAATTGCTTACTATCAGGTGACCCTCTGCTCGTCTGCCACCAAAGGATTTAAAAAAAGCTCAGGATCAGGTGCAACAAATGCCTGCATAAATTAAAGATGTTGTAGAATTCCTTACCAGGGTTAGCTACTTTAGCCATGGCAACGTCCTTCTTGAACTTTCCGTCTTTGGTCATCAGCTCAGACTTAATCATCATGCAGAGAGCATACTTCTTCAGAGCATCATTCTCCGTCTGTAACAAATATAAAAGGGATTTATATAAAATGTTAACCATGGGAGAGTTTTGCTTCGGCTTTTTGGTCCAGCTCTGCTGGAATCCTACCTAACGGCTTGCGCTGTGTAACTATATTTTCTCTCATCGACAAGTCAATTGTAGAAATACATATTGTATGTTTTTTTATTCAATTAAATTCTCATATCCACTCCATTTCTTTCCATTCTATTTCATTCATATGTCCATTAAGTGTTAAAATTGCTTGCACTACGCTATACGTTAGTTTCAACCACCCCGTTGCGTGTGCAAGCGCATATAACAGATGCAACGTAGTCGACGATACTTTAAAAATCTCGGATTCGAACTATGACTTCCAATTATGATGACGCATATTTTATCGACGGTGCTATGTAGTATATATTATCACTCTTAGTATATAATACAAAGTCATAAAGTAAGGGAATAAGGAGTGCATCTGTGTTTGCGCACACACGTAAGCACTATACTCGTATTATATCCTGCGTACCTAGACGATTGGCCATAGCCGAATCGGTTTACTAATCGTTAAGACCGGACGGCGTAATCGAATCGTTTTAATATCGCTCTAGAGGTTAATACTTATGTCCCTAAACAAAGAAAAATATACCCAGGCAGTGGAACCCCCAGTTTCATCAATACTATAAAACGAAACCGCCATACCAGTTACAAGTTTCTCGGGCTTCGTGCCAAGTAATAATGTATCAGAGTCGCCACGAGGGTCAAGGGCATGGGTTTACGATCGTATACGACATAAAGTTTGTGGCTCGAATACTGCAGTCTGACTGGAAAACGGATAATCTTTGAAGGAATCCGTAGGCAAATGGCGATATTGGCAAAAAAAGCTTATATTTACATGCTAAAAAGAAATAATCCTTGAAAATTTTAACTATGAACTTAAAACCAACACAATAAAAGGGAACCATGTAAGTAAGTAAGTAAGTAAGTAAAACATTTATTGACCACAAACAGAAAGGATAACATATAACACAAAAATAGTAGGACACAGAGTACAAGGTATAATATAAGTAAATAGGTAAGATAAAACGAAAATAAAGTAGGTGCACATACATAAACAAAAATGGTGGTCAATAAGGTCCAAACTCAGCATATGCTGCAGCCGCTTCTTTGAAGCCGCTGCAGCGCTGGTTTTCAGTTTGGACCTTAATGATCAGTCTGTCTGATAGTCCGTATGTCACAGCCAATTTTCTCCAATTATGTAACATAATATATTATTTACAAAACTTACAATTTTTTAACTAAACAGTTTAAGATATAATTTTCAAGTGGTAAATTATACAGCAACAATTACAAATTAAGTGAAAACTACTCAAACTACTCAAAGTATCTGTCAGCTGTTAACTGTCTCACTGCAGGGCAAAGGCCTCCATCATTCAAATCATTGCTACCAAGTTCGGATTAGGCTTGATAACTACGCTTGCCTAATGCAGATAGGTTTTTTTTTATATTAGATGGGTTTGCACTTGACTTCATCTCACCTGATGGAGAGTGACAATGAGGTCTATGATAGCGTAGCGTGCTTTCCCAGAAGAAGCCTATTCACTCTCGACTTAAAGTCACCCAAATTGTAGCTCTCTGGAAATACAGAAGCCGGCAAGTGGTCACAAACCCGAGCTATGTTCGAAAAATTCGAAACATACTTTTTGCTCGACCTACAAATCGAACCCGAGGCCCCGAGATCACGCCCTGGTATATAAACCACTAGACCAACGGGGCATCAACACGAGATGCCTATAAATGATACTTACTTTATAATCTCCAGTTCTGAGCTTGTTTACCAACGCCTCCTCTACTTTGGTCTCTGAAAGGCATTCGCCCTTGTGTTTCTTTAGCTTTTCTTTTTGCTCATCAGTTAGGGCCTGCGGACAAAAAAAAATCCATTAATGTTACTACGCAACGGGAAAATGATTCTTGGGCTTAAATGGAAACACAGACATAATTGCAAAATAGAAGACTGTAGAAGATCCAGTCACGACGGTAAAAGACTATCTTTGCTCTATACGAGTAGACGATGGTCGATGTCTTCATTTGGGAAAGACAAGTTACGTCTTTAAAGTTGGAAGTCAACTAAGTCTTTAAAGTTGGAAGTCACTTTAGATTGCTTAGCCAGGGACATAAATTACATTTTAGAACTATGTAAAGTTCCAAATTAGTACCAATACTTTTTTCGCTTTGAAAGGCTTTCACTTTAACTTTAAGCCAAGTGATTGTAGTAATGATATCTTCATAAAATTGTATTATTAAGATAAATAGATCCAAGTTAACTATATCGATAAAATTCTCCATCTCTTTATCCACCTTTTCAACTTCTTTTCTTTATCAACTATTCAAATCAACATTTGTTCTATGACTTTTGGAAATTCACAGCAAGAAGATAAATTTTCATACAATGCCGGTGTCATGATTTGTTCATTTAGTAGGTATGGGGAGTCAAAACTTTTTCCACGAATTCCCAAAAGTCGTAGACCAAAATTTATTCAGAACGTTTGGTAAAAGAAGGTGGGTAAAGGGATAAAAATCCGATACATCCATAGAAGATGCAACATACCTGAACAGCTACAAGGCAGACGGCGAATACAACGAAAGTCTTCATTTTGCAGTAGCTACTTACAAACAGTGCCCACTTGCGGGACCGGCTGTTTATATAGGCCGTATGCGCTGGAGTGCGTTTGCGTGGATACAGGACGTGATGATGTTGCCAACATTTTCTTAACTACATTAAGTAGCTAGTCTATACTATTTATAAAGGAGTAAACTGATGATGGTATTTATTGGACAAAATAATAAGGAAACACAAGAAAACAATAACTAGAATCTAAAGCGAAAAAAACTACCAAAAAGAAAAAAATTAAACAGAGTAGGCCCCTGTGGCAATGCCCAAAATGCTGGCAGCATTACTTCGTTGGATAGCGATGAAAATTAAGCGAAGTAACTGCCAGCTTTAGGGTAAACTTGAATATCTTAGGACACTTAATGCGTAGCCCGAAGTGTGACCTATTGCAACTTATAAGTACATGGCAAGTTTCAAAAAAGAGAAGCCTAGGAAGAAAAATACCTAAGTAACTTCCTTGCTTAAAAATCTGCACCAGTGTCACAATAAAAGATGAATTGCTGGCTGGATTTTTAAAATCTATGTCCGTATTTCATCATGGCGGATTATTGGGCTGGAAAAAATTTATATCCTAGTGTGTCATTGACACGAGAAGAAGATTGAAATAGAAACCTAAAAGTTTCACTTAATGTTATTTCAATGAATACGCTCTAGTAAAAAGTTTTACAATAAAGGTTGTCCACCTCTGGCCAATACATGAGATAGTCTGGAATGATCTGGGATTAGCTTGTGTCATGTCTCAACCGGTGTCTTCTGGACACACTACATGATATTTTATTCATGTGTTTTTCCAAATTGGTCAGCAAAAAAATAACTTAAGTTAGTTTTTTTTCTCTACCCAATAAGTGACTGGTTAGCAATTTGCTACTCTATGACTTATTTTGCAAATCATTATAATCGTTTTTTACTGCTCAGGCTCATATTATTAATTTTTCTTTCCTAATTCAAATTCAATTTTTATTGCAAGTCGCATTACATCAAGATGTTACAAAAAATAAATTACGTTTTTTCGTAAAATTTTAGAGTCTGCCCGGAGTCTGGAAGTTGGAGATTATTACCAGAGCCTAAAAATAGCAACTAAAATATCTGGACCTGCCGTTTGTAAGGTAAACGGTCTTAGCGCTATTGCCGTTCTTCTTCTGTGGGTGCTTCTTCAATTTTTAACCGTCTTAGAGCCGCGCCATGGGCAATATTGGCATGAATAAGTCGGTGGACCGGATTGATGTGATACCCAGTCTCACAGAAGACTGGCGTGAAACAGTGCCTGCACCGTTTCATCGAGTTGGTGAGGGTACTGGAGGCTTCATTGGGGGTAGAGGGGGTTAACATACAACAAGCAGTCACGCGCTGTTAACAGCGCACTTGTGACTCTACTGGTGTTGCAGGTGTCCATGGACGGCGATAATAGCTTACCATCAGGTGATCCGTCTGCTTATCTGCCCCCTATATCATAAAAAATGATTTTTTTTTCAATTGTGGGAGAGCCATGCTTCGGCATGAATGGGCCTCGACCGGAGTGATACCACTGCCTCACAGAAAACCGGCGTGAAGCAGCTCCTGTGCTGTGTTTCGCCGAGTGAGTGAGGGTACCGGAGGCCCATCGGGGGGGAAGGGGATAAAAGGTTAGCAGCGCACTTGTTGCATGTTTTCATGGGCGGCGGCAATTGCTTACCATCAGGTGATCCGTCTGCTTATCTGCCCCATCCATACTAATATTATAAATGCGAAAGTAACTCAGTCAGTCTGTCTGTCTGTCTGTCTGTCTGTCTGCTACTCTTTCACGCCAAAACTACTCAACGGATTTAAATGAAATTTGGTATACAGATAATCTAGACCCTGAGAAAGGACATAGGCTACTTTTTATTGCGAAAAGGGGGTTGTAAGGGGTTGAAAGGGAGGTAAAAAGTTACTTTTCCACGCGGACGGAGTCGCGGGCGGCCGCTAGTATATCATAAAAATATGAAATTTTGTCTCTGGAGCAAAACTACACGTAAGTATAAATGTTCGCCCCGTGAGACCGGTGCGCAAGCGGTGCTAACAGCTAAATTGCAGCGACACAATGAGCGGACCAGCACCGATCATTGATTTATTGTTGTTCATTGACCCGGCTCCTTAGGGTGCTCTTTGGACAAAGCCCACCAGGTTCTGAACGCAAAATTGCTCCTCAAAATCGTCGTAGGTCGAATCGTTGGACCGTATTTGTCGGAAATTGGGGTTAGGTGATTCGTTCCAAAACGCGTCTCCGAATTTGCGTGTCTACCGGTTTTCTACAGGCTAGGTACTATCAGCAAAGTTTCCGGTAGACCACTTTTGGACGAAAACGAACGGTCGAAAAGTGGTCTACCGGTAACTTTGCTGATAGTACAGTCGAGTTCAAAAATATGTATACACTTTAGGACCTTGTCACAATACATATTTATAAGAAAGTGGAAGTCGTTTTCTTATACATATGTACTGTGACAAGGTCCCAAAGTGTACACATATTTTTGAACTCGACTGTACATATTTCAGATAATGTAGGTATCCTTCGCACACTCTCCGAAATGTAATCTGTAGTAACACTGTAAGACACGCTACCTACAAGAATAATCAAGAGCATTCTCCAGCACGTCCAAGATCCAAGACGAAGAGAAAAGTTTGTTTTCTAAAAAACCCGCCCGTGGTTCGATCTCATGACCTTATACACTCTGGTATACAGCCCTTTGAACCAGTGTGCAGTGTGTAGATCTTGATACAAGGTAGCAAATCACAGTATGACTTGTCGTTTTCATCTTGAAAAAATGTAATACGTCTACTATCTGATAAGTTTAATAATAATGAGTCCAAGCATGCACCTAAGAATTTTTCAAATCTACAAGCATATTTTTACCATTAGGTCGGCGGTAAGAGAAAATGTCGTAAGAAAACCTGCACTTTGCACATGAATGGGCCGGTTCGACCGGAGTAACACCACGTCCTCACAGAAAACCGGCATGTAGCAGTGCATGCGCTGTGTTTCGCTGACTGAGTGAGGGTACCGGAAGCCCAATCCAGGGGAAGGGGGGTTAAATGGCAAATAGCGCACTTGTTACACTAATGTTGCAGGTGTCCATGGGCGGCGGTAATTGCTTACCATCAGGTGATCCGTCGGCTTCGTTTCATTAGGACGATGCCTTGTACCCTTCATTTATGATTGTCAACCGTCATTGTTCGTTGTTATAAAATTCGTGGGCTGTTTCTTCACTGCCGCCTTCCATTATATTATTGTACTTTTCATATGCAGTACCAGCAAGTATAGGCCATACAATTTGCCTCATTATGTTTACTGCCAATAACACTCATTCTGTCCGTCCTTTGTACTGAGCATCAAGAGATTCCATCCCAGCCCACGCCTGGTTGTAAAACTAGTGAAATTTGATATTAGTCGAGGTAATTTAGAACCCAAGAAATAGCAAGTCCCAGTCTCTATATTACAGTTTAAAGGGTAATAGGAACTCGCGCCTTGTGATAAAAGTAAAATGAAATATTTATTGCAAATAATTTTATCCAGTTACTTAATTCAAATTCTTTTATTTTGAACTAGGAAGACCTGTGTTTTAAGCTAAAATAGCTCATAGAAAAAACTAGTCTCTTAGTTTTTTTCCACGTATTGTTACGCGTCAATAGTATGAATACTATCGAAAGTTTTACACAATCGATATCGATGTTTCAATTATTCGATGCTAATAAAAATCTTATTAAGATTTTAACAATAGTATATAGTTTATCGGTACTATTATACATTGAGTTATCATGGCTCGCTCAGGAATATTTTAAAATGTCTTTTAAAATTGTTAAGTTTTGCAAAGTAAGGCCATATTTAACAAGTCATACAGAGTGTATCTGAAAACATGTTCATCCATTTTACCATCTCTTCTACTAACTTTTTGACTACGACTTTAGGAAATTCCTTTTTTTACTTCTCATACAAAATCATGTCTAAAAATATTTTTTTTTGGAATTCCCTGAAGTTGTAAAACATTTTTTTTTGTTCAGAACGGTTGGTAGGTAGAAGACGTGATTCCAAGGGATGTAAATGTATGTATATAGCCTGTATTTGACTTCAATTCCTTTCTAACTTTACCAACAATAGGTCTAAGCAAATGTCTATTGCTTTTTACTGCAATACATCTACGAAAAGTCGATGAAATTGGTGCAAACATAGTAAACTATGACAGTAGCTGGCATTAGACCAGACATGCGCCTTAGGATTCCTAACCTAAACGAATACATACGACATTAAGAGCTAGCTAGGCCAACACGTGCGTAAGTAAACAATAACAAAAACATGTAAATTAAAGTCATAATGTAGATTTAATGTGTATTGAAACATGGAACAAAATAATATTTGGCGGTTTCAAGGTGAGTGGAAAGTTTTGCTTCTAAAAAGTCTTTGATCTGAACAATTTGTTTTGAATTTCCAAAAATCATAAGTTAAAATTATATTTATTTCCTTAAAAACGATGGTGTTTTTTCTATTAGTAAGTAATTTACTTTTTTATTAGAGTTTGCAATTTAAATGTAGTACGTGTCTAATGTGTAGCGCTCCTGTGATGCCCCTGGTGTTGCAGGTGTTCATGGGCGACGGTAATTGCTTACCATCAGGTGATCCGTCGGCTTTGTTTCATTAGGACGATGCCTTGCACTCTTCATTTATGATTGTCAACCGTCATTGTTCGTTGTTATAAAATTCGTGGGCTGTTTCTTCACTGCCGCCTTCCATTATATTATTGTACTTTTCATATGCAGTACCAGCAAGTATAGGCCATACAATTTGCCTCATTATGTTTACTGCCAATAACACTCATTCTGTCCGTCCTTTTGTACTGAGCATCAAGAGATTCCATCCCAGCCCCACGCAGGTTGTAAAACTAGTGAAATTTGATATAAGTTGAGGTAATTTAAACCCAAGAAACAGCAAGTCCCAGTCTCTATATTACAGTTTAAAGGGTAATAGGAACTCGCGCCTTGTGATAAAAGTAAAATGAAATATTTATTGCAAATAATTTTATCCAGTTACTTAATTTAAATTCTTTTATTTGAACTAGGAAGACCTGTGTTATAAGCTAAAATAGCTCACTTAGAAAAAAACTAGTCTCTTAGTTTTTTTTTCCACGTATTGTTACGCGTCAATAGTATGAATACTATCGAAAGTTTTACACAATCGATATCGATGTTTCAATTATTCGATGCTAATAAAAATCTTATTAGATTTTAACAATAGTATATAGTTTATCGGTACTATTATACATTGAGTTATCATGGCTCGCTCAGGAATATTTTAAAATGTCTTTTAAAATTGTTAAGTTTTGCAAAGTCATACAGAGTGTATCTGAAAACATGTTCATCCATTTTACCATCTCTTCTACTAACTTTTTGACTACGACTTTTAGGAAATTCCTTTTTTTTACTTCTCATACAAAATGTACAAATCATGCTATGATGACTTTGTCTAAAAATATTTTTTAAATTTGGAATTCCCTGAAGTTGTAAAACATTTTTTTTTTGTACAGAACGGTTGGTAGGTAGAAGACGTGATTCTAAGGGATGTAAATGTATGTATATAGCCTGTATTTGACTTCAATTCCTTTCTAACTTTACCAACAATAGGTCTAAGCAAATGTCAATTGCTTTTTACTGCAATACATCTACGAAAAGTCGATGAAATTGGTGCAAACATAGTAAACTATGACAGTAGCTGGCATTAGACCAGACATGCGCCTTAGGATTCCTAACCTAAACGAATACACACGACATTAAGAGCTAGCTAGGCCAACACGTGCGTAAGTAAACAATAACAAAAACATGAATATTAAAGTCATAATGTAGATTTATTGTGTATTGAAACATGGAACAAAACAATTTTGGAGGTTTCAAGGTGAGTGGAAAGTTAATGCCTTCTAAAAAGTCTTTGATCTGAACAATTTGTTTTGAATTTCCAAAAACCATAAGTTTAAAATTATATTTATTTCCTTAAAAACGATGGTGTTTTTTCTATTAAGTAATTTACTTTTATTATTAAAGTTTGCAATTTAAATGCATGTCTGGCTATCGATGTCTTTAACGTATTTTGTCTTTTAGTGGTATACATTTTGGAAAGGGTGTTTTGATCTCCATTTGATTAACTGCGACTTTGATTTTTATAAAGTTAACATTATTTGAATGATGTTAACAAGGTTTTTTTTTCCAAAACGTGGGTTTGGACAGTACGATATGATTAATGCATATCCATTGCAATATCTAGTTAATAAAATAGTTCAAATATTAGCACTTACTGACGTCACAGCAGAAACCATGATTTGAAGATATTAAGTTCTCATTAATGTTTTTAATTTAAAAGGATACGGTATTAATTTTCAGATCTGTAATCATCAATGTCAACTTTGTATAAATTCATAATATGAAGTCTCATTCTATTTATAGTAGATAGTAGCGATCAATGACTTTATTTCTGTGATGAAGGCCTATGCCAGGGCATACTGTACAGGTGCAGTAAGGACAATAAATAGGCTGATACTTTCGCTTTATACTTTTTAACTTTTCCATGTGTATCAGGTTAGTGTTTCTTAAAAATGAATTCTAACATTAAGTGTTACGAACTTAGGATTCCTGAATTGAATCTTAACAATGTTACAAATAAGAATTAGTAATTTAAAATTTCCAACTACAAAAATACTAATTTGGACCATGAATCCATGAAGTGAAAAACGTGCATAAACTCAAACATTCCTCATGCTACCCTTATTTCCCTAAATCTTACTTTTCAACAAGATTAATAGAATCCTCACTTATTGCGGTAAGTTAAATCCGTACGAACTTCACGTTTCTGACAAACCCCGCATTGCGCAGGTCAACCTGCAGCTAACTTTACATTAGTTGTCTAAAACAGGCAAGAAAACGCATACATAGCGTGAAATACAACAAAACTGTGATACTACAATAAATACAAGTCGAAAAAGATCAACAACTTAACGCACATCAAATTTTTGTATCAAGTGACAATTTTTTGGAAGTCTAGTGTAATTTTTCGTGTGATTTTGGAAAATCTGTTTAAGATCGGTGAGTGGACATATTTTGATAAAAATTGTAATGCACTTTTGTCTGTCTATAGTGATTGTAATTTACACAAAACTGGAAGGGTTGTAAAAAGGTTGCAAAAGTCATTCGTCAGTACATGCTTAAGATCATTACTGAATATTGCAGTAACGAAGTGAAGATCAACAGGGCTGTCATGGTAATGTCAGTTAACATTGATTTATTTATTCATTACTTAATGTTACTCACTAATTAAAGATAAAAACATTAATAATGCTATTAATTACCATACATTCTGTTCAAGAAAACTCTCATGGTAGATGCATTACTAAAGAATTTGATATGTTTTATGTAGTAATACAACATTCTATAGTTTGTAATTTGTACATTAAGTGAATTTCTTATGATGACATTGTTTGTAATTAAAAGACTATTAATAGATAGATAGCAATTAGTAGAAATAACCTAGCAAAAAAAAATAGTATTTCTACATTGCTCTGTGAAACAGAATTGAAAATTAAATTTCTGTGTTGAATTTTTAAGTGTTAAACAAAACAAAGGCTACTAAACAGCGCGAAACAACCTCATAAAACTTAATCAGCAAAAAGCATTTCAAATGCGTCTTGCGTCCGACGTCAGGACGTTGACATCGGCGCTTTAAAAAAATAGCACATTCGGGGTTGCCCGCACTGCGCCGGATCGATCGCCCACCACGCATGCGCAGAGCGACAACCCTCACGTCAGTGGTTACGCGACGCGGCTGCCCGTTGGTCCTCGACATGCCGAAACCGACGCCTGTCGAAGACCTTATAATCCCTCCACAAGACCAAAAAATATGCGGAACAATATGCATCTGCCAAATGACTGCAGTCCTCAGCGCTGTTGCTCTTGTCTACCTCACCGTCGCTATATACATGCCCTATACCAGAGCTACCGCGTCCGGGATTGATCCAACGCCTATTATGTGCACCACAACAAGAGCTGTCAACAAAGACAACTGTGACTGGGGATCCTGCGGCGAGTGGTGCCTTAGCAAGACATCAGGAGCCTGCATCCAAATTTACGTCAACGTCCGAAAAAATGGATCCTCCTTACTTCTCAGCGAATGCGGAAGTGCAGCCAACAAAACCTGCTACGGCATAGACCAGGAAAACGCCAAGAAGTACCACTGCATCCGCGATGAATGCAAAAATTTGACTGGAACCTTCAACTGCACTGAAGGGAAGTGTATAAACATAACAGATGCTTTCGAATGTGCTTTCAGAGAAACGGATCCGCCTTTAAAATGTTCTGGTAGAAGAGGGAAAATCACTTGTATAGATGTTCACGGACTATTTTCTTGTAATAGAGGTACCTGTAGAAAAATAAGAACGCCTTATAACTGTGATAGGCGTTGCGTTGACATCCCGACCCGTAACAAGAATGTTATAGTTCTAAGTGGTGATAGAGTATTTTTAGCAAAATGTGCTAAGTTAACTGAAGAAGAAGGAAATCATACGGCTGTTTGGAATGATAATGGCGAAGAAGTGCTAATGTTGTCATGTCACGCAGTGCATAACGGTACTTCTGGTGTAGTGGCAATCGACTGTATAAACGCTGCTTTGCTTCCACGTACAGAGTTATCAGATTTGACAAACTTCACCTACCTTCAATATTTGTACACAATGAGGGCTGCGCCGAATCGCTTGATAGCTCCTTCAGAAGTGGAACTGACTCTGGCCAATGACAGTCGCTTGATGATCAATTTAGAAGGTTGCGTAAACACTCTAGCTGATGAGTGTAAGGAGTTTCTCAAAGATTACGGAAGGGATGGTACCGATCATAACGCTAAAGCAAGATTCCCTTGCTTCTACATGGAGAACAGTCCAGATACTGTCGTAGCAAGATTTGATTTGGAGACAACCTACCGCCAGTTTGTAGTTGCGTTGGTGCTTCCAACAGTTTTAGTTGTGGTGTCGTGTATAACTTTGATGTTGTGTCAAAAGACTGTGGAAGTAGGGGATGATGCAAAGATGAGATTTAAGAGCTGCACTGGAGGTCAAGCTGAAATGCAAATGTCTCCAAACGACCCTGTTTCTCCACTCTGAGATCAGTCACGTGAGCATAATTTTTATTTAGGTAGCAAAATTCTTCAAACGAAATAACTCATTCATTAATCTGTTTCTTTCTATCCTAGGTTTTTGGTAAGAGAAAAAGGTTTAATGTTTAACAAAGTATTAACACTAACCAAATATTATGAAGATATTAGAATAGTTCCTGTTGAGTTAATAGGTAGCCATAATGTATGTTTCACGTTTGTGACGACACTATAATCAATATTAATTGCCTACAGTCACGACATAAAAGAGTTAAATTATGCGTATGCAAATTTTGAGCTGTGTTTTGGTAACAAAGCTTCTTTACGTTCTATACTTTTTCTGTCATAAAAACCAATTATTACCAAAAGTATGCCTCCCACGTACAGTACGAACTGGATTAGTAAGCTTGTGTCGCAGTAACTGCAGAATTATTCACTGGTAGCTTATTTATTTATGACTAGTGGCCCGCCCTCACTTCGCTTCGGGACCGTAATTCAGAAATGAACCAACAGATGGCGCTGTGTCCAATTACATCGCGCAAGCGTTTCGTGTTTTCGGTTTACCTATAAGCCTTGTCGTTGTCTATAGAAGTTATCTCTTATAAATAGTATAGAAGATAGAAGACAATAAAATAATAATAAATTGAGACAACATCACATAGGTACATTTTCCTGGCCCCAAACTAAGGTTTTCCCTTAGTGCTATGGGAACCAGAAACAACGAAGGTACTAAAACACCCAGACCCAACACAAATATCTGTTATTTATGTGATCGGTAGGTATTGGATAAACAGACGGACACTTGATGGTCAATTAATGCCTATCATAGATACACATGACTTTACTGGTTGAGTCTTAAGTGCATTACTTATCTTTAAGCACTCTTCCTTTCTTGATTGAACCTCCAGTAACTTTACTTATATGGCAAAATGCAGTTAGTCTGTTTAGTATGTCTATAGTGCTGTGGTTTGTGGAACATTCACATCTTTTTCCAAAATACGTGCGCTCAAACGATTGTCGGTTCTACTGCAGTCATACCCCATTTTACTCCATGAAAATAAAATATGAATTGACCACAAAGCAAACAAAAGTCACGCAATAGATTTGACCTTGACATATATCGTGACTAAATATATGAGCTTATTGAATATTTGATTCAAAAGCTTCAACCAAACTAACACATAATGGGTTAGTTTTTTTATGATAGGTGATATTGTTAGCATTTTTTGTTATTTTTTTGTGGTAGATCGATCACCTAATGATACGCGATTGTCGCCTACCATAGACAGACGACCATTTTAACCAGTTCACTGCCAATTTTTCATCTGCCCTTCCCCCTGGAATGGGTATCCATATGCTAAAATTGGCTAAACTCATTACGCAGTCACTGTTTCACGCCGGATTTGTGTGAGGTCGTGGTATCATTATTGTCGAGCGAGCCCATCCATACCGAAGGGACACTATCATAAAGCATGAATGAATATCGACACAAAATTCAAAAACCACCGATAAATCAATATGGTTTGTACCTATCGATACCTACAATTGATTACGTGTCCAAGCCTATCTCTAGTTCGATTCGTACAATTGCTACTAATTTACTAGTTACTAATTCAGTACCATTCCCTGAATGGGGTGATTACGGTTAATGGCAATTGTGGCAAATTAAACAATTGTCTTTAGGCATAGATAATTTTGTGATGTCACATTATAGCTTCAATTGAATAACTCGGCCATCCCTATTACGTAAATGGATGTGGCAATCTACTATTTCCTTTACACCTAATAAGTTAAGCTAAGCTAAATTTATTAGCAAAAACAAAATACGTACAGTTTAAAATCAAATTAGTACGTATGCACACAGATTGTTTCTGGTGTTTTTGCAAACAGCTTCTATCTAATTTGGCTCATTAAACCAAATACTGTGTATATCAAGTCTTTGCATTTAACATTAAAGATAAACACCAAGCTAACAAAATCTTTGTTGGTGGTTTTTATTTTCATGTCAAGTTAAGAACGCGCAGCGGAGGTGACCTCAATCAAATTAAAAGAATTGAAACTTATATTGAAAGCCTCCCTTTAACCACGTGTTCTATCAACCATTCTGAACAAAATTTGTTCAACAACTTTTCCAAATTCTTCGAAAAATATTTCGACTCCCCATACAAAATGACCAAGTCACGTGACCGACTTTGTTTAAGTTTTGGTAAGATGATTTATTTTATGCGAATTTTCAAAAGTCATAGAAAAAATGCTGTTCAGAATGGTTGGTAAAATACGTGGTTAAAAGGATGTAATTTATGTGCACAAATACACCTGTATGTATAAGGCCTTTATTTTGCACATACCTCTAGTTAGCTAAGTCTTACGATACCTACATAATATTATATTCCTATTATGTAATGTGTTATAAAATTGTACGTTGTACATTAATCGAAGCTTTCTATAGCTGCCAGTTCATAATTTTAACCACAAACCTTTCTTTCTTTCCAGGCGTTCCCCTCCTCTGCGAGGGTCCGGCTAGTTCACTAAGAGACGACTAAACGCTTGCAATGCTTTCTACTGGCTGAACCTCCCTCATGTCTTCCATGAGCAGATCGCGCGGGAGCCTCTCACCGGCAGCGTCGGAGCGGTCCACGCTGCCGATGGGGGCCTCCGCGGAACCTGGAAGTCCAGAGTTCCAGCCACTAGAACCAACGAGGGAGCAACTGCTTGCACACTTCTTTGAACGTTTCAAGTTCTACACGTCACTCTGCCTCGGCACGTCAGCCATTCTCGCCGTCTTCGCCTTCCTCTTCCTTCATACCCTTCGTGGTGGAACCAGCAATCCAGACTATACTAGCCGAATTCGTCCCAGAAGCCGGCATCTGCGCTGTCTCTGAGCACGTCCATGCAGAGACCCTAACGAATTGCACCTGGGCTTCTTGCAGAGAGGGCTGTACAACAGCTCATACAAAATGCCATAAGATCCGGGTGAACTTAGCTAGGAAACCTTTTGAAGAAGGCGCTAAAGTGCCGACAGAATGGGATGAGACTGATCTGAAATTCCTTATCAACCCAGAAGGCTGCGGATATCCACCTAGAGTGAATTGCTCTGTTTTTGCGAGCGAGTACGCTGGGAAGAAGGCGCCAAAGATCTTCCCTTGCTACTACAGCCTGACGAGGCCCGATCTGGTTGTGGCGCGGTACTCCTGGGAGTCGACCGTGAGGGGGCTGATCTTGGCGCTGGTGCTACCCACGACTATCTTCGTGTTCAGTCTGAGTGTCCTCGCCTACTGGCACTGCCGCTGCTGCGACAGAGCCTGCAATAGGCGAGTCCACGCCGAATCCTACGCTAGTAAGGAGGAGTAAGTATTGAGTTTGATTAATTTAGGTTTAGTCTTGATTTGTATTTATGAAGGACTAACCACCCTCACTTAAATCCTGGACTAAACTTAGACCAGTACTGATAGATAGCGTTGGATTGGTGATCGCGTAAGGTGTTGCCTTTACGATTAACCTTTATATAAATAGTATAGAAGATAATAAACTTGGTCCTTACTTTTTTATTAATGATTTGCTAAAGATCGTTGCTAAAATTTTAGCAATCTCTTTTAATTTCGCTACTATCATCATCATTCATATGCTAGTCAAAAGTAATAGGCAAATCATAATAAATTATTTTTGCATACTGAAGTTAAAATAGAGGATATAATGTTAAAAGGTGGGCAGCACACTCCATTGGTTTTGTGGGTACATATGAGCGGCTTACCATCAGATGACAAGTCTGCTAGTCGATCCCCCACTAATTTAAAAAAAAAAACTATTTTTTGTAAATTTCTCCATAAACAATAGCACACATTATGGACCAAACCTGGTCAATTTGTAGATTTATTGACATACCTAAATGGACTTTCAGGTCCGATACCTTCAAGTTTGGCGTTGGACCTCCATAGTGGATTTTATATTGTTGGAATTTCACAAGTACGTTTCGTGTTGATGCACCAAGAGTGATGTGTTCTCTAAAAATCTCTGAACCATCACGCGATCAAACTTCTTCTCTGCCTTATGTTCGCAAGATGCATAAATGTTTATAGCAATTAAAAAAATAGGCTGGTAAATTTTGGGGATATTGCCACAAGGGTCTACTCTGTTTTAATTATTATGTTTGGTAGATATTTGCGTTAGTTTTCAGTTATTGTTTTCCCTTTTATTCGTTTTTCTTTTGTCCAATAAAGGAAAGAAAGTCTTTTTTAAAAAATCTCCTGTTTTTAAAGATTCAGTCATCTTCATAAAAGGGGATAAAAATAAAATTGCTATCATCATTTAAATGCACTTTATGTCTATTTATTCCTGATTGGCTTAAAAGCTTACTGTTATAATAAAGTAAAAATAAGAAAATTAATCTTGTCAGTAATGAAAAAAATATTAACTAAAATCGCAGGTTATCACAGAATATAGATACAAATAGGCGCTCTATACAAAGAATCACTTTCGTAGTAAGAGTAGAACAAAAAATTGCGAAAACTTTGGCTTCCAAATATTGTGCACTTTGCACTATCAAATCAATCAAGTCCTAATAAAAGGTATTGATGTAGTTAAACAAAAATATGATTGCGAATATGGGGTAGAACATTGATAATAAGTAAGGTCCACTTGCGCGTTCAAGATTAAGCACTTTAATCTCGAATTATTCGTTAACTCGGAACTAAATTTTTAAATTATCTAGCCCGATTTCGGATTAGCGATTGACACCGGGGGTGTTAAATCAGTTATAATGGGAATAACTATCACGGAATAAATGAATTAATCTTCAACATTGGACGCAAGCGGACCTATGGCACTTATATCTAGAATGCACGGTTGTCTTTGACCATCACAACCGAGTCTGTAGTCTCATTGTCTATAATAGTTTAACACCATCCTTTAGTTACTTTTAGAGTAGAATAGAACTATAAATGATGTTCTCTAATTATACTTTGTTTGGTATTGATGTACTATTTGAAAATTCTTCAATTATTAACAAAAAAAAACAACTTAAATTTCGCCATCTTTTTCATTCCTTCCGGGATCTTGGCATGTGATTCCCGGTTCCATCTAATGCTGTAGCTTCTAGGACTTCGGGGTACGCTTAGACCATGATTCAGAATTGTTAATTACATTGAAGCGACTGCCGTCTGATCTTCACACCCTTTTAACAGGAGAACTAGTCCAACTGAATCATGGTTACACATTTCAGACTCTATCCGAAACTTGCAGGCAGAAATACGCACATACATTTTAAAGATGCTCTGTTTTTACATTTACTACAACTACACTTTTTACAAAAAGATTTTTGTACAACTCAATTAACATCGTAAGACGCCAAAAGGCATAAAACATTTGATTTTCCCATTGTGTCTGCTGTCTGGGCCTTACGACGTTAAAGTATACCTGATGTCAATAGGCTCTTTTCTCAATAATTGTTGATTAAACGAACTTACCAAGTGAAGTTCTATAGGAGCGCTCGCGAGACCACAGACTTTTAATTTCTTATCTGTGGAATGATGGCAGCACAATACGCTTTACTACATTTCGTTTTCTTAATTTCGAGGACAAAGTGAAGTGAAGTTAATAGGTGCATTGACCCCTTCGCCAAAACGTCTTCTATCCCTTCCAATTTCAAATCAACATCTATCTGTATTTAATAGTAGTTTTGTCTCATTCCAGCAGCAAGCTCCTCTGCGAGTTGGATGACGATCCGAGTGACGAAGTGTTCTGACGCCGAGCTTCCGCCGCCCGCCGCCGCGCCTCCCCCCGCAGCCCGTCGTACACGCAGCTGTAATGATACTTGGCTATATCCGCGTTAGTGTTGGCTATCGATATGCTGTCGATAGTAACAGAAATATTAATAGTATGGGGGCTACCGTGTGTGGAAAATCTGATGGCGTACGTGTAGACTGGGGTACAACTTCAAGGTTGTTTAGTGACATTTTGACATCTCACTTGAAAAATAACCAATGACCGTGTAGTTGGACCTCAGTCTACACGTACGCCATCTAACGGATTTTCCACACGCGGTAGCCCCCATTGATAGTCTATCGATAGTATTGACACGTGTCAATAGTATTGATACTGTCGATTGGGATATTTGAGCAACATTATACTATCGATAGTTTTATTTCCGATACTATCAATAATATGGCTATTTTTGTGATTTCTGATAGAATCAAGCAAAAACAATATTTTTAACAATAGTTTTACACTATCGATAATCGGCTAAGTTCTAATCTCATTAGATGCTGTTAGACATATTGGCGTACATCAAATAGTATTGCACCAATTTTCCTAACGATACTATCGATATTGCAATACTATCGACAGTACTATCGATATCATGAATACAACACTAGTCTACGTTGATGCGTGGTGTCAACGCAGATTAACCCTTTACTGGGCAAGGTTGGAAAATGACTTGGTTCAAAATCTGATGGAATCTATTTTCCTTCCATCCAGTTTAGGGTTAGGATACGCGATGCAAGTTTGAATGTTTAGCACTCAGTTTTTCGTTGTAAGGTAGATTTCACAAAGGTTGTCGGTACAGTAATAACCAATACGGTGGCTAGGCGCAAACTAAACTAGTTCATTGATGGTATACTCAGAAACCAATTTCCAAAACGTAACCAATAAAAACTACGAGAAAAACTGAGAGCAAAACAGCAACAATCGTAGTCGCTGTTCGAAATTCAGGAATCGTAGCAACAATTATGATGATAATGCTACGAACGTACGCTACGGACTTTTTGAGTGCTACGAGAGCGTAGCTTATGTCCGATACCAAAGTCATTGTGACTTGTCACAATAAAAATACTAGACGATTCCTGAATTTTAAGCAGCTGATACTATAGCCAAAGTACAAAAGTATCGAGAAAATGGTCGTGATTCACTGAGCTACGAAAACAATAATAAAATAGAAATCAAATCTTGTAATTTCTAACGCTTACGTAGTAGAAACCAATGATGTTTCCTAAGATTTTATAGGAACATCTAAACACCAAGTATTTATGGTTAGATAGGTATCTTTGACACTTCGCAATCGCGATTATTATGGGGTGGATTTAATGAACGGACAGTATTATTCGATTTTTCGGCGGGCAGCTAGGCTTTTGCTTGATAAAAAATGTTTATAAATATTTTGAAAAATGTCAAAAAGAAGCGTCTCTTTGTTCTAAAACGAGCTATGCCGGATTATAGTTAAATAATTAAATAAGTTTTATTTTCATTTTTGCTTCAGGAAACGCGTGACTTTAAAAATTGTGTTCTGTACAAAAGTTTGGTAATTGAATAAGTATAGGTTAAGTTATTGTCTACTAAATAGTGCAACTGCAAAATGACAAGCAAATGATAATAAAGTGAAATTTAATTTTCATTGCATAGCATTTAATTATTTTAATATAATTTTCCATTTATTAATCGTTTAATGCCGAACCTATCAATTTTAAAAATACAACATAACAAAATAAGTAAATTATAACCAATAAATAACTTTACTTCCAAATAAAATGGAACACCTCATCAATAATTTACTTTCCTTTGACCACGTCTTTTATCAATGATTTTACCAACATTATCTACGACTTGAAAATTCGTAGATAATGTTGTTCAAAATCATTATGGTACACATATATTAACATAGTTTCGGCGTTAAAATGATTAAAGACAAGATGAAATTGTATAATTAAATCCTAATAATTTTAATCCTATTATTATTATTGTCAATTAGATAAATCGTTATGTTATTTTTAGTTTAAAATGATGTCGTAGCTACATCCAAAAACACTTTTAAATCAATTTATATTTTAATTTGTAAATAATCCTAGACAAATTAAAACTATTATGACAATATCAGAAAGTTATTCACATTTAATTTAAGTACTTACCTAATACTTAAATTCAACTGACACACATGATTATTATGTTTAACATCCAATAATAATATTTTTGTGAACTTAAATAAACTTAATAAACATAAGTTTTGAATTTTAAAGTACAATTTAAATATAATACTGCCTTTAATATTTTGTAAAATATCTGCCATATTTTTGTGATATTAGCGCTTACAGTGTTAAATATAAAATGACACACTTAGAAAAAAAGTATAATAAATAAAAATGCTAAATATTAATCATTGAAATAAATTGTAATCCTACACCAATCATATCATCAAAATATATAACTACTTCAGTTTTACAAAATTACCTAAATTAAATAAAAAAATATATAATCATGTTATATTTTTGAATTACAGATACATACAACACAGATGTTTTTTGTGCCCTGATTACGCATACATGTGCGTTTTATTTTTAAAGCACTGAATGAAATTTGAAATAAAATATGGTTTAAATTATACTTAAATCTTTGTAACACTTAAGTTCAACTTGCTGTAGAAAGATTTGTGATTGAAATTTGGTCATTTGTGTAAGTGAAATTATTTATTAATTTTGTAAATAAATTGTTTATTTCAACATAATTAGATGAAAGATATAATATGAAAAAGAAAATTATATTTGCAACAATTCATTTTAAAATGCACATTAAAATAATTTAGTTTAATGAAACGTGTCTGTATATACTTTAAATAAAATGTACTTAATGAAATTCGCTGTGAATCAAATGTAAATAAATAATTTTCGGACTTAAAAGTAATATTTACAATTAGAATAGTATTTATCAATAAGTTTTCGCAAAACAGCATCAAAGCGCAAGAAAACACAAATTGTTATGACAAATAAAGCTTATTTTGTAAATTTGTTTCATTTCATTTGATTAAGTAGACAAAGACAGTCAGATCTAGCTGACTATTAAATCGAGAAGTTCATTGACCTGTGTGGTAGCAGCTGCATCAATATATCAAAATATAGTGTCCCATCTGCACAAGATCCTTATAATATAGTTTCAATATAATAGTAAGTAATCTCTGCCATTTGTGCCACACCATACTGAAACCACAAAACGCGCATGCGTGCCTAGCCTATTTAGCTGTTCGATGTTGTTCGAAGTATTCCAAAGCAAAAGACACCACCACCCTGTCACACCCTACAGTAAATGCATACAATACGAGTACAATCATTGCCCTTTGAACTTTAGGCCTTTAAGAAAACACATATACCTACCCATCAGAAATGATGTAATCCGACAGAGAACCAGAGTCACCGACATAGCCCACCGAATTAGCAAACTGAAGTGGCAGTGGGCTGGTCACATTAGCCGTAGAACTGACAACCGTAGGAGCCGTAAAGTCCTTGAGTGGAGACCGCGACTCGGTAAACGTAGTGTTGGACGCCCTGCTACAAGATGGGATGACGACATTCGAAGGCTGGCTGTATTTTGGTATAGGGTACATATACCACGCCGAGACTCCATACATTCTGGGACAACTCCTTTCTACAGACGGAGCAACTTCAGTAGATTCTAAGTATTTTTCTATGATATTCACTTGGCTTTGGCCCGTGGTTATCATTAACGCCGTTGTAATAGAAAGCATAGAGTCTATAAAATAGATCCCATAAATAATAATATACCTACTTAATCTTTCTTCAGGCAAATCACACCCATAGGCCATAGTTTAGTATGGTCAACCTTGTGCTAACTGATTAATTAGTGCACAAATTATATTACTTTAGTTGATATTAGTAGGATGCTACCCGGAGAGATGAACTAAAATCGTCGCACAAGCCAACAGATGGGCGACGAATATATTTTTATTTTTGGTTATATAGCAATTCTAGAATTTATTCTTAAGTAAATAACGCACATATGAATTCATCGATGGGTTCAGGTGGGACTCGAACCCACAACCTTCCACAGTCCGGGTGGCTGTACTTCCAATTATACTAACCAAACCCCTTACTAAGCCGACGAATTTCGAGATGGGCGACGGTTGAGAGGCAGACCCAGAAAAAGATGGCGTGAGGATTTAGACCACCACAAATCTAACAGTGGGGGAGCCACGCTTCGGCATAAATGGGCCGGCTCGACCGGAGTAATACCACTTCCTCACAGAAAACTGGCGTGAAGCAGTGCATGCGCTGTGTTTCGCGTGAGTGAGGGTACTGGAGGCCCAATCCAGGGGAAGGAGGGTAAAAGGTAAGCAGCGCACTTGTGACACCACTGGTGTTGCAGGTGTCCATGGGCGGCGGTAATCGCTTATCATCAGGTGATCCGTCGGCTCGTCTGCCACCTATATCATAAGAAAAAATAGGATTGGAAGCGCTGGTTACTGATAGGAAACCAACCAATGGAGGAGTTTGGGAGAAGCCTTTGCCCAGCAGTGGGACAGATTAGGCCAATAAAAAAAGTTGATATTGATTAAAACTTGGCATATGTTTTACTATGTTAGTTAGTTTCTAGGAAACCTAGCAGTGGCGTATAAAAATACAAGCCGGTCGATATAGGGTAATAATTTAACACATTGACGATCGGTAGAGGACTAGGCATAGGCTGAGCGATAAGCGGAGCGTAGAGCGAGTTTTTATATAAGTAATACTTCTGATCACTAATGTTGCAGGTGTCTATGGGCGGCGGCAATCGCTTACCATCAGGTGATCCGTCTGCTCGTCTGCCACCTAAAAAAGAGTAGACTTAAGATCTGAAGGTAAGCGATTGTGATTGCGAAACCCAATAGCCACGTCTTGTAACACCTGATGGAGTCATAAGCGTGCTGACAACGTTCGCTCTGCTCTTACGCCTGTAGAAATGAGCAGCAATCTGCGAATCCAATTCGCTCATAAAAGCTACCTTTAGGGGATAAAAGGTTGGCGGCGCACTTGTAACTCCACTGGTGTTGCAGGTGTCCATGGGCGGCGGCAATAGCTTACCATCAGGTGATCCGCCTGCTCGTCTGCTACCTATCACATAAAAAAAAGCTTCTGTAGCAGTAAGTAACATGTTTTTAGTATATTGGGGGCAATCAACATGACCTCACTCCGCTTAATGGTAAGCGGCCATAAGATCCAAATATGAGGTTTTCAGGCACAAAAGAACAAACATAGGTGTTTTTTTTTGTCGGTCGGTCGGTTCTGTCAACCTACATATGTAGTACAGAGTCACCGGGCTAGTGGAGGGCGGAAGTCTCACACCCTAAACTAACATAGGTGTTCAATTTTTGAGTTACTTGAGTAAAAAGTAAAAAGTTTCATAAAAAAGTGGCTGTGACATACCTACGGACAGACAGACACGACGAATCTACAAGGGTTCCGTATTCTGCCATTTGGCTACGGAACCCCAAAAACGCTCTCACTTGCCACCATAGCCACCCCTTTGAAGAATCGCGAGCATTTTAGAAGGGTTCTTTGACCCCCGGCACGGCAAGTTGCGTTCCACTGCATTGCCGTATAAACTAGACCTGTTAGGCCATTACCGGCAAACTTCTATGTCTAACTTTATACTAAAATTTTAGCTTCCCCTAAAAGCTAGTCCGCGTCTTGGTAAACGTAGTGTAGGACGGCTTTAGGCCAGATGGAGTGACGATCTGCGCAAGAGGGCTGGCTGGAGCTGGATGCGAGTAGCCGAAGATCGATCAAAATGGCGAGCATTTGGAGAGGCCTACTTCCAGCAGTGGACTGCAACAGGCTGATAATGATGATGATAAAAAGCTAATTTAAAGTCCTCCAAAATGGCTATGTCTGCTTTTCTCAGCAATCAGCGATGAAATCAGGACATTATCTTGTGCACAATTATATAATAATAATAATATTTCACTACATCACATACATTGGCCTGACTCTGAGATAGGTAGCTCAAGCACCTGGGTTACAGATATCAGAATCCAACAGTGGGATTACAAATATATACATATAATACTTTTCTTTTGTAAATACATACTTATAATACATAGAAAACACCCAGACCAATACAAACAAACATGTTCATGCACACAAATGTTTATACGAGTACTGTGCGGGGATCGAACCCGCAACCCTAGGCCCAGACGCAGCATTCACTACCACTGAACCAACCGGGTCGTTAATTATGTGCGCAGAATGTTCAAGAACCACAATGTCCGATGTGAGGGTACCGGAGATCCAACCGGCGGGAAAACGCAGTTAAAACCAAAGATTTAATCTTTGGTTAAAACTGGTTAACACTTGTGACTCTACTGGTGTTGCAGTTGCCTATGGGCGGCAATCGCTTACCATCAGGTGATTCGTCTGCTCGTCTACCACTTAGCACCAAAAAAAATCTTAAGTTGGGTAGGGTCCCTCCACCAGCCCATGGTCCTTCCTACCGTCTCGGCATACGGACCGAATCTTGGGAGACGCTCACCAGGTACTTGCTAAGGGCTCTTTCCCCGGTGCGTTTCTTCACTCCCTACAAAGTCTGTGTCTTTAGCCCATCTCAATGTCACTTCTCCCCAAATGGGGTGTGCACACCGCACAAGCGACTTAAGTTGGGGTAAGTTGAATCAATGTAATTACAACTACCGTGGCCAATATTATACTTCAGCTAAGTTTATTGACCCTGAAGCAAACTCCTTCAGAGTAGCGGTCGGAAAATAGTCTTTACCATTCTTTAAATACTATTCAGATTAGCTTGCCAGTGAGGGAAATCATGTTCTCTTACTGAAATTTGTACCTACTATGGCCTTTAAATCTCTGGATACACTTGATTCCAAGAGCGCCGTCATTTTGTACTATTTATATAAAGGTAAATTCTAAACAAAATATCTCAGTTTTTAAGCGATCTAAAAAGACCAAACACTTGCGTGATGTAATTGACACCCAACGCCATCTATTAGATTAATTCACACAACATTCTCATACATTGACCTGACTCCGTAGTAGCTTGTATTACAGATATCAGACAACAGGGAAAACACAAATGTCTAGGTACAGCTATCTACTATCTATACCTATAAGTAAAGCCTATAATTATACTGTCCCACTGCAAGGCAAATTAAAGCGACCGTCATAAAAATCAAGTCATCGCTACTATGATGGGATTAGACTTAATAAACCCGAGCTACCTATTAAATAATAATTGCTCAAAAGAATTTAAATTCTATAATAAGCAGCTGTAGGTTTACTATGCCATTGCACGCAAGGCCCCTCCCTAACATCAAAGGACTAAATTCAAAAATGCATTCTCTTCAATACTTAGTTCTAGAACTAGGTCAAAGATGTAATTACCGCAATCAAAGTGTGCCATTTCACTGGTAATTTGAAAAGAACGGTGTTAAGTGGGCCTTTGGTCGGTTTGAGGAGTTAAGTACAAAGATTTAGAGTACCTCTTCGTGGGAAAGCTACGCTTCAGCATGAAAGGGCGGCTGCGATGTAGTGATACTACGGCGTCACAGAAGTCGACGTGAAGCATTGCTTCCGCTGTGTTTCGTCGAGTGAGTGAGGGTTACGGGGCCCAATAAGGGGGGAAAGGGGTTATAGGAAGGAAGCGCACTTGTGACTCTACTAGTGTTGCAGGTGTCTATGGTTAGGCGGTAGTCACTTACCAACGCTTGATCCATCTGTTCGCCTGCCACCTATCACATTTAAAAAACAACCTAAATGTTCTGTAATATTTTATAACTGCTGTGTCGGAGTATAACTTAATAACAAAATGTCCCAGGTGTACCCAGCTAACTTGAGATATAAGTTCACTGTGTATACCCATATCCTCGACCTACTTGCAAAACATAAAAACAATAACTAAAGTAAGGATTGAAGCTTGATCTAGTGATGCGCTTTGAGTTGACTCTACTAGTAAAATATTAATTGTAGCACCAATTTTTTTGGGTTTTTGTACATTGACCACAAAGTAAACTCGCCACATTTTGTAAACTCCATACATTGAAAGTAAACTCACCACATGCATTAAAAATATTAAGTTAGATTCACAGGCGAGTAAGGTTTGTTGTAAATTCGCCACAAATCCTCAGTTCACATTTTTTTTCTTAAAGTAACGATAGCTCTACTTATTGTTTGATTTTTCTGCAGACCTTTTCACAAAATTAATGGTGGTGAGTTTACAATAACCAAAATTAATAATAAATAATTTATTTCACAAAAATAGAACTGTGGTGAGTTTACACATAGATACTTTTTTCTGTGGCGAGTTTTCTTTGTGGTCAATGTACAATAACCTATTTTTTCCATGCGATAGGTAGACGAGAATTAAGATTCCATTGGCGGTGCAACTAAGGACGACGGTAACCAGCCAACATGTTGCAATAAACTACTATGACAATGACTTTGGATTTTATAATACTATTTTTGGTTGTCGGTCATTAAAAAAGTCGAAAGAAGATCAGTTAAAATCGTGTTCTACTAACCATTCTGAACAAGTCATGAGTTCAATGACTCTTGGAAATTCGCATAAAAATAATTCAATTTATACAAAGCCAGTCCAAGTAAAGATGTTCGAAGAAAATCCAAAAGTCGTAGAAAAAGATTTTGTACATACAGATTGATTAGTAGAAGATATGGTCAAAGAGACGTAAATATCTATAAAATATACTTTTAAATAATAAAATATCTTAATGAAGGGTAAATATTTTTTAGTTTTTAGTCGCAGGTTGTTATGTCAAAAATCATTCGATTTAACGATTCTGGCTCAAACATGTACCAACATAGGATGGAAATGGAATCTGCTGCCAAGAAAACATATTTGGACTACCTTCCCGGCGTCGCTCGGAGTGTCCAAGTGACTACTAGACACGAAGTTGCCAAAGACAAAGGTCAAAGGTATAGGTATAGGTCAATGTTGGCATGAATTTTGTCTGTGTGGACCTATAAGTGATTTTTTCTCTAAATACTGCTAGTAACCGAACCAGCAAACTGAAGCGGCAGTGGGCTGGTCACATTAGCCGCAGAACTGACAACCGTTGGAGCCGTAAAGTCCTTGAGTGGAGACCGCGACTCGGTAAACGTAGTGTTGGACGCCCTGCTACAAGATTGACGACATTCGAAGGCTGGCTGGAGTGAGCTGAATGAGAGTGGCCGAAAATCGGGAGCGGTGGCGTGCATTGGGGGAGACCTATGTCCAGCAGTGGACGAGCGTGGGTTGCTGATGATGATGATGACTGCTAGTGACATGCCTTTTATATAATTTGAATTGTAAAATCTTGGTCTTTCTATTACTTAGGTATATAAAATTAAAAAATAAAAGTTCTAAAATATAAGCCTTCTGATCGCAGACCTCTATGATCCTCTCTCTCTCTCTTTTCTTCTGTGTTTCGCTGCAAGAGTGAGGGTACCGGAGGCCCGATCCAGGGGAAGGGGGGAAAAGGTAAGCAGCGCACTTGTGACACCACTGGTGTTGCAGGTGTGCATGGGCGGTGGTAATCGCTTACCATCAGAGGTTATTCATCGGCTCGTCTGCCACTTATATCATAAAAATTGTGTTTTCTTGATTTTAATAAATAAACAAAGATAAAAAACCGTTAAAACTAGTATAGGATCACATCACTAATTGAGTTTGATCGTAAATATTCCCTTTTCAATTTTCCCTTCGCAGTTGCTTCACGTTTGGAATGCAGCTGCAACAAATTGCAATTTTCCATTACAGTTTTGCCAACTGTTGTTATTTGTAATGCCTTAGATCGAGTGGTATTGAAAAGTGGGTCCTAGTTGCAATTAGTAAAAATACTAAAGTATCAGCCGCATATAGGCTGATTGATTTTATGTGATAGGTGGCAGACGAGCAGACGGATGGTAATCAACCTGATGGTAAGCAATGGCCGCCGCCCATAGACACCTGTAACACACAGTAGAGTCACAAGTGCGCTGCCGACCTTTAACCCCCTTTCCCCCAATTGGGCCTCCGGTGCCCTCACTCACTCCACGAAACACAGCGCAGGCGCTGCTTCACGCTGGTCTTCTGTGAGTCCCACTGCAGGGCAAAGCCTTTATCATAGAAATCAAGTCATCGCTACTATGATGGGATTAGGCTTAATCACCACGCTTGCCTAATGCGGATTGGTGACCACAAACCTGAGCTATGTTCAAACAGTTCTAAACATACTTTTTGCTCGACCCGGGATTTGAACCAAAGATCATGAACCGGTACTTATACTACTAGATTTCCCTCCAGTTTTCAATACTACCGATAGTCGTTGTTTAACCCAAACTCCAAACCCCTTATTACAAAAGGGATCTAAAGTTAGACTTAGTTTAATGATGCTGTACTTTTATTTTTTACTAGCGGCCGCCCGCGACTTCGTACGCGTGGAGTTAATTATTGACACTTACCGTCATATTTTGGACAATCCACACAATATATTTTTATAAATTGTAGCCTATGTGTTATTCTGATGTATAAGCTATATTGTGGTAAAGTTTCATTCAAATCCATTCAGTAGTTTTTACGTGAAAGAGTAACAAACATCCATACATCCAAACAAACTTTCGCCTTTATAATAGTAGTAGGATATGCATAAAAGAAATATCATTTTGAAACCATGATTTATTTTATTCTCCGTTTTGTAACAAGGCGGCAAAAAATCAGCTATAGGACAAAGATTTATACACCTACTAAAGTTAAAGGGAACCTGCCAAATTAAATTAATCCAGGTAAAGTACCTACTCAGGACTATGGTAATGAATATCCTCCAAGGGAGGACTTCGCCACGTGTAGCTAACTTTGTAGCAGAAGTTAGTTCTAACAGTGTTGCTAAGGTTTTAGTTGCGGATAGTTAAATTGTTACTGAAATGGACTTGGATTACATGATAGGGCAGGGGTCATCGAGGGAGCCCCACCGTCGGTAGATATATACACCTACCGAAACACTAGAGCGAAGCAAACGACGCCTAACGCCATCTATTGGTATAGAGTAGAAATAGCGTCCCTAAACGAAGTACCTTAGGGTGGGCCTTAATCAAATGGAAAGTTGTAGCTAAGAAGTAGTAGGTTTTTTTTATAATATTTAGGACAATCAAGATGACCTGACTCCGCCTGATGGTAAGCGGCCATAGGATCCAAATATGAGGTTGACAGCACAAAAGAACAGACTAAGTACCTATAGAGTCTGTCATCCTCACCATGAAGGCCTGCTGAGATGCCACGTAATCGAGTTTGTATGAAAATGTTTTTTTTTTGCGATTTTCCAAAATTCATAGGACAAAACTTGTAAAGAATTTTATTATTGATACAAGACGTAGATAAGATATGTAAATCTTCACATATACACACTGTATGTGTAGATATAGAAGAATATGAACTAAATTGTATTTAGGTAAAGGGTAAATCAGTAAAGAGTAACATCCTTCTAACTAAAGTCTTCATTTATTTCTCATAAATACCTATTTGAAATGACATACATTACTTAATCAATTATTCGATTTAGTGTTAAAGACATGAATTACTTTCTACAGCCATCAATCATAGATACAATGCTATCAGTACTAAAATGATTCATCGCATCAATTCTTGTGTCAGGTCAAGGTTCGTTTGATTCAACAAATCAAAAAAGACTGGCAAGATTAATATGCACTTATTAAAATAAATAATCAACGTCTCTTAAACCAACCTACCCCAAACTACGTAACAGACTCACAAAAACTGCGAGCGCATTAAGATTAAAATTGCATGCGAGTAAATCCGGTATCTAATCACTTTTGTATGTGATTCTGTTTTAAAGCGCAAGGGAAAATAATCCCAATAAAACTCGTGAAACCCCAGAATTGTAGAACAAGACTCTGTCGTACAACGGCGGGCATCACGACACGGGCTCTATCGACCCGGGCCTGCGACGCGCGCACTCAAATAAACGAATGTATAGGAATTTTGCTTTTCGAATTCCCTTTCAAATTTAAAATTCGAACACTTTCCAAGATTTTTTCAATTGTTTTTAATCATTTAATCGCATCTTTTATTTAAATTAATCGAATCTTTCATTCAATTGATTAAATTTGATTAATTTGAATTACTATTTTGAAAAAAAAGGAAATGACGATTAATTAATTATTTTTTTAATATTTATTTAAATAGTATATTTTAATGTTTTAGGTTTGTGTATAGACATTCAGGTTTTTGAAGTGCCAATGAGGCTATTCGCGTCGGCCCTGCGCCCAGTAGTGACGGAGCCGCGCCGCCGCGTCGACGTCTGTACCTAAAGACGTCGGAAAACACAAAAAGAACCAAAGACGTTTCAAATCAAGAACGGAATGGTCCAGTTGTGAATCTTTTAGTGTGCTTCTGCGTAAAAACTACAGTGTAGGTACACGAACCGCGTGTAGACAAGGCTGGTTTACAACGCATATTCATAGACCTCTATTTTTGGTTTGCACATATTGTTCTTTCACCACTTAACGTTATTAGCTTTTACGTTTCAATACGTTTTAGTTTCAACAAATCATGCATTAAGGTTTTGTTAAGTCATCACTGCATTATGCTGAATTGAGGAATCATTTCTTGAATTTTTCTTTCATATTTCTACAATCCAGATGCAAGAATGCTTGGTATTTTCACTTTTATATAGAAGGAAATTCGGCGGTTTTTCATTTGAACTATTACATAAATACGTCTCGAATTCTTAAGTTAGTCGGTTTTGTTGCGTTAAATTTTTGCTGTGCTTTCGAACAAAAGCCATATTAAGTGGCATGTTTGTTATACATTACAGTGTTAAGTGTATTGAGCGATATAATATTTTGGTTATTACTTAAAACTATGACGTCAGAACGTTTTCTTTCCGTTGAGGTTAGGTTATGTAATAGTTCTTTAGTGTAAAAACTAGAATCAAGGCTTAAGCATTCGCTTTGGGAGCCTTTTAGAGTAATACAGACAATTTCTTTGTCTTTTCGAATAATTATAAAGTGCATTTTCACCTGGCAAATCAAATATACTCATCATAATCAATTTATGAATTGGCAATGATATGAATTATGCAATACCTACTGTTTCACATATTTTCGAAAGCATTTATTTAAATTAAAAATATAAGGTTTAGAGAGCTATTACCACTTTATAGCATTTTAATTTTAAAAAGTCGACGTTATTGCATATTTATGCTCCTTTCATTTAAATCGTTTTAATCCATAGTCATTTTCTTCAAATTAACAAATGACAGCTGTAAAATATCCCCGTCTGTTTCAGGATGTTGGGACAAGAAAGAGATAGCAAGCTATCTTTTGGCAACTGTAATCCCGTTGTAGTTTTCTAGCCAAACCCGTCGTGTTCGTTTCGGCTATTAGGATATAGATCTATTTGAATATTTAAGTATCTACCTACTATTTTAATGAGGTTTGATACGCATGTACATCAATTTGTACGAATATTCTATGGTAAGAAGGTACTTTGTTGTTTCTGATACCAGTAACATGGCATAACCAAAGATATTAGGCTTCCTGTACATACATTCGACGTTCTCTGATATTTACAATCTTTTGATAGATGCAATCAAACAATGTTATATCCTTCATTGTATAATGAAGGCTCATTAACATAGATTGTATGCGGTACTTTTATCACGCTTATATGTATCTAGAGTTTCTATGAACGAATATGGATTTTTTTGAGATTTCAATAATAGTATCCATATGTATAAAGTTGAGATTTCAATAAAGTAGTTCAAAGTATTTAAGTTAACATTACGTTTAAGTTACATTTAATGGTTAAACTCAGTGTGATGTCATTGATATACTTAATTATGATTAACGTTTTTAGTTAATCTTTTCTTCATTAACTATTAAACATTCTTAATTTTCTCGATCTTTTTATAAGGACCTTAAGCTCATTATCTACGTCATGGCTTAAAGTCTGAAAACACGAAACACGTGCACGATGTAATCGACTCCCAGCGCCATCTATCGGTACTGGCCGAAGTTAAGTACCGAAATGAATTGAGGGCGGGCCACTATGTATTAATACTATGTACAGTCAACAGCAGTATATGATCAAAATTGAAAACTCTATACTTATTATTGAGCGGAGTTTGCGTCAGAAAAATTCATACAGTTCTGACGCAAACTCCGCTCAAAAGTAAGTATAGAGTTTTTCATTTTGATCATCTACTTTTGCTAATGACTGTACCTTACATACTTTAGGCGAAACATACTCGTATTTGTTTCGTATCTTGTACGAATTTGTTTAGAGCACAGTAATGCTAACACGGGACAACAGCAGTTATTTTCTTATGCAAAACAGAGACAAAACACTGTTATTGTTTTGGTAGGTTCCGACGACGCCACAGAGCAAATAATGCTAGAAGTTCGCCTTTTTATTCGGAATCTATGACCAGGTAAAGACACAATTATTGTTCATCACACGAATGTTCAATCAAACTTACTACCTTTCATGACGAGCAGAGTTCACAACTAAAAGCGCCATGGGGCTAGTTTTCAATCGTAAATTCCATTATAATGACATAATTTTTAAAACCCTTTGAACTTAAAGGGCTGGGCGGTTTTTAACTTCCCCAATATTTAACAGAGCGGATATTCCCATTAAAACTTAATGACTCCATTGAAATAATGCCCAAGTTTTAATCAAATTAACTATGATGGCGTTACATATAGACAACACACTAAATTAGTACAACTTATCAAGTTTTCTCGATGAATATTGAACCCAATGTGTTTGATATTAAGGTCCTATTAATCTCCCTTAATTATTATTACTATGTAATATGTATATAATATGTATGTCTTGTTTGTGTTGTAAAACGTAATAAAACTAAAAATAAAAAGATGGTTCTTGAATTTCTAATTCATTAATATATTTTTTTTTCTTGTATTTTCAGGACACTAATTTTACCAATAAAAATTTAATTCATTATTATCAAGACCTAATTCTGTCAATAATAAAATTAACTTGTCAATTTAATCACTCGACATTAGTAGAGTTAGTTGGGTTTTCATTAAAAAAAATTAAGGTTAGTCGACTGCTTCGTCTTATACACCGTTAAATTTTAATCCTGAAGCTCTTATAATTGTGAACGAATAAAGCCCCTTTAGCATGTTAGAACATCAAAAAAGCAAAATAACAATCAGCTTTTCCATACAAAAAAGGATATACACCGGGCATTTAATTTAAGGGCTTGGACTGTTCCAAGCCAAAACGAGAAAATGGATTTGTATACATTGAAGTTTGTCCGTAGTTACTTTTAGATGAGCACACTACATCTTCATGAAAATTTTAGCCGTAAAAAGAAAATACAGCCCTTTTACACACAGCACACAATTTTGCCCTTTCTCGTAAAATGTTTATGGTTCCCTCAGCTTCAGAACACCATTGCACATCCTCCTAATAATATATTAAAGTAGTGAGTGGTTGGGCTCCGGCTGACCCTTTGGCTGGCCATTCCTTGCAAGATAAACGAGATACCTAATCCGGAATTTAAGAAAATGTAACAAAGTTATGTCATATTTGGATCAACTTTTAGACTGATGAACAAAAGCATAAGGTGCTTAGTTTATACAAGGTGACTTTTTCAAAACTATACATACCTAAATCTGCTAGAAACATGGGTCGAATTATGTCAATATTTTTTTTATTTTTCACTTTTCATACAAATCAGACTGATCACGCGAACGATTAAAAAAAATAAAGTTTACATACAAAACCAGCACGTGACTTGTTCGTTTTGTATGGAGAGTAAAAAAAATTCGACGATATTTTCGTAGAACAACGTTTTTCAAAATGATTGGTAGAGACGTGGTTAAAGAGATGTAAATGTTAACAGATACAACCTGTACCTATAGGTGTAGTATTCGGATTTTTATTCAATTAGGTATAGCAAATTTTGGTAACTTGCGACGAAACAAAAATAAATCTTATATAATAGATAGATACTCTTTATTGCACAACACATTACAAAACTTAATGCTAATAGTAATTTCCAAATACAAATATAATACATATTTACAAGAATGTAAAAATCTCATTAGTACCGTGGCAATTTTTTAATCCCCTCTGAAATCGTACTACTAGACAACAGAATCTTAAATTTTACCGATTATCTATTCATAATTTTTATGAATAGATAATCTTTGATTCAAAGTAGGTACTTAGTATATTTACAAATTTTGATGTCAATTACGGAGGAATGCGTAATTAAAGAATGCCAAGGTACCTACTACTGTCATTTTTATGAAAATGACCCTCATTAACATCTCTTATTCATTTTAATTTTCTCCTAAGAAACTAAACCAAAAGTATATACGTAGATACGAAGTTGCCCTTTCATAATGGGAGGTATGGACTTTTAGGTTTTCAAAACTATGTCTATCTTATCTCAATAGTGAGAAAAAGCATCGGCAGGAAACCTCAAGTTGGATAAATAAATAAATTCACACAACATTTCATACATTGACCTGACTCCGTGTTAAATAGCTTAAGCACTCGTGTTACATATCTGACTACAGAAAATTTAAGCCAACAGAGAATTTACAAATATAAACTTAGATTCATTTACACTCTGATCCTGAACAAACACTAGTATTCATCACACGAATGTCTGTCTATGTTGGGATACCCCACAATTATTTTGATAATGTTTTTGACCTTGTAGCCATGGTTTTTTTTGTGATAGGAAACAGAAGGGTAGACAGATCACCTGATGGTAAGCGATTGCCGCCGCCCATAGACACCTGCAACACCAGTAGAGTCACAAGTGCGCTGCCACCTTTCATTGATTTTTTGTAATTCAGTTAGCAAAGTCTTCATGATAACGCCAATACCAGCAGTTCTCAGTACCAACCGGTTCCAAAACCAAAAGAGGTAATATAAAAACCAACCTAAAATTTTGCAACCTATGCAATATGATTTGTTAGGCTGGTGAAATAATCTTATACTATGGGCACAAACATTATTCCAAGCACCTTCCTCTGCCAAGTTTTGAGACGCAAATATAATAGAATTGGCACCCCTATTGAACTGCAAGCGCATCGTCATTGATTTTAAAAAGTACTTTTATCGAAATTATTTTACAATTTAGTAATGATGAAATGAGTTTTCAGAAGAAAAGATTGGCTCATAGAATCATCAACTTAATTTCAATCAAGAAAATAGGCGCGATAAGTTAGCATAATATTAAAAATAGAAAATCATGAAACTTCTAAAATCAAAAGCAGCATAGCGCCGTTTTCTGCAGAGAAATTATCACATAATATCAACCAAAAAAATGAGCGGGATTAGTTTTTATTTATAAAATACTAGCGGCCGCCCGCGACTTCGTCCGCGTGGAAAATTTTCCCCGTTTTTTACACATTTACCGCTCTGTCTTTGCTCCTATTGGTCATAGCGTAATGTTATTTAGCCTATAGCCTTCCTCGATAAATGGACTATCCAACAAAAAAGAATTATTCAAATCGCACCAGTAGTTTCGGAGATTAGCGCGTTCAAACAAACAAACAAACAAACAAACAAACTCTTCAGCTTTATTATATTAGTATAGATAACAAATAAAAAATCACGAAACTTAAATCAAATACAGCTAAGCGCCAGACAAATGTTCAGTACTTAGCTGCTTTTGATTCGATATGCCCAAGTTATTTATATCTGCAAGTTTTATAAATTAGGTACTTCATAACTAAAAACAAATTATACTAAAAGTGCTAGATGATAAAAATTAAATGACCGACAAAAGGAACAATTCTTTAATTTTCCCCGCAAATAAAACAGTACTGAGAAGGAATGTAAGCAAAGGGGCTTCCCAAACATTGTTTTCGAACGCCTTTGGGGGCTATATTCACTACTCTCTCATTTCTTGTTTTCTGCATATTTTTTTGTAATCGTACCTCCTATAAATTCTTTCTTTCGAATAATACACCATACAGTCTCAAAGCTGAAACCTGGCTATGCCTGTATGGCATTCACTCAGCCGGTCCCACTGATAACCAGCGTCACGGGCCCAGTCAGGACCACACGAGCTCGTAGGGTCATAACATAAGTTGAGAGAGGAATATTTATGTTGAATGTCACAACAAATTGTATGGCCATGCCTGGACAATTTTTATGTAATCTAAATATGATTTATTTTATACCCGCATTAGGCAAACGTGGTGATCCTAATTCCATCATAGTAGCGATGACTTGATTTCTGTGATGGAGGTCATTGCCAATTGCCCAGCCGTAGGACAGTATTAAAGGGTGATACTTTACTTAACTTTTTACTTAATATAAAATCATTTCTACCTTCTACAAAGGGACTTCCTTAACATTGTTTTCGATCCAAACGTCTATAGAACCCATATTGAGTGTTCCCGTTTCTAGCTTTCTCCGGTTGCGGACGGCTTCATGAATAAACAGTATTCATGAATAAACTCTATTCAATCTAGATGTACACATTTTGCTGTGCAGTCTGCTAGTCGGAAAATGATTGAATTTAAATTCAATTATAAATTAAATTGTACTAGTTTTTGCCTCCCATTTTACGAAATGGGGGGTTAGAAAGGGGCAAAAAGTAGCCTATGTTACTCTCTATCCCTTCAACTATCTCCACTTAAAAATTCACTTCAATTCGTCGCTCCGTTTTGCCGTGAAAGAAAGACACACTTTCCCATTTATAATATTAGTATGGATTTAGCGTAGGAAATTAATTTCAGCCATTAGAAGTCCACTGCTGGACATAGGCCTCCCCCAATGTTCTCCACACAGATCGATCCTGTGCCATTCGCATCCAAGGAACTCTCGCAACCATCACAAGATCGTGGGTTCTAATACTCGGCCTCCTCTTTCGACCAGGGTTCTTTCCGCCCAATTGGGCCTACCCTCACTCACTCGACGAAACACAGCGCAGACGCTGCTTCACACGTCTTCTGTGAGGCCGTGGTATCACCCCGGTCGAGTCAGCCCATTCATGCCGAAGCGTGGCTCTCCCCCTTTTAAAGTACAAAGCATTACTCATGTAAACAACCAGTAAAAAGTATTGATTACTCTAGCTATCTAAATATCGAATTCTATTTACCTACAAATCGTTGTCTCCATATCGAATCAATTACATCGGCATGTGATCCAATAATGGGCAATTGTACTAAATACCATTGTTTTAGTCGTGTCATGTCTCCCGCATACCGCGGCCAAGTCTATGCAATCGATACAGAAGGCTAGATAGATTCCAGCTCAGCAGACTGAGTGGCGGCGGCGTTTCATTAATGGTTTCAATTATATTTTGATCATACCATTTATAAAGAGATAACATACTCCACTGGTGTTGCAAGTGTCCATGGGCGGCGGCAATTGCTTACCATCAGGTGATCCGCCTGCTCGCCTGCTACCTATCACATAAAAAAAAAAACATGTATAGAAAACCACAAGGCTTAATGCAATCCGAAAAGACGAAATACTTGCGTGATGTAATCAATACCTAACGCCATCTATTGGCAAAGATTGGGACTAATAGCAAAACTAAGTCCCGAAACAAAGTGTCACACGACACTAGTCACAGTACAAAATGACCCACTAGCCACTGTGCCACAGAGGCAGCGTTTTAGCCGTGGTTTTAGCACCAAAGTTAAAACGCTGGTTTTAAAACTAAGTTTTGTATTTGAGTTTTTGGCAAGAAATTCTTAATGTCATCCCGATGTCTGGAAGAACCACCGTGCCTCGGAAAGTCCTGTGCCAGATATACCTTCAGTCATATCACATTTAGTAACCCATTGGAATATGGCATGTGTATGATAGTATACTTGTATTTGCGCATACACTTGTATATAATACTTTGGTCTCCCTTGAAAATCCGTTGAGTTTTGCTGCCCTAGCCGTTTTAGCGAACAACCAAGGAATGGAACTCTTTACCCGCCAAAGTATTTCCTGAACAATATAACCTGGACCTCTTTATGGCAAGAGTGAATTAATCACGGGCAAGCATAACCCACTTTAGACCTCATCTTCACTTAACATCAGGTGTGGTCGAGGTCAAATGCTTGTCTGTCGTAGAATAAAAAAATATCGGTTAGGCGGACACTCTTTATAAATCACTGTCTCTATTTCGAATCAAATACAATAGCAATTGATCTAATAATGGACAGTTGCACTAAATACCATGGACGTATATAAGGGGGGGGGGGGTCCAGGGGGTCCAGACCCCCCCCCCCCCATTGAGGCCTGGTTTGACATAAGGTTGAATCGGCTATAGCCAAGGGCGACGGGGTCGGCAAGGTTGGTGGGGCAGCAAATTGTAGATAGCCCTGGGACGGCAAATCAAGATCACGTTCTTCAAGAATGCGTACATGTAATAACGTACGCTGGGTACAGCCGGTCCTTGAATTGTACTTCGGGAGGGCCGCATTATAAAATATTATTACAATTAGGGAAATTGTTAAATCCGAGGAAGGGGGGGGGGGGGGGGGTGATTCGTAATTGTTTTGTATGTGGGACACCCCCCTTGTCAAAACTATATATACGTCCGTGCTAAATACCATTGTTTTAGCCGTGTCATGTCTCCCGCATACCGCGGTTAAGTCTAGGCGAATCAATACAGAAGGCTAGATAGATTCCAGCTCAGCAGACAGAGTGGCGGCGCGGTTTTATTAATGGTTTTAATAGGCATTTGTTATCTATCTATAAAGGCCGGCAACGCATCCGCACTCCTTCTGGTGGAGTGAGGAGAATGGGCCGTGGTGTTCACTTACCATCAGGTGACTCACTTGCTCGTTTGCCTTTCTATAATATAAAAAATATATGTATCTTTCTACCTACATGGTGTTATGCACGCATTTATTGACACTTTAAACTGACTTTAAACTCTATAGAGTTAGAGTTGTGGATGTCAACTCTTAGAGTAGGTGGGTCCTTAGGCGGCGGCAATAGCTCAACATCAGGTGATCCGTTTGCCAGTCTGCTTCGCATCATGGTTAAGTCCATGTCACATTGGTGTCCCATTGAATTAAGAGGGTAGAAGAGAGTACGCCTGTATTTGCGCACCGACCACCGTGCTTTTTTAACCGTCGTTCACACTTTTCGAGGGCGTTATACTGATAAAAACAAAAATTTTTCTCCAACGGTAAATAAAGTGTATATCCTGCGTACGTGGCTGATCTTAAGATTAGCTGCCGTTGCCGAATATCAGTTCAGGATTTTTATTTTTAAGTTGCACAGTTTTACTTTTAAGTGTTGAATAAATTATTTATATTCTATTCTATTTTAGTTGTAATGCTGTCACGTCCCGCATTCTGTGGCTAATTCTAGGCGAATCGATACCACAAGGCTAGATGGATCCGACCCAGCAGACAGACTGGCGACGGGGTTTCTTTGGTCTCAAATCAAGCGATAAGCGATTGTATGGGCCTGTACAGATAAAATACAGAGCGTATAATATGTGAACATTTACATCCCTTTAGCCACGTCTTTCACCAACCTTTCTGAACAACGTTTGTTCTACGACTTTTCGAAATTCAGCGAAATTTTTTTCCACTCTACATGCAAAATGACCAAATCACGTGGACTTGGTCATTTTGCATGTAGAGTGGAAAAAAATTTTTTGCTAGTTGAAAAACCAACTTTGTATGTAAATAGAAAATATTTTTGTGCGAATTTCTAAAAGTCATAAAACAAATGTTGTTCAGAATGGTTGGTACAAAACGTGCTTAAAGGTAAGTATGTACGTTCACAGATACACCCTGTATATTAGAGCTCTGATAAATTGATCAAATACTTCTGAGCAGTTTAATATCAATTCAATAAATACAGGAAATACTATTCCATGCACTACAAGTTACCTTTAGTATCTGAGAAAATTTGTTAGTCTATAACTTCTATACACACAATCAATCAATAATATCTATACACTCATAACATTTGTACATACAGAGGCACATTAAGCCTACATGATGTATCCGTGAACGCTTCATCTTTTAATCTCATCACACTGCGTGCTTCACGCCGGTCATCTGTGAGGCCTGGTATCACTCCGGTCCAGCCGGCCCATTCATGCCGAAGCGTGTCTTTCCCACGATTAGAAACATCTCTTGAAAGATCCGAGCAAACGTTGAATTGACGCCATAGATTTGGTAAATAACTGTCCGTGCATCCAAACACTAAAATTGTATGTAAAAGTTACGATAAAATACTGACTTTCGCTGTCGATATCGTAAGATGTTATCTCTATAGAGAACCCCTTCAGTCGATGCTTGAGTCAACGTTGGAGGGTTTTCAAAGGAAAGCCTATTAAGTTACCGGAGAGTGGCAGTTATAAAGTGTGATAGGCCATTTTAATGCCCAGAGATTGATAAAATGAAACAAGAGCATAAATTATCATAGTCAGTAATTTTCATAATATTTATTGCTTTCATGTATTTTCGTCAAACCTCAGTTTTATAGAACGGTTTAGCAGAAGTAGTATTACCGATGGCTACGACTTAGGAACCTTCGGCGACCTCTCTGATCTTCCAAATGTTTATGGGCGGATTGCCAACAGATCACCCGCTTGCTTGTTTGCCGCCTCTAGTATAAAGTATTAATTAGCCTGTGTACTGTAGCAGTATGCAGGGCAAAGTAATAGGAATAAAGTCATCGCTACTATGATGGGATTAGGCTTTATCACCACGCTTGCCTAATGCGGATTGGTGATCACAAACCCAAGCTATGTCCGAAAAATTTTAAAAGTTTGAGTAAAAAGCACGTGTTTGCTCGAACTTTTAAAATTTTTCGAAATCGGACTTCGAGATCACAGCTCGGTACTGTCAGCTACACATCAGGTTACCTCAACCTGTCAAGTTTCCTTAATATTGATATTCAACCTAATATGCATGACAGTAAGATGAAAGTCGATTGAAGAAATTTGACAGTTTTGTATACTTTGATGTGTGGCTGTACGTAGGTAGGTACTTAAACTAGACGAAAACACTACGTACCTTTTTGTTGGTTGGAGATGTTTCCTTTGTTCATAAACCCGTTATGATTTGATTATCCTCCTTTCTATAAAACGAAAATCATTTTGTTTTTAGCGCATCGCTGAGTTAAAGTTCAAGTAATGGTCTGCCCTCAGTTTGTTTGGGGACTTAAGTTTTCTAATCGTAGCCAGCAGATGGCGCTGAGAGTCTTACATCGCGCAAGTGTTTTGATTTTCCGGTTTCGTTTTAAGTCTTGTTGCTATTATGTAGAAGTTTCTAGTAAATCTTAGAATGACTTATATTGAAGATATCACCGCCATATTTTGTCTAATCTGACGTCATAAATTGTTATCTATGTAAACATACATACCTACACTTTTAATTATTTTTCATACTTTGCTTTTTAGCAATTGTAAAAAGTGTTGCATAAATAACCAGTTTTTAACTTTATTTTTTCATGTTGTTTTTTTTTAATTTAACGTTCGTAAAAATGTACGAGTAAACCAGCCTTTAAAAATTTTTGTCCACAGATAAGTATCGAAAAAATGTAAGTGAATAAACATTCAAAAACACAAAACGGCATACTTCAAGACACGAAGCGAGCTCTGTCACTATAATTGGGATGACATGACGCAGCCCAGCTGAAGCGATCGCTATGGTCACTCCTAGAGCACTCACGCCAACATGGCCGATGAAGAGAAAATACCCCCAACTTTTCTCGAGAAACTCCTCTTCTACACAACAGCCAGCTTCGTTCTTCTCGCCATCTTCAGCCTCTTTGCGTTCCTCTTCTTAGTCCCATTTGTCATTGAACCTGCATTCACGACTATATTCATGCAGTTCGATCCAAGAGCAGCATTATGCGTGACAGCCCAAGTCAAGCAACTCTTCGGCGTCAGTAACTGCAGCTGGGCATCTTGCAGGGAGGGCTGCACAAAAGACCTTTTCGAATGCACTCAGATCCGAGTCAACTACAAACTTGGTGACTCCGCCAACATCTCCGCGACGGAATACGAGAACCTCATCAGAGTTGAGAGGGCTTTGAGGAAAGACTACGAGTACGAGAACTACGAATCAGCTGCCGATAACCTTGACATGATTGAGGAGCAGGAGCTGCCCGACGTTCCACCGACTGGGCTCCAAGGGAACGATTCGGAATGGTACTTCACTGGGGCACGTCTCTTCCCCAACGTGAAAGGATGTGGCTACCCACCCATTTTGAACTGCACCATATTCTACGGCAAATACCGCCCGATAGGCACCAACTACACTTGTTACCATAGCAGAGTAGACCCTGGTCTCGTGATTACTGAGCTGGATATGTGGCAGAATACTTTGAATCTAGTATACGCAATGGCGATACCGATACCTTCATTTATAATATCAGTGATATACTTGACGTTTGCGTATTTTAAGATCTATAATACGGAGGAGGAATCGGAGCAGGCTCCATTGAAGAGTGATGCGGAGGCCATGGCTACGGGTGACGATGAGAAGCCCACGACCCCTGGGTCGGACACCTTCCGGGAAGACTTGGCGTGCTTCGGGCATCAGCTGAAGATGCAGCTGGCGAATGAGAAGCCGAAAGAAGGCTTTGAGTCCAATAGTCCACCTATTTCCAATTCGGCATCGCTGTCTGGGTAAGTTGATTTATTGATCTAGCTATAAGTGTTTTACTAAGCTTTCTCAAATTGTTTTTTTCAACGTGGGTGAGCCATGCTTTGGCTTCAATGGGCCGGCCTTACCGGAGTGATACGATGCCTTCACAGAAGACCGGCGTGAAGCAGCGCCTGCGCTGTGTTTTGCCGAGTGAGTGAGGGTACTGGAGACCCAATCAAGGGGAAAAGGGGTTAAAAGATTGGCAGTTCACTTGTGATTCCACTGGTGTTGCGGGTGTCTACGGCTGCAGCAATCGCTTACCATCAGGTGATCCGCCTGCTTGTCTGCCTCCTTAAAAAAATAGTAAGTCAATCGATTAGAGCATTTAGAGTCGTTACTTAACTTTAATCGACAATTAAGAAAAAATACCGAGACTTATTTCAAAAGGGTGTAATAGTCCGAGGCAAGAAAGTGTAGTTATGACCTTGAGTGTGCAGAAACCAATTTTGATAGAAAGTCTTCTCTTTTTCAAGTGTGCAAAATAACGGTCATCGCTATACTTTCGTGCCTCTAGCTATACCTAAGGTTAGGTAAATGACATACCTGACAAAGTCTATGTATGTAAGACTTTTATGACTTTATAATAAACTGTAAACATTATTACGCATACATCAGTCTTTTTGACATGCTCACATTTCGTACCTACTTAAAACTTTAGCATACTTTTTGACTTATGTCGGACTTTAAAAGCTTTTACATAAGTTACTTCATGAAAATGAATTGAAAAGCTTTTGTCAGTTAAATACACAATGATGCAACGTTTTTAATTTAGTTAGATAACACAAAAACGATAATTTGTGTATATTATTATTATTTTGTTATTCTGACAAAACAAATAACGTATATAATTATTTTTAAGATGTAAATTTTACAATGGTTTATTTAAAAGGACCTTTTATTTGTTTTTATACTTTTGTACTTTGTTTTTTTTTTAAACGCAAAAACGACGGCGCGTTAACAAAATCTCATGTAAAAATATAAAACTGACAGATATTATTGTCTCCCACCAGGACCAAGTCATCATTCGTGAACGCCTAATGTGAAAAACAACATAAATTCACACAGAGGTACGTTCGAAGCTTCAGCTTTATTCTTAAAGGCTTAAAAATCAATTTTGCAGAACACGCATTTTATTACTAAAGCACATTGTATTTTTTTTTCCTAATACACGTATTTGAAATGCTTGAGCTTTTAAATAATAAAATAAATATCTGTATGTATCTTGTCAAAATTACAAATTAATTTAGGTACGCCATTGAATTTAATTTATCAGTAGACTATGCAATACATATGCAGTCACTAGTGCATAAATGCAAAAATAAAAAATATAATTAAACCAAAAAGTAGATTTTTTATCATTAGACTATTTTTTAATTATTTATTTGAAAATATTTTTTCAAAGACACTTTTTTTGATCAAACAATTATTTAAACACGAAAGTATAATTTTTATACAAAAATAATTTATGAAAATATATTAATTTGTGTGCTTCTGTAACTTAAAGAATACTTTCTGATTTTTCCAGATGACAGGAGTCATGAAGATTCGGGATTGGATATAAAGTGCATCACGAATTAAGGTGAACGATATGAAAAGACATTTTTGAAAGATTCTTGTGCTCGAATTGTGATTTTATATAGAGAGTAAAACGCAATACTTATGCCCTTTTTCATTCACTCTAAAAGTGAATATATGTGAATATTTAAAATATGAAAACAAACATACATGTTCGTAAAAAGACGGGAAATTGGCGAAAGAGATTTTTATAAAGCGTTGTGAAATTAAAATGATATTGAGGAACGATTAGTAGCAATAATTTTTGAGGCAATCTTTATATAAATTAATGAACTAGACATGGGATTAAAACTGGTATAAGAAAATAAAAGCATAATAAGTTACCCTGAGAAAAAACTCATTAAACTCCTAGGGCAAAAAATCATAATAAAATTAAAAAGAAAAGGCGTACTGATCGTGTTATATAAATTATATTACATGAATAATATTTACTATCCAAAATAATGTTCTCGTAAACGTTGGTATTGCTCAAATCCGTACTTTTGTTTCAGAAATTATTGCCACAAATAACGATTTATATTAGAATATAAATTTTATCTCCTATAGTAAATAATGAAATAAATAAGATTTTATTATGCTCGTATGCTAAAAGTGTCAAATGCACGCGTGCTAATAATATTATACATAAAAATATATTGTATTATATATATTATGACTTACAATGTGAAACTGTTTACAAAAATGTGTAAGAAATTATGGAAATTGGTTTAGGAGAGCAATAACCAGAAAATACATTATAAAAATTATGACGCAAAAATATCGTATAGCAAAAAATGTTTATTAATAAATACATCGACTAATTCATGTAATAGTAATAATTCCAGTACAACTCGCGATATCATTTTAATGTAAGAATAGCTGACAATTAATTTAATATTCATTTATAGGTAATAGTGTACCCTGAAGGCCATATTTAGGTCCCTAGTATTCTCTTTAGACGCCCCTGAATTAGTAAAGCTTTAATAATTTGATGATTCGGCTCCAAATATAATTGAAAAATAACGGGATAATGATAATTGAGAATAATGATAAGCGTCCGTTGGTTTTGGAAATGATTTTTAAATATAAAGCTAGTTTCATACGTTAGTCGCACACGTGTGTAAAGGTTGTGCATGTTGCACAGTCGTTTTATTTAGTTGCGTTGAAATTGTTGCTCGTACCACCGTTTACATCCTCAATATACAAAACATCCCGTATTTACGACGGGAAAATGTCGCGTGTTGCTTGACATTGGCAACATTGCAAGCGCGACATTGTCAGACGACGTCTAAGAGGAACAAAGAAATGAGTTTCTTTGCAAAATTGATGGTAGTTGCGCGTCATGTTAGACAAAAATTTAAATATGATGATACTTAACTGAAATCTTGTATAACACATTTAAATATTATTTTTACCATAAAGTATCAAATACTAGACAAATTAAGATCATAGCGATATTAACTAAAAGCTATTTTAGTAGGTATTACTTTTGAATGAAATTTTCCAATTGATATTAGTATGTAATCTGAATAGTAGGTACGTAAATCTGATGCTGATAAACACATTTAGTTAACCATCTGCATGATACAAAATATTGCTAAAATTATTAATTCATGTGAACCCTGCGGGGGACATACCACTTTGTGTAAGTGTTTTCAGTTTGTGTAGGATATTGCAAGCTGGAATTATCGAGATTTTAAGAGCCTCGTATTGGTAGTTCAGTAATTAAATTAGTCCTTCAAGCTGGTTTTAACTCTGAAGTCAAGGTCGAGAAGCCTTTTGTCGAGAATGAAAATAATTAGCATAATTACTATACAGTCAAATAGTCTTCAGAATAAATTGAAGGGTAGACATTGTTTTAAATAACGATTTTTTTTCGAGTCTATCAGGAGTCGTCATTGTTTCAAGCAGAGGATGTTAAAAATGTATGCTAAAAGTTATTATCGTGGCACCATAATTATATGAAATTTGGTGGTCTTTTATTTTAACGAAATAACATTTATACTGTTTTAACAATATTTATTCAGAATAACTACTACGATACTGTAAAATGGGAATATTTAAGTATTTGATAGCAGATTTAAAACTTATCAAACATGACGCGTGACGCTTTGCAACAAAATGTTGCTTCGATTGAGTGCGTGGAATGGAATAGACGTTAATATAATCCTAGCCATATCGCTATAGGCGGTATCGATTCTTCCGTCCCATGCCAACTCTATTTAAAAATTCATTAATATTATTGTCCATACCGAACCGAACCGTGTATTAACCGCTTACCAAAATAGAAATCATTACCTAATCAATATACTATGTTACGAACAATTATACCCAAGAAATGTATCAGTAAACTGTAATGTCTTTTTTACTACATTTATCAATGTTATTTCGGAAAAAGTTTTATGTTTTGACTATCATAAATTCGCAAGAAATACAATTCAAAAACACCATTATACAAATTTACCAGATTGGTATGAAAACTATGAAAAAATATGCGAATTTTGAACAAATTATAAAACAAAAGTTGTTGAAGTCAACTTCGTGCTAAAATGCGATGGTAAAATGCGCTGTAAGTTTTTACTGATACATTATTCTACGAATATTATATTTTAAAAATGATTAAAAAAAATTGAAGCAATTTTTATATAAGAATTTGATTCTTGTATAAACTTTTTTTGGAGTGCGTGTAACATTTTGTGATAATGTCAATGCTTGTCATGTGTGTATGTATTTTTTTCTTTACTGATAAAAATGAAAGGCTTGTGAATATCGCGTAATGCTAAATTTAATTAATGTGACCCAACGTGAAAATTCTTGTCTATTATTCAAATAATTTTCTTTTCGTGCTGTATTCCGGGACCACTTTTTCTGTGAAGGTTCCAAAATTCTGTAAATAATTGAATGAACTGTATTAATTAATTTAAATGTGTTTTTGAAATTTATTGTTAAATTATTATTCAAATGTTCAGAGTATTTATGAAGGGGAAGCGAAAATAAATGAAATATTATTTATTAACCACTTAGACTGGGAAAAAATTAAGTATATAATAGTTAGATATCGCTAAAACCTACGCACATGTTTAGATTATAATGTTTGATGAATTATGTATAAGAGAATAAAATCATCCCACTTAAATGCAAATAGATAGAATTTGAATGTTATTTTTGTGAACAAAATGCATAATTATTTGAACTAAAATAGTTCGCATATTTTAGTCAATTGTAATTTGTGTGCTTGAGAGAAATATTTTTCAATTTCATTACTCTGTAGTCTTATATAAAGATACATTTCTCGATTATGTCTTATTATAATATTCAGCCATTGAATTGTCATTTGTATAAAATGGCATTGTTATAGATATTTTGAAGTTAATTAAACTTTAGGTAGTACTTTGAGTTACAATAGAATTTTTATGTGTATAAATCCATTTCTACTCAAATACATAACTTATAAATTTGACTATTTACTTAATTATAATTATCATCTTAATATTTACAACAGCTTTAGGTATAACTAAGTGAAAAGCAATTTATTGAATATCATTGTAATTTTACGTCAAATTATTTTAGTATATAATATTGTGAATTGTTTGTTTCCCTCAATGTCTGACTTTCGGTTGTGTAATTATATTAGTACCTATATTTTTATTGTAACAGTACTTTAAAATGTCCAAACGCCGCAGATCATATATTAAGGATGTACGTTTAATCGTGATTATAACCACTTAATATATTTAATACATTCTCTTTGCTTAATACATGTGATTGGTAAATAACAAACATACTTAACACAAGTTACTTTATTTTATTGATAACATAAAACTGCTTAATTATGGAGGCGAACGAACGAAACTTGCTATGACAATTTATTTTTTATTGAAAATAACCCTAACAAATCTAAGATTTTTATAATCGGTTAAACTTTCTTTACTTGAAATAGTGTACTAGTAGATATAACGACTGTATTAAAAATTATAAAAAATGAATGTTAAAAAATGGAATAGATGAATCATGTTTGGTTTTTTAGACCTACCAATATTATTTAAAAAAAAAAGGTTTAAAATTACTTTTACATGTCTTTTACATTGATAAAAGCTTACAATAAGTAATGATGATTGTGATTACATTATTTTAATGTTTGTTATTTACCAAAAAATCGTACCTTTTCAATTTTAATTATATGTGTCAGCTTTATAAAACACAATTTTACGTGTGATAATCGTGAAGTATAATTAATTATTATACGTAAGATTAATTGCAATAATAAAGTCCAATTGTACGTAAATGTCTTTGTCGCTTTAAAATGTTAGTTTTCTGTGTTTTTTGATATTTATTGTAAATATCCGAAATACGATGGGAATGAGAGACAAGCAAGAAAGAAAATAAACTTAACGTTTCTTTTTACATTATTAAGTATGGACGTTTTTTATTTCTTAAATATATAAAAAAAATCGTTTTGTAAAGGATTTATCTGAAATGAAATCCCAACTATTTTTTTTATTAAATAAATCTTGCTTGTTTTTGAATATAATATGGTATTATAGTTTTGAACTGATGTGACTGCTTATTTTAGTTTCTTAATAAAATTGTATTTTAACAATTTTAAATGTGTATTTCAAAAATGTATTCAATATATTTGTTTCATAAAAGGTGAAGCTTGAAACACATTATTCAGATCTTTAATACTCTTATTGTTTAACAAGCATTTAGACATTTTTTAATCTTAACATGACAAGGTGTGGTTTGTATACATCATCAGGTTACTATGATTGGTGTTACAATGTGGCATTCTTGTTAGCAAGAAAATATTTTTTGCCGCTAAAATATACCTAAACCATAAAATTTGTGTTATTATTTTAAATTTATAATTTAATAATGTGTACCAAGCTTTATCTGTCTGCTTTAATTTTCAAAGCTTTTGTCCACTTAGGCTTACTTAAAATTGCAAATAAAAAGCTCCAATCATTCATTTGTTTCGATTACTTAGTATTATAATATGAATTTGTAAAAGGTATAGAGATAAGAGCAAAACTATTAGTAGTAAAATGCGCTAGAGTTTGTTATACACAAGCGAAAAAAATTTTTTTTTAAGCAAATGATGAGCAATTAGAAAAAAAAAATACCATATTCTAAAAATAATCAAATCATTCTTTGTATGAATAGATGAATATTTTTTTCCTATCTTTTTATTTTAAAATGTTTATTCTTATGTTTTGCCAAAGGTAAAATATAAGGTATTTATTTTTATCAAAATTTACTAGAAAATTCAGCAATTTCTTTTTTATTGAAATTATGAACAAGCAATTAATATAACAATAATATAAATTACCAAACCTTAGTAGGTTACATACAAAAGGAACAAATAAAATATTGTGTCTAAAATGCTGGCAGCTTTGAAATTTATAGTTGGTAGATGATCATGGGGGAAATTCTCGAGCGTTCGAAATTGAATTTAAATACCTAACAGATTTGTATGGTCGAAAGTATGAAGTCTCTAAAATTCGACTTTGATGTCGAGTACACGAGATTTCCCCCCTATTGAAGAAGGTTATTGCCGAGATAGCTGTAGGTCATCATTACTGTCACGCTATCTCAAGTAGTCAGGCAAAAAAAAACTTATTTTTTTCCCAAAATATTTTTATTATTTGACGAATCGCTCGTGTATAAGAATAACTCATAGCATTGTGTGGCGCTATTTCTCTTGCTAAAGCGTAATATTTTATCGTAACTTGGCGAACCACTGCCGTGCGCCCATCATCGTGAAGCGTTCTTAATCATTTGGAACTGTTGCCTTATGACCGTTTTGTACATAAAGAAATAAATAAAAATGTTAGTAGGGAGTAAAAATTAAATACACTTATTGGCTTTGACTTGGCGTTTCAATTTAAAAAGTCCTTTATCATAGTAAATAAAAGAGTTAAGTAAAATATCAGCCTATATACCTACTGTCCCACTGCAGGGCAAAGGCCTCCATCATAGAAATCAAGTCATCGCTACTATGATGGGATTAGGCTTAATCACCACGCTTGCTTATTGCGGATTGGTGATCTGATCACATACCCGCGCTGTGTTCGAAGAACTCGACCCAGGAATCAAATCCGGGACCTTGAGATCACGGTTCGATACTTAATCTACTAAACCAACCGAGGCGTTACTAGATGGTGCCTTCACCACAGATTTATAATTCGTAGGTACTTACTTATGTATATTATATTTTAATTTCATGATCTTGGCGCTTGTGCTACCGTGGGAGAGCCACGCTTTGGCATGAATGGGCTGGCTCGACCGGAGTGATACCACAGCCTCATTAAAGACCGGCATGAAGCAACGCCTGCGTTGTCTTTTGCTGTGAGTAAGGGTATCGGAGGCCCAATTGCGGGAGAAGGGGGTTAAAAGGCAATTGCTTACCATCAGGTAGTCCGCCTGCTTCTATACTGCGCCATCTAGCACGTAACTCAGGAAGTTCATAAATCATCATTTCAGTCAATAGGCGTCCACTGCTGGACAACATAGGCCTTCCACCAATGTTCTCCACACAGATCGGTCCTGTGCCACCCGCATCCAAGGAACTCCCGCTACCTTCACTAGATCGTCGGTCCACCTGGTGGGGGGCCTGCCACGGCTGCGGCCTCCACTCAAGGACCCTGCTGGAAATCAAACCTGAGACATTAAAAACTATTAGGTTATTACAGTATCATTTGGGAAAAATCTAATAAAGATAATTTCAGTGTCACCAACGTATTCTACAAGATAGGTATCTATCTGTGATCATTTACATACTTTTTTACTATTTTGTTTAATGTTTCAAATAAATGTTTTTTTCTTCTTTCTTTTAACAATCTTTCTGAGCAACAGTTGTTCTATGACTTTTGACAATTTGCAAACAACTTCTCATCTAAATTGACCGACTTAATAGTAAAGTCGGTCACTTTAGATGAGAAGTAGTAGACCGACAAGACGAATCGTTTTTTATTGGGAGTCGAAGATTTTTTCAATGAATTTCAAAAATTCGTTAAACAAATGTTGTTCAGAATGGTTGATAGAATAAGTGGTTAAAGGGATGTAAATGTTCACAGATACATCGTCTATACAATAGTATTGTGACCTTTTATTTATCCCCCACCTACTTTTATAATTCAACCACCCTATTTTTAGCAGCCTTCAATTTTATATTATAATTGGTTTTATTGATTTGGTATAACTATTTCCGGAACAAATTACAGCGTATGAAATGAATGTATCTACATATCAGTAAAATACTTACTTTTTTTCAACGCTGGCTGTTTAAGATATCAGAATAAAACAACGGGAGTTAACGCGACGTTTATCTATATCTATACCATCTATAAACAACGACAAGGCTTATAGGTAAACCGAAAACACGAAACGCTTGCGCGATGTAATTTAGCACAGCGCCATTTCTAAATTACGGGCCCAAAGCGAAGTGAGGGCGGGCCACTAGTTTTTAAATAAGAACATTGTATTGTAGAGTCAGCCACACATCAGATTACCAACACAACCTGTAAAATTCCTCAACTGATATTCAAACTAATGTGTTTGACCATAAAATGAGAATCGTTGAAAGCGCATTTGTGACTCCACTGGTGTTGCAAGTGTCCATGGGCGGCGGCAATTGCTTACCATCAGGTGATCCGCCTGCTCGTCTGCTACCTAACACATAAAATACAGCCTGAGCTCCATAGAAACCCCTCCCTACACCTCCATAGAACCTAACGTGCTTTAAAGATTCAAACCTTTAATTGTTTCCCTATCGACCTTTGTGCCTCCGTACTCAACCGACCTTCGAATCTTTAAGTACCAACCCTTAGCCGATTCGTTATTAAGAATTCAAAAATACCGCTGCCTATCAAATTGCTTCGGTCCAACATACCCGGAAACATTCGATAGGGTTGGCCGTTTTATTTGGGATATCAATTATTTCTATGAAAAGCGTACCGTAGTCATCAGTTTAACAGTGGAAGAGCCACGCTTCGTCATGAATGGCCGGCTCGACCGAAATAATACCACGACCTCAAAAAAAACCGGCGTGAAGCAGTGCAAAAAATATATAAAGTACGTAAATCCGTTTTTTATCTTCATACAACCTTCTATGGAACTTAAAGACGGATTTACTTTTCTGGCAAATCCGAAAGTCCTTTTGCTAGGTGACCCTACTGGTGCTAAATGCTAACTGCGTTGTCGAAGACGGCCAGGGTAATTGAGTATTTAAATAAAATATGTTGGGTTATAGTTGAAACCGTTTTAATATGCTTCTCTCTAACGTAACATTGACTGGCCCAATGGCGCATTAGTAGTAACCCTGCCTCATACGTCAAAGATCGTGGGTTCGATGAGTTCAAATTCAAACCCTACCCTGGACGAACAAAAAATAAATGTTTTGGGAGGGAGGAATGTACCCATACCCCCTTATTAAGTACAAAACGTAGTCTAAAGGTAGACTTGGTTTAAAACTGATGCTGTCACTCTGATACAAATCACAAATGAAAGTGACAGCATGACCACGTTTTGATAAGGGGGAAAAGGTTTTTGGGTCGTTCTTGGCGGAGCTTGAAACAGAAAATCTGTAAAAGATAATTATAAAATATATTTCGATTGCACATTGATTGATTATAGAAGAATATAACAATTTTAATGTATAGGTAAAATAAACATGATTTACTGATCTTTGGCTACCAATCCTGCAGGTCCTTGGCCGATAACAGGAGCTAAGCCAGCCACAGCTACTGCTCGTAGAGGTCTGAAAAATAAATAAAAAAAAAACATTATTATTATATATAATAAAGAAATTAATTTAACATAACTTTCCCTATTTTCAAAACTAACACAATACCTACCTAGGTATCCACATTATTTTCACTTTTTACTACAGCAAACTACGTAACAGCGACATCTAGCACAAAATTATGAAACCACTACAACTCCAATGCTATAGAAACCATTACTATCTTAGTTCTTTCTAACACGTATAGATGGCAGTTTTCAGCAAAATATTGTTTGGAACTTGAACAATTTATGTTAAAGCGACATCTAGTGACAACTTAGCAAACTAATACATCACTTGCTGCAGAATATTTAAGTTAGATAATATTTATAGAGATGGCGCTGAAGTATATTTTTAATTTAGTTCTGTCTATAACTACTAGATGGCAGGGTAACGAAAAATCTTACTTGAAGCCAAGTTCTTCAGCTGGTACTCCAAGTTTGGCAAGCTTGGCCTCATAAGTGGCCAAGAGGTCATCGTGAGCCTTTCGAAGACGTGCCGCTTCGTATCTCAAGTCATCGACTTGGGTATCTTTTAGTTTTAGGAGTTCCTGTAAGAAATAAAATGTATAAGGGAAGCGGAAAACGAAAACTAGGCAGTTGAGCGATGTTTCTGTACCCGAGTGTAAATAGGTATTTTAACTTACATGCATTTCCCTTGGTCCTAAGTCTCTAGCTTCAAGATTCTTTAGTTTGGCTTCTAAAAGAGCCGTCTTCAACGATGCTTTTTGTTGCACTTCTAACACAGCTCTGGAACAAGTTCAATTAATTTATTAACCGTGGGAGACCATGGGCCGGCTCGACCGGAGTGATACAACGGCCCCACTACTAGCTGTGTTTCTTCGAGTGAGTGAGGGTACCGGAGGCCCAATCGGCGGGAACGCAGCTAAATGTTGGCAGCGCACTTGTGATTCTACTGGTGGTCCAGGTGTCTATGGTGATCCACCTGCTCATCTGCCACCTATCACATAAAAAATACCGCTATCTAACGGCTAAGAACGCCCCGTTGGTCTAGTGGTTAAGTACCAGGCCGTGATCTCGGGGTCCTGGGTTCGATACATTACTTTTACCTAGTTACTACCGGGTCAAAGCCCGTGATCAACGTAAGGCATAACATTTCTGCATTATCTAGATACGCGGGAGCGTGTCAAGCCAAGGTAAAAAAAAAAATTGGCGACTAAGCGACATATTGGTAATATTACACGAATCCTTTGAAGCGACTTTTGACCTCCTCATAACACGAAAATTTATGTAATTACCTGGAAAACCTTGATTTCAGTTCATCCCTCTCCAACATGATCCTGTCGAAACGCACTTGCAGCACCTCGTACTCCCACTTCAGGACTTCGAACTGCTTCTCCAAGGACGCCAGTTGCTTCGTTTTAGCCTTAAAGAAAAAAATATATATTTTCCAACAAAAAGAAATTCACGGTACAAGTTTAACCACGATATTGAAGACCTGATAGCGGAGTCAAATGGATGATAAGTAACTACCAGGCCATGATCTTGGGGTCCCGGGTTCGATACCCGGGTCAAGCAAAAGTTTATTCTAAATTTTTCGAACATAGCTCGGGTTTGTGAACACAAATCCGCATTAGGCAAGCGTGGTGATCAAGCCTAATCCCATCATAGTAGCGACTTGTTTTCTATGATGGAGGCCTTTTCCCAGCAGTGGGACAATTATTATAAGTGGGACAATTATTATAGATTGATACTTTCCTTTTTTTTGCTTTACATGTTATTTTATCTTACCCCTTAGAGATAACTTCTAAAGATAACGACAAGGCTTATAGTTAGTATACCGAAAACACGAAACGCTTGCGCGATGTAATTTAGCACAGCGCCATCTATTGGTTCATTTCTGAATTACGGTCCCGAAGCGAAGTGAGGGCGGGCCACTAGTCTCTTTATAAATGGTATAGATTATTGTATCCCTGCATTATGTATTATATGTATTTACCTGGAAAACCTTGATTTCAGTTCATCCTCTCAGCATGATCCTGTCGAAACGCACTTGAAGCACCTCGTACTCCCACTTCAGGACTTCGAACTGCTTCTCCAAGGACGCCAGTTGCTTCGTTTTAGCCTTAAAGAAAAAAAATATTTTCCAACAAAAGAAATTCACGGTACAAGTTTAACCACGATATTGAAGACCTGATAGCGGAGTCAAATGGATGATAAGTAACTACCAGGCCATGATCTTGGGGTCCCGGGTTCGATACCCGGTCAAGCAAAAGTTTATTCTAATTTTTCGAACATAGCTCGGGTTTGTGAACACAAATCCGCATTAGGCAAGCGTGGTGATCAAGCCTAATCCCATCATAGTAGCGACTTGTTTTCTATGATGGATGCCTTTGTCCTGCAGTGGGACAATTATTAAAGTGGGACAATTATTATAGATTGATACTTCCTTTTTTTTGCTTTACATGTTATTTTATCTTACCCCTTAGAGATAACTTCTATAGACAACGAAAAGGCTTATAGTTAGTATACCGAAAACACGAAACGCTTGCGCGATGTAATTTAGCACAGCGCCATCTATTGGTTCATTTCTGAATTACGGTCCCGAAGCGAAGTGAGGGCGGGCCACTAGTCTCTTTATAAATGGTATAGATTATTGTATCCCTGCATTATGTATTATATGTATTTACCTGGAAAACCTTGATTTCAGTTCATCCTCTCCAGCATGATCCTGTCGAAACGCACTTGAAGCACCTCGTACTCCCACTTCAGGACTTCGAACTGCTTCTCCAAGGACGCCAGTTGCTTCGTTTTAGCCTTAAAGAAAATTTTTTTATTTATGTTTTTTTTATCTTGTGTTGAGACTTGCGATTTGATAGAAGTACTTATAATATTTTTATAGTATATTTTTCAACAAAAAAAATTCAAGGCAGTTTCAACCAGAAGATCGAATACCTGATAGCCAAGCCAAATGGATGATAAGTACCGGGCCATGATCTTGTGGTCGATTCCCGGGTCGAACAAATGTTTGTTTCGAATTTTTCGAACATAAGTAGCTCGGGTTTGTGAACAGCAATTCTGGTAATGAAGCCTAATCCTATCATAGTAGCGAGCATAGTAGCAACTTGATTTCTATGATGGATGCCTTTGTCCTGCAGTGGGACAGATATAGACTGAAGCTTTCTTTTTTTTTTTGCTTTACATTGTTATTTATCTTACCCCATATAAATAAACAAATCTTATATTAACAGTTATGATGAGATGTATTTCAACTCACAGCCAAAGCAGCCTTATCCCTATCATAGTTGGACATCTGACGTTTCAGCTCCTTATTGTCTATGATCGCCGCTTCCAGAGGCTCCCTCAAGCTCTTCGTCTCTGCCACAGCGTCTCTGGATATCTTCTCCGCTCGCTCTTTTACCTTCTGCATGTCTTCCATCTGCATCTTTAGGCTGCTGATGAGGCCTGGACAAACAAAAACAATCAATCAAGCATAATTTCGTAATTCAGTCTAAGTTCTAAACCGTGGGAGAGCTACGCTTCGGCATGACTGAAGTGATACCACGGCCTCACAAAAGACTGGCGCGAAGCAGTGCCTGTGTTTCGTCAAGTGAGGATTCACTGTGGGAGAGTCACGCTACGGCATGAATGGGCCGGCTCGACCGGAGTGATACCACTGCCTCACAGAAAACCGGCGTGAAGCAGCCCCTGTGCTGTGTTTCGCCGAGTGAGTGAGGGTACCGGAGGCCCACCTGGGGGGAAGCGGATAAAAGGTTGGCAGCGCACTTGTAACTTCGCTGGTGTTGCAAGTGTCCATGAGCGGCGGCAATTGCTTAAGTGAGTGAGGGCACCGGAGGCTCAATTAGGGGTTAAAGGCAGCGCAGTGTTTTCTCTATTGATGCAGGTGTCTATGGGCGGCTATTATCTCTCAGTTGATCCGTCGGTTCGTGTGCCACTTATCGCATTAAAAAAAAAACTTGACAAATTGTCAAATTGCAAATCTTGATCTTGATTTCTGCTTACTGGTACTATTTTGTTTAATCACCACCTATATTTTCATAACACTTCTAATAGCAAAGATTATTGAAACTATCACTGATAATTTTACAGTAGGTAGTCCTCGGATTAGCCGCGTCAATGCCATTTTCACCGCATAAAAATCAATAGATAACAAATACTTACCCAGATTGTTCAAAGTGATATCGTTGTAATAGTTTTTCAAATCTGAAAACGCCCTCTCGTGGTGAGCGATCAAATCCGCCAACTGCTTATTCTTCCTCTCTTCTACTTCTGCTATTTCTGTTCTGTGCTTCACAGTTAGTTCTACTTTGGTCTCCTGCAGTTTCTTCTCGGCTTTGTCTTCTATCTGACGGGCTCTCTCTTCGAAGACTTCTCTTGCTTTTGATAACTCTTCTGCGTGGATTAGTTTCGCTCGTCTTAGTTCATCTTGGGCTGCAAGAACCTGTGGATAAAGAAAAAGTCAAAGTGAACGTAGTAAAAGAATTAATATAATAAAACTTAGCTAGGTATAATCGACATATCAAAGAGTTATGTGTGTACGTTAAAGTGCACAATTTCTTCCGTTTTATCGAACGAAACGTAAACAAAATATGGTATGAAAATTATAATTATGCTTACCTTTTCTCTCATCTCTTGTCTCAACACCCTTTTATCATTAAGTAGTTCCAGCTCTTGTTCTGCGTGCTCCTCTTTAGCAGCTTTCAAAGCTACCAGGTTCTCAGCTCTTAAGGCAGCAGCTGCAGCTTGCTGCTCATACTTCAAATGCTTTATCTTCTGCTTCTCAGTTTCCAGTAACGCTTCATTCTCCTCTTGAGCTTCCTCCGTCGCTCTCTCTCTGTTCCTCAATTCTGCTTTCGCTTCCTCCAACTGCTGTCTAGTTATCTCCCAGAAAGTGCGAATTTTGTCTCTCTCTAGTTGGAAGTAGTTTCGTTCTTCCCTTTCTTTGTCTAGTTCCTCTTTTACTTTGAGTGTGAATTGCTCGAGTTTTTCTCGTGTCATCTCAGATGTGTCCACTCCATCGATGATGATGGCTGATGAGGGAAAAGCGGACTTAATACCTTAGACACTAAAGCTATGTACTTTTTTATTTACTAAACACAATAGGGTATCAAACAATTAATCTACCAAACCCTGAAGCTGAATGATTAAAGGTATACCTAACACATAATCCTACTACTATTATAAAGGCGAAAGTTTGTAAGTATGGATGTATGGATGTTTGTTACTCTTTCACGTAAAAACTATTGAATGGATTTGAATGAAACTTTGCCACAATATAGCTTATACATCAGAATAACACATAGCTAGGCTACAATTTTTGAGGTTTCTACGAACCTGAAGTCCACGCGAACGAAGTCGCGGGCAAAAGCTAGTATAACATAATTTAACCCTAAATTCAAAACTATTTTTGAAGTAGATAAATGGCAAAGACATCAAATTCTTGATCAAATCTCAAAGTTAACACAAATAATATGAGAAAGCATTTTGTTGCAAAGTTATATCTTATTACAGTGAACTATGATCAAATTTAAAGCTAAAATTTAAGTAATTCAAATCTCAATACCTGGTGCCTTTTTACCACCACCTTTCCCTCCTTTTGGCGGCTGAAAAAAATCACGTTATATTATTAAGTTTCCACAAAATCACAAATGAAATATTACTTTGATGGCAAATCCTTACCATTTTGGAAGACTACGTTATATTTTTCAAATTTACACTATATTTTTACAATTTCACTAAGCTTTTTACAAAATTAATGATTGCACGAACGATTGAAGCTGTCACAATAACTCACTGACGTGTTGTTAGGGTAAATAAACAACCGTTGCCGTGGAAACTTATCGTTGGTTAAGGATGTAACCTTTTTAAAAACGTAGACCTTAGGTAGAACTATAAAAAAGGTTTTACAATTTTTTTAATTCTATTAGTTAATTTTGATAAAGTTTGTTAATTTAAACCACGGCCTTACAAAGAACTGCAAAGCAGCAGCACTTACACTCCGATGCCCAAATTAGGGGGGGGGGGGGGAGGGGAGTAGAAATGAAGGCAGTGCACTCATCCAGTCCATCAGGTAAGCGGTTGCTTCATCTGCCACCAATCCATGTGAATGTGTGTATTTGATAGTGTACCGTGTTTTATGCAAATAAAGTAATAGACTAGGTGATTAAAGCACCAACCTCTAATAATGAAAGTTTTCCCAACCTCCTCCGTCCTAACTTCCTCTTTGATCCATCACATTGACATTTTCAATTTGACATTCCAATCCACCACTGTCAAATTTTCATCGTAGCAAATTACTTCAAAAATCCTAGTGAATTCCAGAAACCATGTAAACTTTAGTTAATTTCAAATCCCGCAGCCCACTGACTCTCACGATGCTGGCAAAGATGTATGATACCCTGGTCTATGGAGCCATATTCCTAAGTTTATTCTTCATCGACTACGTATTGGGGAATGGATTTATCGATGTATCGCATAAGGTAAGCTGTTAATCGATTAATCAACCATTCGTCTTACCACGCTCACTGTGGGTTAGACTGCAAGTTGGACAGACTAGTATTACATTGTGATTGTGCGCGTCTTAAAGCTTTTACGTTGGAAAGGCTGGAGATTCTAATTATTGTCTGATACATCTACGACGAAAGAGCCGAGGGACAAGGCGGAATCCTCGAGGGGAGACCCAGACAGACAACAAGGGCTCGGCAGACCACCTGCAGCGCTGGGTGGACGACATATCCGACGACTCGATGTCGTGACTGGAATGAGTCAGGCACGGGATCGCCAGAGTGGAAGAAGAGGGAGGATGCCTACATCCAAAATTGGATCCACAATAGGCAACCATTTGTCTGATACTAATCTACAAGACTTGATGTTCACAGGCATTCTGTAAGGTCACCTGCTTCATCAAACGGTTGATCAGGGAAGAGGCGAAAGCGTCGCAGCTGGTCCAAACTGCCGAGAACCCTATCAGTATTCCTGTGGTTTTTGCTGAGATTGTGGCCTTAGTTGTCACTATTGCTGTGAGTATAGTTTTATATTCCTCGCTTTAAAAGGAGTAGCTTTTTCAAGCAATATGGAGGCAAAAAAGAGAAGGCGCAAATGGACGTTCACTACACCAGAAGGAGAGAACATGCGTTGCCAGTCTTCTCAAAAGACCGGCAACGCATGTTCGTTTCTTATGAACTTTCAAATACTGGTGCAATGGCACGTAGGTACACATCACGTATACTTACATCTTGAGCGTACTCTAGAGAGTTTTTTTGAATGTGACTTGTGGCCCATCATCACTTTGTTTCGGGACTTTATTATTTCATTTATTTTATATCACTATCACAGAATTCACCTTTTGTAAATAGTATAGATGTCTTATAGTCACCACAATTAATAAAAATACATTAACGTCCTTAGTGTGCAGCCTTCAAAACTGATTGTCTACATCATTTGCAGATTCTTAAAAAGTACAAGCACTTTCGTGGCAAGGATCGGATGGACGAGCTGATGCAGGAGAGCCGTGATGCCTTGCGGCAGACCAACGAGTTCCTGGAGAAGTGGCGCCTTAGACGGGTAAGTAGCCGCATGCGTAGGATGAAATCAACGCCACTCAATCCGTCAAAGTCTTCCTAGAAGTATGAGAGCCCCATGCCTTACCAAGTATACCAATAAATTTCTAGAGAAAAAGCGCTTAAGTTGATAGTCTCCAGGAATTATCTTCAGCAGCGTGAAAGCGCTGTTAGGTTTTCTAGAAGAACTTGGCTGGATCAGTTAATTGGAGTAAAAACTGGCGTTGAATTCATCCTCCGCACGCTAAAGGTATTCAGAATTTCAGATTCTAGAATGAAGTGAATGAAAATTACTTTAATGACACTTAAAGTTATTACGCACTTATGGACGAGTCGGTGCTTGATAGCCGCGATGCCTTTTGTGAAACCAACAAGTTTAAGAAGTGGCACCTCAGAAGGTTTTCTACATCATCTGCGCATCATTTTACTGATAAAACTGATTCCATCCAGAAGTTGTAGCTATAGCTACAAAGCCTTTTTTTGGCTGGCGAATGTCTCCTTAAGCATACCTCACTGCCAAGGGCCAGGGGACTATGTCGGGCTCTCCTCCGATGGCCATGCTTCCATTTTTCTCCCTACTTCTTGACCACCGCTGATTCACCGCGCGGGAATGAGACATGTAAACTTATGACGTCTCAATTCCACATGAGCGATATGCCAAAAAGGAGTCTCATTTGTTAATAAACGTTTCGTTATCCTTTTCACACTTACTTACCGTTTTTTGGGTGGTTGTGCTCGGAAGCTTTATGAAAGAAAGAAAGAAAATACATTTATTAATTTGGACACCACAACACATATCACATGCTACAGACAACTATGAGGACTGGATGTGCTTCTGATCCTTTGTGTGATTGATTCCTGATCAATTTCACTTATTAATTTATGGTTCTTCTTACTTTTAGATACATTGGCAGGTGCCCACCGAGGGCACCTACTTAGACGACGAGCCTCAGGAGATCAAGCCCCTCAAATTGGAGGTGCCTATTCTACATATGGCTATTATAGATGTGAGCTTGTTAAATATGTTTGAGACTATTTACAATTATATCTTCAACATATTTTTTTTATTGAAACATTTCAGTTTTCTTGAAAACTAATGGACATGAGCCGATTAAACAATGAGGATGAAGTTCAAGGTTTTTAGCTATATCAAAAACTGCTATCAAAAATACCTACTATATTTGTTGAATTAAACTTTAAGCTTTGAATACAAAACGTGCCTTGTTTTTGGGTTCCGTAGTCTACTAGGAACCCTTACAGTTTCGTCATGTCTGTCTGTCCGTCTGTCTGGCTCGTTCTCCGTTATTAAATCCTTTGGATGTTGAAGGTATCACCTTCAACATACAAAGAAATTTAAAAATCATGTCATTATGCGTAATTTCTTCCAGACCCTCGGTACGACCAGGAGCCAGCCCGAGCGAGGGGACGCAGGCGACACCATCAACATCACCGACTCGACCCTGCTCTCCGTGACGTCACTGCTGGACGACGACCTGGAGTCGGTCTCGGAGGCTGGCCGCGAGGAGAAGGCTGATGAGCGCCAAGTGGAGTATAGGAACAGGTTGGTTAAGAAATACCTATGCTAATTTTGTTTTATGTTAAAAACGAGGAAATTATTGGAGAGTAAAAAACACAGCAGAACTGACAACCGTTGGAGCCATAAGGTCCTTGAGTGGAGACCGCCCTCGGCAACGTAGTGTTGGACGCCCTGCTACAAGATGGGATGACGACATTCGAAGGCTGGCTGGAGTGGGCTGGATGAGAGTGGTCGAAAATCGGGAGCGGTGGCGTGCATTAGGGGAGACCTATGTCCAGCAGTGGACGAACGTGGGTTGCTGATGATGATGATGATGATGAAAAAACAGCATAAAATACTTATGTTTTGACCCGCCTTCACGTTGTTTCGGGACATGCGTTCCACTCCTTAGCAATAGATGGCGCTGAGCGTCGATTGCATCGCGCTAGTATTTAGCCACGACTCCGAATCCTGCCTGCCCAGCATGAAACAAAAGATGACGGCTAGGAACAGTTTGACGGTCTGAGAGACCGACTGAGGGAGATGTATAAAAAAGTACTACTACTTACCACGCTGGCTCAGCGATCCAAAGTGGATCTTGGCCACTGACGTCAAAGTTCGCCATTTTTTGCGGTCCTGTGCCAATTCCGCCCAATCATGGCGACTTCGTCCCTCCAGCGGTATCTCGGAAACGGTCGGTAGCGGGATCAGCGGTAGCGGTATAAAAAGTAGCTTGAAAAAAATAAATATACAAAAACCAAACTACATCTCCCTCAAGACTGACTATGACTATCCGTCCCCCCTCCCAGATAGATAAGTGCGACAGGGCAGATGGCAGGCCCTAAAGGGTCGAAGACCGCCCAGAACACCCAGACCTAAGAAAACTTAGAAAATGTAGTTTTCTAAATTGACTTGACCGGGAATCGAACCAGGGACCTTTCAGACAACAATTTAAAATGTCACAGTGTAAATGATGTTTATTATTACAGGTACCTCTGGGACGTGATGGAGGAAGACCAGAATAACCTTGACGATTGACCCTGGAACACACACTTGCTGGAAGCTGAAAACATCATGTTTTCCTTTTCTATGCCAACTTTATGATAGAGATGACAACACGTTTGTACAGCTTTGAAAGTCAAAACAGTTAAGTTGATGTTAGTTATGTGGAGTTTGTGAGTGTTTTGGTGTGGCTATTAAAATTAGTTGTGTCTTTTTAATGTCGTCTTTTTTATAAGTGGCAGATGAGCAGACGGATCATCTGATGGGGCGATTTCCAACGCCCATACACCCCCGCAAAACCCTCGTCACAAGTGCGCTGCCATCTTACCTCCCCCAACACCCCCCACCCTTTCACTCAACGCCCACCAGCTGACGCTGCTTTACGCCGGCTGAATCGGCCCATTCATACCGAAGCGTGGCTCTCCCACAGCTAATCATCCAATGTATCCAGAATTCACAGCTTGACATTTTATTAATAAGTCTCTACATTTCCCCTTCCATTGCCCAGACACCCAACTGTCAATAACCACCACTTACTAAGTTGCAAAACCAGCAATCTCCTATAATCCCTACAAAGGGACTAATATATCCCACACTTCTAGTGTCAAATACTTCCCGTAATACCCCCTTTAGCTCACAGATATTAATTTTATACCACTATTAGTATACACATAGCTTTAACACACTTTCTTGCTTTACTAATTCCAACTTTATTGTGTTATAGTAAGAGCATTTTTAGAACTAGAAATCTTGGGAAATATGTTAGGGGTGGCAAAAATGACACGCTTTGAAGTCATATTAACAGCAGGATATCTTTAATCTCCAATTGGAAAAAGTGTAGGGAAATTGCGTATGTATTGTGGGCCTATTAAGTTGACGCTTGCACTATGGACATGGGAAAGTCGAAGACTTAAGTTTGCTGTGTAGGTACCTAACTAGTATTGACGATAAAAAAATGGCACAGTAGTAAGTGGCAGTTAAAACTGCAAAGCCATGTATATCTATCGTCCATCATGGTAGCAGTTATAGTCCATACATACAAAATAATTTATTTTCCGTTCCTTAGGTTCCTATCAATAAATACGGGTAAGGTTAAGGGTTTGGAATCTCCTTTTAAGCAAATATTTGCTTGTATTAGGAGAGACCGCCCTTCTATATCATTTCAGTTACAATATTTAAGTAGGGACATTTGACAGAAGTGTAATAATTTTTAAAAGAAAATAAAAAGGAAAAGAAAATAGTAAACTTAATAATATAGTAACTATCCTAAGGGCCTGTTTTACAATCTATACTATTTATAAAGAGATAACTTCTATAGACAACGACAAGGCTTATAGGTAAACCGAAAACACAAAACGCTTGCGCGATGTAACTGAGTACAGCGCCATTTATTGGTTCATTTCTGAATTACGGTCCCGAAGCGAAGTGAGGGCGGGCCACTAGGTGTAAAAATAAAGCGTCACAAAGCTCGTAGCTATGTTTTTGCAAATAAAAATATATTTTATTTGATAACTGTTCAATAAGTAATTATTGAACAGTTATAAAACGCAACACAACAATTTATGGTAGCAATAAGTAACATAATATGACATATGTAGAACTTATCCGTATAATATTGTGAAGACCCTTAATATATTAAGTTAGGGGTTGAATTAAGTTTTCCAAATCTTGTTTCTATTTAAAATCAAAGAAAAAAAACATGAAAATTAATAGAAATTCAGGACTGCATCTACTCAAAATAATTTAAGAGCAGAGCTAGATACTCCTAAAGCCTTTTTAATTAACGAATTCACCAAACACTTACACCATAATCCATATTTTCATCTTACAAGAACTCCTAACACCTCATTTTTCTCCCCAAATCTAGGATTATGTCCTACAGGCGTTCGCTTTGTGGGATTATGGCTTATTCTCGGTGAGAGCTTATTCGGCTTATTAATGCAACGGTGGCCATTAATAAGCTTGTGGGGGGTTATTAATAATGTCCTATTTGGGGATCAGATTTGATATAATGCTTCTGCGGTTAAATAAGCAGCAATTGTTTTTGGAGTGCACAAATAGCAGGTACTTATATTTTTGTCTAAAGTCATACTATTTTTTACTACTTGTTCTACTATCCTACACAGAATTAAGATATTTATAGAGAGTGGCATTTACTCTTCACGTCCTAATTCTAAGAAGTTACAAGACTTAGGGCCTTATTTCACGATATACGAATAATTATAATACCTAATAATAAATTCACACAACATTTAACATTACTATAGTTATTATTATGTTTTTAAACTTTCGCGTTGCATTATACAAATATTTTATAAAACGGGACTAACGCGAGGAAATTTAAATAGAGTTCATTATAGCACTTTCTGCTTGACGTTTCGATCGCGTTACAACAGCCGTGGTCACAAGCGAACTGGAGGCGCACGGCGTCGTCTGCTACGCCCGGCTTGTGCATCTTCGGATACCCTCTCATTTTCGATATTGAAACGTCAAGCAGTAAGTGCAAATACTTATACATATTTAAATTTCCTCGCGTTTAGTTCCATTTTATAAAGTATTTTAACATTACTTCCGGGAATACCTACAAAGTTTCGCGTTTATTTTTCAAACTATCAATCAATAAGTACCTACCTACCTACCCTCGTGTCGCGGTGTCAGCTTAAACAAAGGATCAGATATCTGGTTTCCACTCCGCTGCAGCAGCATCGACATCCATTTGTCATCCTGCATCGAGTTGCAGTTGCAGTCGGGTGTTGAAGGGTAAATGTCATTAATTTTTCTCGTCTTCAGGTTTGATAGCAGTTTTTTTTAGATTATTAAATATAAGTTGTATTGGTAAACATTTTATAACCCTTTAACAATATAATTTACGACTATTCTGAACAATATTTTAGTTTTGTGCTCTTTTTTCGCTAAATTTGTTAAAAAAATCAACTTTTTATGCAAAGTTAGTCATAGTACCTACTTATCTATCTGTTTTCTAAGTATTGTAAGTTGAAAAAAAAATCGTTTTAAATATTTACCGTTATTTGTCTGTAAGAGTACTTAACGTAACTTTTTTATTTTAGCTTGGCTAAAACGTGTGTTAACGGTACCTACTTTACGGTTACGGTTAGCAGGAGGAAGTTCAAAGGGGAGTTAAATAGGCGTTAATCCATTATTTATTTATATCTCAAATTTTGAATCAAGATAGAAAATATGGAGATATAATAACGTAAGCACCAGTAAACATTGAAGTAGCACTGTAGTAAGTCGATGAACGTTAAAAGGATACCCATTCAACCCAACGCTTACAGTACCTAACTAACCCTAAAATCAATCGAATAACAGAACAGAAAGGCGGGGACATATCCATCACGGGTCGCAGCAGTCCGTCATTACACCGCAATTAGGGTCCGAAAGCCGAGGGTCTTGTAGACCAACGTTTGTGGCCACGTGTGTATTGTTTGAGATGCTCAAATTATAGTGTTAAGTCTGCCTCGATGATTTTTTATAAAAAAGTGGAGTTTTATTGATCAAACATTGTGAGGGGCTGTTAGTAAAGTTTTTTATCGTCTTCAAATGCTTAAATCTTTGTTGTTCACTTAGATTTTTTATTAAAGCTTGATTTCGTTCGAGAAAGGTTACAAAACTATTAATATTATTAAGAAAGGTAACTCGAATCTCAAGTAATATTTTCATACCTACGGCCTAATATTATTATGCCGATTTTATTGCTCTGTTAACTTTTACATAATTGTTTCTTTAAAAGATTGTGGTACATATTTCAAGTAAATAATTGCTCACTGTTTCAAACGTAACCTGATAAACTGCCGAGAAGATTAGCAAAGGTTAACTCGAAGGTACCTTCCAACAAGACTAAAATTGCATCGCCCATGATCACCCAGGATCCATTTATCACTCACCGAGGCTTTTTGTCCCGTTCTATTCAATACTTTTTGCGCGAAAGATTAAATTTCGCACGTCTCGTTCGAGGTCCAAACCATTAATACCACTCCACCAGTTTCTGAAGACCCTCCGTTTTAGAAATGAAGTGGAAACCAAAAAGGACGACTCAAGGGTTGACGGGTCTAAAGATATTGGTCGTGTCTGTCCCCATCTTGTCATTGAGGTCTATTTTTATTTTTTAACACGTCTGGTTGGTGTTACACTGATTATGATTTTGCGGGATCCGAAATTACTGTGAAGGGATGAATTGATATTTGATGACACGTCTCTGATGTAGTTTTTTGTTTTTTATTGGTTGTGAAATTTTGTTGGGTAAAATTTTGCGCGGGGTCGATTCTACCCCGATGGGAGTGGAGGTGTTAAATGGGAGATGTAAATTGTCAACGAGGTATGTAGGTATTTTAGTAACGTTTTTTGTACATAAATGCGGAGTCGGTCCCACAATTAAAAAAAGAAAAAATCTAATACCTAAGTTTCTTACTTACATCTTTAATGTTTGAGGTAAACGTATTTTGCATCCTGCTTCGTCACACAATGCATACAAAAAGTGATAAGTCCTTTATCAGATTTGAATCCACGTACCTAATAAAGCTTTAGAGATAACGCTCTTAACCATAACACCACGGTTTTAGGTGACATAACACATAATTATAAGACATAAATGATCACCATATAAATAACTAAAGACACGTGCTCTAACCAAACAATAGATGACGAATTACTCTAAAATCATGGTACACCCCCGCCCAAACATTTTACAACGGCCAAAAATCGTAATCTGTTATTTGACGAAAACCATCCTCTTTCCATACAATCAAATTGCTTGTAATCACCAACTTAACGTTTACTGACATAAACCCCTTTATCACAATGCATTAAGACTTCATTTTTAAACAAGCCAATTGAATTGTGAGAAATAAAGTAAATTCTATATTCAAATGTTTGAAATAATGACCGTTAATTCATCTACTATAACAAGACCTCTCCATATCCAACGCCCGTAAGTATAAACTAGGTCAAATTATACTGGTTTTTAAATCCAAGATGGCGATTTGTTGGAACGGTCACGTGGCGGTCACGTGACTGTGAAGAAACTAGACGCGTTAGGTTGGAATAACAGCATAAATGCCGTCATTAGGGATTTCATTATTTTGACTATTGTTTGTTTGAGGATTTGTAATAGATAGGGGTGTATTTTTTTACAGAAACAAGATTGTAAAATTCATTTATATTTTTTTTATAAAAAATGGGCTTGCTCTTGGCTTCATACTGAACTCCAGAGTTGAGACGAAGCCTACGATGGAGCGGGCTTACCCAGAAGTAGCCTATTTACTTTAGCTTGAAAAAATTTTGAGGGAATTCTAAGATCAATAGAGTCAACAATAAGGTAAACAAGTCGGGTTGTACGTAGTCGGTTTTGTATGTTTAATACAAAAAGCCCAACGAGGATGATTTCTAATTCATGCATTCATGTTACATACGACAAGTTTAGTGTAGCCAATAGCAAAATCGGTTTTTTTTAAATTTTAGAGGCGGCAAACAAGCAAGCGGCTCACCTGCTGGTAAGTAATCACCGCTTTCCATGAACATCTCCGAGATCAGAGAGGTCGCTGATGCGTTGCCGGCCTTTTAAGAAGGAGTAGGCCCTTCTCTTGAAGGTCCCTAAGTCATAGCCGTCAGGAAACACTGCCGCAGCTAAACTATTCTACAAAACTGAGGTTCGCGGAAAAAAAATCTTCGAGAAACGCACAGTGCTAGATCGCCAACCATCAAGATGATGAGGATGGAATGACAGTCGCTTGCGTGCTGGAATAATATGAAAGTTCACAAATCCGATTAGTGGAGCCAACAACAGTTCTACCTCAACCTTTCATCGTCATAATTCATAAGTTCCCATAAATCTCATCAAAAATTTTCCCACAGGTACATGACTAAGTAGAAACTGATTAACTGGACACGTGTCAAAAAATTAGCCCTTTATGCTTCCTACACAAAACCCATGGTGTGAACTAAGTTCTATGGGGTTACCTTTCGCCATGGGGTTTGTGCGGTAAATGGATTTTGAATTGCGGGTAATATGTATTATCTTTCTATTATAAGCTTAGCGGCATGGGTTTGTGAAATTAATCTTGTAATTTAGTTTTTTGTGGCACCCCTTGGTATGATGTTTTTTTTTCGGAAATTACTCGCGTTTCGAAATCGAATGACGAGAGATAAGACCTTAATTAAATTTATTAAATTATTTTATTGACATGAATTGTTACATTGTCAACTTCGTTGAAATAATGCAAATCATTGAGTGTTCGACCAAGTTCTGCGATTAAATGAAAATCGGTGAAATGGGTTTCAAAGTAACATAGGTACTTGTAGGAAACCACTCAAAACTTAACACGGAGATGATGTCGTTGAATTTTTTGTAACTTTTCTAATCACAAAACTATCATGATCAATTTTATTCAAAATAAAGAGTTAATTAATAGCATATTAATCATGTTACTTAACTAGGTTCAGCAAACTGTATTTTGGCGTATAATCGTTTCTGGCAAATTAAGAAGACTTTGCCAGAAATGATTAGTTAATATAAAAATGTTTGGTTACTTAACGTCGTTACCTCCAAAAGTTTTTAAAGGTAAAAAATATTGATTTTCTATTGTGTCTGCTGCCTGGACCTTAATTAAGTCTCCATTCTTATGCTTTCTGATCTTTTGGTGTCATTTAGCTATGTACTTACTTTGTTCTTAATTATGCAAGCAACGTATTGGTGATATTAGACCATTAATTTTTAATGATAACGTACACATATCTGAACATGTGTGGCGCCCCCCGGCTCTCCCCGTCGAGACATTTGCATCGATATTGAATGTCCAGCTACTGTGCTTACAATCAAGGGATGATTTTACTGGCATAGAGCAACAATATTTGTACAGAACGTTTTTCAATGGAGATACCATTTGTGAAAAATTCGCTAGATAACGTTGCATTATACAAATACTTCATATACCTAAACTAATGGTAAGCTCATAGACAGTCGCAACACCAGTGGAGTCACATTTTTTTTTAATTTTAAACTCCTCACTTCGTTTTCGAACATAGTTTTGCTATAAGTTTCCAAGTATTATTAATCTTTGCCAATAGATGACGCTGGGTGTCGAGTCCATTGCACAAGTGTTTCATCCATTCGGGTTACATAAAAGCTTTGAAGTTATCTGTAGAAGCTGTCTCTTTAGGTATAATTAATTTTAAAGAAATAAACTGGAGTAGGTATGTTTCTTATGTAATAGGTGGCAGACGAGCAGACTAATCACTTGATGGTAAGCTATTTCAGCCGCCCATAGGCACCTGAAACACTGTAAGATGACTAAAACCGTTGTTGATTGTGTCAGAAATGATCAGATCCGCATATGCTCTAAGGTCGCAGACATAGCCCAAAGAATTGCGTGGCTCAAGTAGCAATGGGCAGGGCACATTGTGAGGAAAACAGACGGTCGTAGGAACGGTAAGTGCTGAAGTGGAGGCCGTAGCCGTGGAAGGCCCCCTACAAACGATGTAGTGAGGGTCGCGGGAGTTTCTTGAATGAGGGCGGCACAGGACCGATCTGTGTAGAGAACAATGGAGGAGACCTATGTCCAGCAGTGGACGTCTATTGCTGAAATGATGACGATAGATGAAAACCGTTTCTTCCCTGCCCACTCTGCGCTGCCTCCTCTCTGCCCCTACGAATATTATTAAGGCTTCCATTTGGGGGATGAGCGGCGTGTTTAAGTGATATTAGAGTCGATCGCGGACATGCCATGATTGATTCCGGCTATTAGTGCCGGGTAATTCGGTTACCTGGGCCTGTGTAAGCAGCTAGAATTACTACAGCTTTGGTGTAGCAGAGGCACAATAACATTATTATATGGCTAGTATTTATCCATATCTATCTATACCATTTAGAAACTTCCTGAGATTCCCGACAAGACTTATAGGTAAACCAAAATTATTGCGCGATGTAATCGACGCCCAGCGCCATCTATTGGCAAAGATTGGAACTATTAGCACAATTTAGTTCCTAAACGAAGTGAGCCGCTGGCCACGCACGCACAATACAATGGTAAATAAATTGTACGGCAGCACAAAGTTGTGGATATCTCTGTTATCTTCTTATAATACCTATCTATATAATGCACACAATATTTATTTAATTGAACTGACTCAGCACTAAGTAGCTTAAGTATTTGTGTAACAGATATCAGACAACAGAGGAAACACAATTTAATACTTGGCTTTGATTTGCAGGTACTATGGAATACGAGCAAAGAAAATAGCTCTTTATTTTTTTCATTGCAATCGTGTTTACCATAATGTCAAATCTACACAACAATAAAAACCAAAACCGCGTAACTCGTAAATAGGCAAAAAGAGTCCAAAACAATGTGTATTGTGACACTGCAGCGTAATACTGGTTTAATGAAGTAACGTGACGCGCCTGTATGACCCTTGTGGGGTTATTCTGTACAAAAATTAAAATTTTTCACGTTAGGAAAATTTGGACTTTTGTCACCGATTGCGGCACGAACAACAAATTTATAAGGAATTTTTCTATTTCGATTGTGTCTTTTTTGTTTTATACTCTCCTGTTATTTTGATGTAAAGATAGATAAGAATTGGGTAGGTACGTTATGTTAAATACCCCTTAAATATAATTAACTCTTGAAACGCTAGATCGCTTTTGTGATCTGTTTTTCTTGTTCTATTCGAAAATTTCAAGAAAAACTTTTCAAATATCGAAAAGTATTAGAAATAATGTTCAAGCGAGTTGTACCAACGTTATCTTGCTAATGCCGATTAATTTGAAAGCGGATTTTTAGAATCGTGAATTTTTTTTCTGATCTAAGAATAACCCACAGCAACCCGTTCCCCACCGAATCAAAAACGCAATATGTAACAAATTTGTTTTTCAATTTCATACCAATTTTTGCATACGGGGTGGCGCTGCGTCGCGTCATCCAATAAAAACCAGTATTGTGGTTTTTACGACCCGCAAATATTTCTTTTTTCGTTTTTTCCCCAACTTTTATTGGCATACGCAAGGTGGAAATGAAAAGAGGATTTCTTTAACAACCCTGTATTGTCGTGGAAATTTGCTAATAACCCCTTTGTTACGGTTGCATATTAAAAATTTTACTGCCCTTGCAATGTAAGAAATATTTTCTTTATGGAAATATTTTTATGTTGTAGGTGAACAGCGTGAAACGAAGCTTGCAAAACATAAAAATAATATTTTTATGTCTAGATTTTACCTGCAATTTTGTTCATGTTTGTTGTGCTTTAGTTAATACGATACAATGAAATACAACGTCTAAAACGGTATAGTAATTAATATGCACCCCAAACTAGGCAGAGAATTGTCAAGGAAAACTATACTTGATGATTTCCATGCTGGTAGTATAATATTTTTTCTTAAAAGGTCATTTATAGGTGCTTTTAGCTACTTACAGCACCACGGCCTTAAAGAAAGACAGCCTAAAGTACTTCGCTGAGCGAGTGACCGGAGCTCAATCCGGGGAATTGTCGTTTGCTGACAGCAAACATGAAATGAAAATAGTTTATTCAATTTAGGTCCATACATAACACGTATGAATGTCAATATGTTTACCTGGTTCGGATTTTAGTTTTCTGCTACACTGACTCGACTTCGTTTACGTGGAGACCCATGAACATCAATGGTTTACCATAAGGTCATCCATCTGCTCGTCTAACACCGATAGTATACAAAGTTAGAACTTTGCCACGTTTTTGTGAAAATGGCGCATTCCACTTAAAGCGCTTATAAACCTTTGTCAGTACCGACAAAGCTGTAACTCAAGTTGTGTGTATCATTAGATTTATGTCTACAAACCTGTAATACCTGCTCCATTATACACGCCGAAACCTAGCAAATGGGGGCAAATTACTGTGGTCGAGCAATTAAGGGTTGATTAGCGACATACACACGGAGGCGTCCATCGTTCGCAATTACAGCGTAATATGTAATGTCCGGTAAGTTATTGGAACGAATTAAGGTGTAATTAGACATTACGGCAGTGTTGAACTCATTAAGTAGGTAGTGTCTGGTGAAAAAAAATTGGAGACTCTAAAAAAGAGTAATTAAAATTGGATGAAAATGAGGGACCACGTTCTGACCTCCGATTCTCTTGATTTTTGATATGAAAAAACATAGCGGATATTACATGAAAACTATACCTACACAAAAATATTTTTGCCTTTGCTTTTGCAAAAATATTTTTATTACTTTTCAATGTTTTGTTTTGGGTTACATTGAGTTGAATCATCATCTTGCCTCAAAACATAAAATATTTTTTAATGTCTCGAGGTACAAACAAAACACTCTTTGATACTAGTATGTCTCAAGATTCTAAACAAAAGCGTAATTTAGGCACTACCAACCAATGTGTGATTTATCATGTTTGTATTGGTAATAACAGCAAAAATTATACCCTAGCAAAAAGATTAAACATATGTGTGAAAAACTCACCCTGACTGCATAAGCACCGCAAATAACACTATAATATTAAAATCACCCATGATCAATGATTGCCACCTTGTCTAAATGCAAATCCCATAGTTCGCGGCTGCCAAAAATTTGAATACCAAATGTATTTGTTTATTTTTTCGATACGCGCACCTAATAGTGCGTACCTATTTGAATATTGCGTATGCAAAAATTTTGATTTGTTGAGTTACGACGTTTTGCCACTTGGGTACGACTGTGGATTGGATTTTTGATGGCTGCCAATGGTGGATTTTTTTTGAGAATTGATGAGTAAGTAATGGAAATCTTTGATTGATTGATTGATTTTTTTTTTGCATTACAGTAGTAACTAACTACAGGGTGACTCTATCACCCGATTGCATCGGGTTGGAAGTAATGTAGGTACTAATGATATTCAGTTGGAAAAGAGGTATTTAAGTCGGTACGGTAAATTATATATTGACAATTATATATTTTGTGTCGGTACGGTCCAGTCCCGGCCGCGATTGAAGTGAGATGTAGGCCCCAGGGGTATTGGTTAGTGTTGGAGTCCCACATACCACCTTATTCCCCACATGTGGTAAGGTGAAGGCCATGATGGTTTCCTCTGGGAAAAAAAGAGGTGGTAACGTTTATCACTGCCGTTTATATCCTAAGCTAACTTCCACGAAGAGGTTGAAATAGGCGCTTTTTTATGTGATAGGTAGCAGACGAGCAGGCGGATCACCTGATGGTAAGCAATTGCCGCCGCTCATGGATACCTGCAACACCAGTGGAGTTACAAGTGCGCTGCCAACCTTTTATCCCTTTCTCCCCCCGGGCTTTCCACACGCTTTAGAATTTTATTCCACGTTTGCAGGTTTCCTCAAGATGGTGCATGTTGGTTGAAGTACCCGATTTCCATCATACTTTACCGATAAGAAGAACTTTATTATTTCTCATTAGAATTACAATGGGTATTCACTTATTGAGAATCTAGTAGAAAATCGGCTTTCTCATCACAAAGACAAGTTTTTTTTTTCTTAAAATCCACTTGTAATAGTTTCCCATATTTTAATTTTAAAGGTTACAAAACAAAAAATATTAAGGTATTATCTTTTTGATAAACGTGACGAATTCTGAGAATAACTAATTAAGTTCTTATAATATAAAATTCCCATACCTACTTATCTATAATATATTTGACTAAGATAAGATACAATAGTTCGTGATTTCCAAGGGATACACCCCTTGTTTATGCACGCTCACAATTTAGATAAAAAAGCTGGCCCCTGGAACTTAACCCACACACCCTACGTATTGAAAACAAAAAAAGTTGACAAAGTAGTATTTAATCTTTTTTATTTGCATATCTGGCAGACGAGTAGACGGAACAACTGATGGTAAGCGATTACCGCCGCCCATAGACATCTTAACACCAGTAGAGTCAGAAGTGCCTCCAACCTTTCTCTCCTTTCACCAATTGGATAGCCGTACACCTTACTCAACCGACGAAATACAGCGCAGGCGTTCTTTCACGGCCCAGTCATCGTGAGGCCGTGGTATCATCGGTCGAGCCGGCCCAGCATATAAGCGTTGCTCTCCCACGTTTAGTGAATATAATAAAAAACTGTAGAGATCGTCTTTTTTATTTTAAGCACAAAATCAATATTCGTTTAATAATTTACGGACTAGGAATTTAAGTTTTCTATTAACACTATAGATCAATTACTGGTTGGTACAGTCGAGTTCAAATATGTATACATTAGGACCTGGTACAGTACATGTATAAGAAAACGACTCCACTTGTATAAACTACAATGTAATTGGGACACGGTCCTAAGTGTATACATATTTTTGAACTCGACTGTACAGTTCAAGCCCCTATTTATTTTTCAAACTGTAAACATTCTTAAATACCTAAATAAAAAACCAAACTTGTAGAGAAGATCAAAAGACCCATAATGTTGTCCATAAAATTAGGAAAGCAATTTCCAACATTAGATCCGAATTTTAACATTTTTAAAATTCACATTTACTTGTAGCAATAAATCTACTGTAACGCGTCTAACACAGCTTGGTTCACCTAATTTGGATTCCCAATTAGAGAATATTTACGGGACAACAATTAGTTAAACTTAAACTTCCTTATTTTAGAAAGTGGTTTAAAGTTATTACTTAGAATATAAAATTTTCACTCTGTATTACGCTTTTGCAAAGTTACGCCGTTCGACACGTTTTAATAGTGACGTAAACAGTAATACTCACCGCGTATTTTTGTATTTCTAAATGTATCGAATGATAAAAAAATTGGTGAAAAATATGAACGTGACATAAGAGTTGACTCTATTATGGTTTTTATGGATGTTATCTCTTTATATACAGTATAGATTATAATATATTTGTTTATAGAAAGTTATCTCTTTATTCGATTATAATAAATGTGTTTTTTTTGGTAGCAAAGCGATAAACTGATTTCTTGTGTGATGTCTAGCTCATTCTATCACAGTCGTAGTTGAGAAAGACAGTAAAAAGCTTCAATTTTAAAACGCTTCTTTCAACCAAGTCATAAAACCATCTAAGTGAAATAGATCAAGACTAACTGACCACATTAAGTTAACTGCTACTCTTCTGGATAATGTTTTTCTAAGTTGTAAAAGACATCCAACTTAGATGGATGTTACTTAGTCGCCATATAAGTTTTCCAACTTTAACTTAAAAACTTCTATTCCGTTGGAAACGATGTAAAGTTTTGATCGATAGATTTACTCGGTTAAGGATGTTTCATAAAGTAAAACAAATTTTCGTACAAAAAGTATATTTTGAAATAAAAAAAATATTAAAAACAGAAATAATTGGCAGTTTTTCAAATTATAATATTACAAAACGTACAAGTAAGTCACTTGGTATGACTAAAATATATAAAATGTAGCATAAACGCAAGCCATAACTAATAATGTTTGCTAAAACTAAATTAGCTAAAATATACAGGCCTGTTCATGTAATTTACATAACGTAGATCACACTCTTTATATTAATTAACTACTTAAAATAATAATAATAAAAAACAATTGTGTATGAAATAATACAAAAATCTGAATAACTGATGGGCAGTTTTTATTTCCATTGTTGATTTTTTGCTTTTCACAACGGAAATATCTATAAAAACTTGATAGTGAAAAATGTACTTAAAAATCTATATTTTATTACAATATTATTGCTTAAAATTGCTATTTATAAATGTTTATAGGTACTGATTTCTTAAAGCAGCAAGCTTTTTATTTTTATAAAAGACATTATTTTGTTCAAATTCATTTAAAACAATATATAATTATTTAAAAAAGTGTTCTTAGACTGTCTTTTATACAAATAAAATATAAGTATTTTTATTTGTTCAAAGCGTTAATTATGGAAATTTAGAAAATTTTCTCTACAAGTTATAGTCTTACGAGCAATAAGCATACCAATTTTAATTTATGTACAAAACTCTTATTTTGCATTATTCAATTACATTTGCATTAAATAACTTTGGGCTAGCAAAAATAATTTTACTATCAAATATTTTAACAAAAAGAATTTAACTATCGTTATAAATTGTAACACTAAAATATATGAAAGTAAATTTTTAGGTAACCACTTCTGGTTAAGCACTCACTTGACTAAAGCTAAATTATCTTTGTTAGCTCAAAGCAGCAAAAACTAATTAGCAAATAAGAGTTTCCAAGAGATCATTAGGAAAACTTCTTTTTACGTTTTATCATTTCTTAAATAAATACAATATCACATTTGAACACATTCTTCCGTATATTTTGTAACTTCTTAAAATAAATCACTAAGAAGAATAAAATTAAATGGTACAATGAGAATTATGTTGATCCCAGAAGATTTGCTCCCGCTGTCCTCTTAATAAGTTTGTATTTTATATAATTTTCTATTCAGAGTTTAATTCAACAAGTAACAAAATATTAAATTCGTCAGATAACCATAAAAATCATGTTTATAAACGGATTGGTTTCGAATATGTATTAAATTAATATTTTGTGACAAAACGAAAGCCTCGACAACTTATCATTACAGCTAGCATCAAACTATCCGAGTATTACTATTTACAAAACTACAATATAAAATCTAATATTAATAGCCCTTACCATTTCTTGACAGTTTTCCACATTCCAAATAATACATTTCATTAATTACAATGGCTCAAAAAGTTCCCGAAATTAGTTTTTCAGTTGATTAATTAATCCCAGAACTGATTAAATTAATTTAATCCGGAAACAGAAACGACAGAGCCATTAATCTTGCTTACACAAATTATTTACATGAATTAATCGTAGTTACTAAAAATATACCCTCTGATAAAATCTTCATTTTAAACAACTTGGCACTCCTACCCATACCTTATGCATAAATACAGTAAAATATTTCTAAAATAAACATTTTCATTACAAAAATAAAAAAATGAGATCAGTCGATGATCGTTTTTAGGTTTGCTCTCTTTGGAACAATTTATGGGAAAATGGACTTCATTACTTTTTAAATAAAATCTATTTTATCGTAATCTACGCATAACGACAAAACTGGTCCATTCTTCGAAATACTTTCAATTTAGACTTTATCATAAATCTATGTTAATAATGCAGGTATATGATTTATATTACAACTATTGGATATATTTCAACATCAAAAGCGGAATGTAAAATTGACACACGATTAATAATAGCAAAGGTAAGTTCATTTCGAAAATTGTGCGATAGTAGGTAAAGACATCAGGTTATTAATAATATCTTCCAACCGATCTGGCTACGGCGGCCGATCTTAACGATCAGCCACGTACGCAGGATATACTATAGTGCTCAAGTGTATATTCAAACACAAGATGCATTCAGGGTAAGGGAATAGTCCCATACACACTTAATTCGATGGAACACAAATGTGACACAAATGAAGAGGGATTCGGCGCAGGACCAGTGGCTTCACTTACTCTCCGTTACAAGACCACCAGCTTCCAGACTTGGGGTTGACCCTGAGAATTTCAGAACTCAGGCACAAATTTTTGGCTCGACCAGTTTTTGGTCAGTTAACCTACAATCTGTATGCACTGAAGTAATTGATATTCAACCAAACGTGTTTAACATAAGGATCGGTTGAAGAAATTTTACAGGTTTGTTTAAGTACCGTATATATGGTACTGTCTGTACCTAAAATTCATACTTATCATTTATCTTTTAGGAATCATTATGGCATCTCGTTCGTCATAAAACATGTTTTTTCTAAAAAATGTTTTGTTTTAAACAAAATTTGAGTCCTACAAAATTCAACCTTATTAGTATAAATTGTGAAAAATATTCGAAAAATCAGTACTTCTTCGGTTTCACCGGGTGTAGCAAAAAGCACTATACTACATTTTTTTTCAAAATATTTTGCCAAATCTTGGCCTAAGAATATAGTGTTAATATTGTTCTTATTATTATATGAACCAACGTGTAATTATATTGTTTATACATTAATATAAAAAGTTGGTTCTTTTTGTGCGTTAGACGAATTTATACAATAACACGGCTTTTCTCAAAGCTGTGTTTGTCGTTTAAAATAGTTATAATAGTAATAGAAAACTGGCACATTATGATAAATAGTTTAAAGGTATTTCTTTTTGTAATTCGAAAAATTAGACATATTTTTTTAAATATTTAATTAAACAGTTTATATAATTTATGTCAAATTTTATTTGTTTGTTTTCAGTTAAGTCAAATGAGAAAATAAATTAATGTTTTTTTTTTCTCAAAACAATTTGACGCCAAAATAATGTTCCTACAAAGTGGTCTTTACTCTTTCGATTACAAAAAGAAACACTACTCATCAAAGCACCTACGATTCTAAACTAATAAAAGGCGTGACCTTAAAGAGAGCCGCGGGCCCTCGCCGCCATTTGCAAACATCCTACATCCCTTAGAGTGAGTTCACCGCTTGGCCAGCAGCTTCCAGCCCAGCATGAAGAGTACAGCTGTGCAGATGGACCCTGACAGCTTGTCAGGGATGATGGAGGAGAAGATGGAACTCTCTGAGGACCGGTCGGAGTCGTCTGGCGAAGAGATCTCGGAGGCGGAGTCAGTCTGGAAAGAAAGAGAAAGATTGTATTATTTCTACTATCTCTAAATGTAGTTTTCTACACTTTTTTATAACAAAAGAGATACACATATAAAGGCTTTGCACATCATAGAACTAATATTAGGTAGGTGCGTAAATAAGCGCTGCAGATTTTACTTATTGCCTACTATTGTTACTCCTCACCACCATTATAATACTTATAGTACAGTCGAGTTCAAAAATATGTATACACTTTAGGACCTTGTCACAATACATATTTATAAGAAAGTGGAAGTCGTTTTCTTATACATTTGTACTGTGACAAGGTCCTAAAGTGTATACATATTTTTGAACTCGACTGTACAAGTAAATGTATTTGTTTATTTACACACCATTACACAATACACATTGGTATTTTCTTATAGGTACAATACACATTGGCATTTTTTTCTTATTTCAGTGTTTTGTTGCGTCCTTGTCAAGTTTTTTTGCATTTGTATGTATTTGTTTGTATGCGCGGAAAAAGCCAACATCTTGGATTTTTTTTTATCAGCAGTGATTTTTTTACCCTACCAAGAATCGTCAATTTTACATACCCCCATCTCACTTTTACACACCAATACTAATAACCCCACATCGCGCCATTATCCATACAATAAAGACTATCTAAATTAAATCTGCACTTTACAGCATTTTACATTGTACACTAAACTTTACGAGAAGTACCTAAATAGCATCGACTAGGAATCGAACGATTTAATGCGGCCGTAACACGCATTCACCCTGTATAATAAAAATGCCATTCAAATTATACTTACAATAAAACAGTCAAGTGTATCACTTACTTGAATTGCATGGAAGGAGCGTTTAGTGTGTCCGATCGGTTTTATGACTCTATGTATGGTATCATACTATAGATATAAACTCTAGATTCAAAATTCCATACTGGAAAAGTTTGGTTAATAGGATAAAAATGTTACAGATACATCCTGTAAGTTTCACACTTGACTAAAAGATGGCGCTAGGTGTTAATTACATCGCGCAAGCGTCTTTATTACCTTAAGACTGGTAGTTATGTATAGAATTTACCTCTTTATAAATAGTACAGATTTCCAATAATGCCCTCGAAGTCGAAAATAAAATGCAGTATTAATATTGAGGACAATCAAGATGACCTCACTCCGCCTGATGGTAAGCGGCCGTGAGATCCAAATATGAGGTTGACAGGCACAAAAGAACAAACTGAGTCTGTCATCCTCACCCTGAAGGCCTGCTGCTGAGATGCCGTTTCACGCCGCGCCTAAAAAACCTAGCATTGAAAGAACTACAATCCTGAATTGTGTGCAGTAGTGTAGAATATTTCTAGATTAATTTGTTTAAATTTTACACATTTCTATTGTGTCTCAGTAAATCTTCTTTACATTCCAATATCGGATCGTCGTTCCATCGTGCCATACAAAACTGCCTCATACGAGTCTCGTATAATGTTTACGAGGGTATTGTTTTATTAATATCTATAAAAAGTGCTTCCCAGTACCGAGACGTTTCATACTACGCCCGTTTACAATCTTTATAGATGTGCTAAGTTTATTGAGCGACTCGCCCAGAATATTAGACCTTCAATTTCTAACATTGTCTTTATAAAAGTAGGTCTAGTTATATTGGATGTTTGGTTGTTAATGTCTGGAATATCTAGATCTCTCAATCGTACATGATCGTTTCTACTGACGGGTCTGATAACTTTGGTTGCATAGTAGCTAAGTTTTAGGCTGTTCTATTTGGAATGGGAGCCATAAAGTGTTTCCAAATATTGGTGCAATTAAGAAATGCATTGCATCACGCTACTTGAACTCGAAGTTTTGGTCATAAACTTATTTCTAATGCTGTTGGTGTTTTGGCTTCAAATAAATGCACACTATATTTTAGGGCCTTGTATACTTCTGTACAGTCGAGTTCAAAAATATGTATACACTTTAGGACCTTGTCACAGTACATATGTATAAGAAAACGACTTCCACTTTCTTATAAATATGTATTGTGACAAGGTCCTAAAGTGTATACATATTTTTGAACTCGACTGTACTATATCGTGAAATTCGCACGTTTCGGCAAAACTAAACAGGGTGTATCTATGAACATTTACATCTCTTCAACTACTTGGTTTCCTATCAATAATTCTGAAGAACATAATTTTTTTCTATGACTTTTGGAAATTGGCATAAAAATCTACTTTTTACACAAAGTCGGTTACGTGTTTTAATCGGGGGTCGAACATAAACATGTATAAATTCTCTAAATTCGACTCCAGTAAGTTCATATCTGCCGCAGAACTGACAAACGTTGGGGTAAACGAGTTCTGGAGTGGAGACCGCGTCTTGGTAAACGTAGTGTAGGACAACCAGGAGTGACGATCTGCGCAAGAGGACTGACTGGAGCTGGATGCGAGTAACCGAAGATCGATCAAAGTAGCGAGTATTTAGAGAGGCCTATGTCCAGCAGTAGACTACGACAGGCTGATGATGATGATGAAGTTCATAATATTTGTCCATACGAATTTCCCTGTATTTCGAGCTTGGAAGCCCTAGTTCATCACACTGCGCCGCTCTGTACTTAACAAAGCATTAAAACACTTCGGAGAGCCTAATGGTTTCGTTATTTATGTTTACAATATTAGGTAGATCTATTATTATTATGCATTGCGCATGCGATTTGAGTTTCGCAGAAATAGCTTGGCATTGGGACGTTTATAATTTACGATCTGTGGATGTGAAGGGCGCTTTACAAATTTGATATTCAGGAATTGGCAACATTTTCGATGTCCAAGTACAATAAATTTTGTTTTTTTTTTGGTAAATACTTTTAAGAAGATACCTTATATTAAAAACAAAGATACAAAAATGCCCGAGTCCCGAGGCGAAACCTCAAAGTTGAAGAGGTCTCATACAAGGGTGTAGATAGATTTAAGTATCTGGGCTGCATTATAACGGACACTAACACCAGGGAGCAAGAAATAGATACAAGGATCCAAAATGCCCTCCGTTGTAGTGCAGCTTTACACAGCGTCTTGGTGTCCAGCAAACGCTCAAAAATCCGTATCTACAAGACAGTAATACGTCCAATCTTGATGTACGGCTGTGAAGCTTAGACATTGACCCGCAAAGAAGAGACCAAACTACTCGTGGCAGAACGAAAGATCTGGAGGAAAATTCTAGGACCTATACAGACTCCTGATGGCGCCTGGAGGAGGCTAAAGAACAGGGAGCTGGAAGACCAGGTGGGCGAGCCCAACATCATTGGCGAGACTAAAGCGCATCGACTTCGCTGGCTCGGCCACCTAGAAAGAATGGGAGACGATCGTGCGGTAAAGCGAGCGTATCAGGGACGTCCTAATGGCAGAAGGCCAGTCGGCCGTCCGAGATATCGCTGGAAGGATGAGGTCGAAAAAGACTTGCGCGGACTCTCAGCAGATGACTGGCAGGAGGTGGCACAGGATCGACCAAGATGGAGGCTCTTATTATCGGAGGCCAAGACTCACTATGGGTCGGTGCGCCAACCTAGTTAGTTACCTTATATTGCCACACTCAGAGACGTCAATTAACTCAAGAAAAAAATTACACTTGAGAAAAAAAATATTGACTTTTTGTATTTACACATAAAGATTAATGCGTAATTTAGATGATGAATATTAAACTTAACTAAACTCGTCCCTTGACGACTGTGAGTAGGTACAGCAGTTAGTAATGAAGGTAAACTATCAAGTTTTTTTTTGTTTTGGCTTTTTTAATAACCCTAGGCTTGGTAGTAGTAGATAAATAATGTACTAATACTTCCTCTATTTTCACCGTTTCTTAATCTTTAATTAAGCACATCATAATTATACACATTGTATTATAATTATACTTTTTATATACCTGCTTTATTGGGCAAGACTGTTTAGTAATTTTTGTATTCGAGATAGAAAAATGTCAAAATATTTAACAAATAAAATTACTCATCAGCTATTGTGTGCAGATTCTTCACGATAGAGTATCTACATCTCTAATGCTTTCACATCTCAATCTAATTTGCATCTTATTTACAAACACAACAAGATCTCTTATCGATTGCCGCCAAATTGTAAGGGATCACAAACCTTCTGTATTCTAATTTATTTTTTTATTTACTCTTCAAATGTATGCAAATGTAAATAGCGATTGATGCTTTGTTGCGAGATTATCAGGTGAATTTTACGTCTCTTTCCGCCTGTACAATTTCGCATAAAGCCGTCTCTTTTTTCAATGGAATAATGAGAGTAATTTGTCGGTGGTCGGATTCAATTCCGCGAAGAAATTAGGCAGGTATAATAAAATTATACAGATTTACCGTAATGTTATACAAAGTCCCCTACTTTGGTGGCTTTTTTTATAATTTTATTAGCGTGGGGTGCCTTTTGTATGGTTTATAATCTGCTTAAATTACGAAACGCACACATGGTGTTTTTATAAGATTAAAGGTTGGTTGGAGATTTTTGGTTGGTATAGCACTTGCAGTGTTCTAAGTAAATTACCATCAGGTGATTCGCCTGCTTGTCTGCTACCTATTACTTAAAAAAATATTGTCAATTGTAAAGATATTAATATTACGATAGTTAACTGGTTGAAGGTTTCATAACCAAAAAAAATCTTAGTACTAAGTGTTTCATTAATAAATGCCATGTATCATGACCCTTATCGTTAAGGTCATTAAAGTGGACCTAATGGGAGGAGAGGACGAATATAATTAAAAAAAAACTACTTTCCTCGTACAGTAAAACGTCTAGTCAAATTCAATTCAACTAACACAAACTCACTTTCAATGTATTGTGTAGGCAAACAAGTTAAAAAAGGTTATTTGTTAACTATTTGATAGGTAGATACTGTTTGTTAAGCAAATATTATCGAAAACGAAAGGTGTATCAAAGGGCAATGCTATTTTTGCTGATGGTAACATTCAGCCACTGTGTATATTTGCAAACATTAGAAAAAATATTGGGAAGGGTTTATTTTCTTTGATATCTTTGAATCTTTTTCGGAAGTGCAGGTTAGTTTTGTAAATAATGTTATGATAGTAAATGGAACTGATGTAGGAAAACCAACTTAAAATAAATAACCATACCTTGATTGTATTTGTATGGTGTAAACCAATAAATATTTCCAGCATCAAAAACATGTATATATTATGTAAACAGACCGTCCCGCTCTTGTCTAATGTTAACGGGCTGTGATCATGTCGAGCAAAAGTATGTTTCAAAGTTTTCGTACATAGCTCAGTCCCACCAGGTGGACCGACGATCTGGTGAAGGTCGCGGGAGTCCATTGGATGCTTAGGACCGATCTGTGTGGAGAACTTTGGGGGAGGCCTATGTCCAGCAGTGGACGTCTATTGGCTGAAATGATGATGATGATGATGTACATAGCTCAGGCTTGTAATTACCAATCCGAATTAGGCAATCGTGACGATTAAGCATAATCCTATCATAATAGCGATGACTTGATTTCTATGACGGAGGCCTTTGCCCTGGAGTGGGACAGTATAATATCTTTACTTTACTTTTATGTAAACTGACTAATACATTCCAATAGGTATTAGTATAACAACAGGTCAATAGTATTAGTTAATTTTGTGGAACTTTAATAATTTTTATTACTTTATAGGTGGCAGACGAGCAGACGGATCAAGCGTTGTATCTAGGGCTTATTATGATCGCAGATCATTAGATAATATTATGAGAAATTATATTTGTAAATTACCATTAGCATTAGGTTCTGTAATATGTTGTGCAATAAAGAGTATCTATCTATCAATCACCATCTAATGCTCTCTGCCTAAATCTACTAATAACCCTCAAAGTAACCCACAACTCCTTGACTCTAATAAACTAACTCCAAACCCCGCTCCAGTGAATAAACAAGCTCCTTTCCCAAATAAGAAAACAATTTGCATCAAATCTATCTCCATGCGAGCGTAATAATAAAGTGCTTACAAAAAAATCCTTTGAAGTGGAACAATACCTTCAGCTAGAGATTCTCAAACTGTTCGTTTTTTATGTTATACTAGCGGCCGCCCGCGACTTTGTACGCGTGGAGTTAATTATTGACACTTACCGTCATATTTTGGACAATCCACACAATATATTTTTATAAATTGTAGCCTATGTGTTATTCTGATGTATAAGCTATATTGTGGTAAAGTTTCATTCAAATCCATTCAGTAGTTTTTACGTGAAAGAGTAACAAACATCCATACATCCATACAAACTTTCGCCTTTATAATAGTAGTAGGATATGGCAGACGTCCGCCCCTTTAACCGTGGGAGAGGCACACTTCAGCATGAATTTGCCGGCTCAACCTGAGCGTGACCATGTCCTCACAGAAGACTGGCGTAAAACAGCGCTGTGTTTCGTCGAGTCAGCAAGGGCACCGGAGGCCCAATTGGGGGGAAAGAAGTTAAAGGCTGGCAGCGCACTTGTGACTTTATTGGTGTTGCAGGTGTCTATGGGCGTATCGCCTACCATCAGGTGATTCGTCTGCTCGTCTGCTACCTATCTCATAAAAAAACGCCCGCCCCGTTTTTCTAGGGTTTAAGTACCGGGCAGGTTGGTCTAGTGGTTTAAGTAATCTCGGGATTCCAAATTGAATTCCCGGGTCGAGCAAAAGTAATGTTCCTAGTTTCTTATAAGTACATACATAGCTCGGGTGTGTCACCAATTTATTCGCATTAACTTTAGTATCCGTTATTTAGTAAGGTGAAAATGTTTGACAACCCCTGCCTTCAACCAATCCATTCAAAGGAGCGAATCACCACTCGATACTGATCCTGCTACTAAAAAAGACCTAATCTTTATCATTCAACTCTGAATCTTATTCCAACAGCGCAAAGTTCATTTGAAATGCATTTCTGTCCCTGTTGGGTTATTTACAGTGTCGCGTCTTAGAAAGGTTTGTAAGAAGCGCGAAATGAGTTTTTATTGAATTTTTCTTTTTTTCTTTAGAATGTCATTGATGTTTGGATGAGTTTTTGATTTAGAATATTAATTTTTGATTTAAAGGATTTCCGGATATTGAAATGAAATGCAATATAAGGTAGGTACCTAGATGGCACCTACTTACCTACATTTATTTATTTGCGCAATTTTAGCTTGCAAAATGTGAATTCAGTTGACTAATATACCTAATAAATAAATAAATATTGTATTTTTATTTTAATTTATTTACTGACTAACCACCTTTTTCTGCGTTGGAAAGTCACGCTTCGGCATGAATGGGCCGGTTCGATTGGAGTGGTGGCATGACGAATGATGAATACCCGGCATGAAGCAGCGCCTCGCTGTGTTTAGACGAATGAGTGAGGGTATCGAAGGCCCAATTGAGGGGAAAGGGGGTTAAAGGTTGTCAACGCACTTGTGACCACTGATGTTGCAGGTGTATGGCCGTCGGCAATCGCTTACCATTAGGTGGATCGGTCTGCCATCTATCACATAAATATTACCTTTATATTTTTAGGCTCAATTCGCTCGAACTTCATGCGAGAATAAATTAAAATCTATGGTATAAAGCTGCGATTCGTATTGAATGATAGTCTTATACATACCATATTTACTATCGCACCTTAAACTAACTTTTTATTCCAATTCAAATAACCCGACCACTTTAAAACCATCACGCAACATTGTCAAATTGAATTATTCGCATCAAACGATTGGCATCTTGAGTCGATCGTAACAGTCCTTCATCAATATATTCATTGCGATAGTTTCAAACGACCGTATTATACGCGATATCAAACTTTTATACCGTTTTCAATATAGCAAACGTTTGCGAACGCTTTTATTTCAGTTACTTTGTCAATGTTGTTTATTTTGTTTTCAGTTGGAAATGTTGAAATATTTTTGATACGTTTTCTTTATTTGCATTGAAGAGTTTATGTCAATTTATTATTCTTTCTCATGCTAGAGAGAGAGATGAGATTAATGTACCTACACATTTTTTTATTTACAATGTGTACCGGTAGACATTAATATTCCTTTAACCTAATCTTATAATTGTTCTGGACACCATTTGTTCTATGGCTTTTGGAAATTCGATTGAAAAAAATTTGATCACGTGATCTTGTATGAAATTTTTTTTTTATGCGAATTTGTATATATCATAGATTTTTCATTTATTTAAAATAGTAAGTAGACCACTTGGTTATGTCCAAGTTAATGGTATCTCTAGATACGGGCTTATTCCCGCTGATCACGCTCTCAAATATTTTCAAAGCTTTTGATGTCTAACCCGCTTTGGTGCAAAGAAGGGGTGGACAACAGCAATGTTTTTTACCCTAGTGTTTCTGTCCACGTGGGAATATGCCGAAATACCACCACCCCCATGTATGCTTTCTAATCCACCGTTCTACCATCTCTGTATTAACATCGTAAGGTCCATATAGCAGAGACAATAGAAAATCAATTGATTTTGCCTTTTAAAATGATTTTGCGTCTTGCGACGTAAAAAAAACAATATCCACAAAAATTCCACATCTCAACTCGAGCATAAAGATAATTCCACTTAATACCATATCTCTACGACATGTCATAACGGCTGTCATCTGAACACGGCCAGCAATCTTGTAAGAGCATCGTTAAAACCGCGACCGACAAATAATTTCAAAATCCGCGCGTACGATACTGACGTTTACGATTTAGAAGATAAATTAAGCCGATCGTAAAAATCGAACGTACCGTATCGACACAAAAGTATCGGCGTGTGTCGCATCACTATAAAAACGTCTGGCCGCATAAATGCGTCAAATAAAAAATATTTGACGATTAATATTTTTGTGGACGATATAGCTTGTATGGGGTTCTGTATAATATTAACCATTAATCTGATTGAGCGCCTATATGGTTCGGGAATCAATTTAAATTACCACGAGCTTAGAATCATAAGGGCCTCGTTCACCACCTACGAGTAAAGTGTCAACTAATTTACTTGTCAATTAAAGTGGGTTCGGAGAAAATTGGCCCCTGGTCCGCCTAGTTTCATTTAAATATTTTTTTCAACACAAATACCAGGGGTCAATTTTAACCCACTTTAATTGACAAGTAAATTAGTTGACACTTTACTCGTAGGTGGTGAAGGAGGCCCTAAGTGTTATTATTCTAAGACCACGAATTTAGAATATCTATCTTCTATTAGGGATCGAAAATTAGGAAGCTTATCTACCTAAACATTTTTTTACTGAAAATTAATGTGGATTATGACGGCGAAACACAGCGCAGCAGGCACTACTTTACGCCGGACTTCTGTGAGGTGACTGACTTCTGTGACCACGGCCTTACTCCAGTGGAGCCGGCCATAAACGCTTCGGCATTCATGCCGAAGCGTGGCTCTCCCACGGTTACTCTGGTCAAGCTGGCCCACACATGCCGAAGCGTGGCTCTCCCACGGTTGAAACTTATTATACTTTGCCTCTTAGTATTCTGTGCCTGAATACCTTTTAAATGTGAACGCGCGCAACATAAACTATGCAACAAATCTTAACACAGAATTTTATATTAGCATCCACCATTCCATCTTAACGAGACCATTACACAATTCGACACAGTCCAAGTACCTTGTTACTACCAGACACTAACCGGCATAGCCCATAATAAAGCCCATAAAAACATCAATTAGCGCTAAATACGTCATAACTTTCGATGCTTTTGTCACTCCGATTGGACAAGCTCGTAAAATCTTTCGTTTGCTATTGGACGTAAAAGAGAACGACGCGTGCGCATGATAAAATAATAATTGTATATTTTAACAGAATTTACTATATTTTTTTATAATATTAGCTGTAACATTGATAGTATACCTCCTTCTTCCCATCCTTCTTGACAGCCTCGAATGGCGCAGTGGCTAAGGTGATCGCCCGAATCCCGAAAGGTCCCGGGTTCGATTCCCGGTCAAGTCAATTTAGGAAACTACATTTTCTAAATATTCTTGGGTCTGGGTGTTCTGGGTTGACGCCCCCATTTAAATATCGTCACCTAGTACTCATAGTACAGGGGTTGCCCTAGTTTGAGATCAGGTTGATTGGTGTGATTATTTGGCGCATTTATTTATACTAAAAAAATTAGATTGACAGTTCCATGCTCGGTCTATCATTAGGAGACCGCGTAATCAACGATAAAATCCGAAGGAGAACTAGGGTAGTCGATGTTCGTACGCGAGTGTGTGAGCTAAAGTGGAGATGGGCAGGATACCTGGCAAGGCGCAAGGGATAGGTGGACTTTAAAGCTTACTGAATGGCAGCCAAGATTGGGACGACGCCCTGTGGGTAGACCACCTGCCCGTTGGTCTGACGATATTGTAATCATGATCAGCCTGTTGCAGTTCACTGCTGGACATAAGCCTCTCCAATATTATAATGGTAGTGGGGAAACAATGGATGAGGACCGTAAACAGTGGCGTGATAGAGAAAAGGCCTATGCTCAGCAGTGGGTAGATGTGGGCTAAAGTGATGTATAAGAATACAGAAAGTATTCTTGCTTTATTTAAATTACTGCTATTATTGTTTTAAGTCGCCAAAAATATTCAAAAAAATTGTCAAGATGTCTTGAGATCTTGGTGGAACCAAACATTGATGGCTGCGCTATATTAAATACTTAATACATTTGATCAAATTATATTATTCTCATTTTTATGTAGAGATTTCATTTACAATACTTCGGGATACTATATTGCATCAAATGACCTACTTAAATTAAAAGTGATAAAGATAATAATAAACATTTTAGAAAGCGTAAATACTTTCATTTACATAAACCTTTTTATAGCCTCAAATTCACACGTTACAAGAATGAGAAATTTTAAAGGTCGTGTTAAAAGGATCTTAAGTTCAGTTTATTTGTACCAATAAAGTTAAACATCCATTTAGTGATTAAACGAGCGAACCAATGTCAAATAATTATGTCCGTTTCAAATTGTGTTAACAGTCTTAACGGTTCGTAAAAAATTGTGTTGTGTTAGCAGAACTCAGATTGTAAAAGAAGAATAACCATTAAATTATACAATTAATTTATTTTTTATGTGATTGGTGGCAGACGAGCACATGGATCACCTGATGGTAAGCGACTAGCACCTCCCATTGACATCTGCACCACCAGTAGAATCACAAGTGCGCCGCTAACCTATAACTTAATAACGCTACCCAAAGATACTACATACTTTTCGCGGAGGAAGTCAAGGATAAAAGCTAGTTATGTATAATCTTTTCAAAAGTTAATAAAAACTTTGATGCAAAATGCTAAACTCATAAAACCTTTTGTTTAGCAAAAGCTAATATTTTCGTATTATTTCATTACACCTTTCCTTTTTACATCTCGCCTTTCCATTTCTTTTCGTCTATAAAACAAATCATTCCTAATCTTTCATTTCTGCCATAAAAAGTTGCAACGTCAAGATATTTTATACGTTTTTTATTTCGACTTTTTAAAATTTCGAATGTTAAAACAAAATGGCTACTAAGACTGCCATCTTTGGGCAACAATAAAAATTACGTTTGGAGTTACAACGGCGATATAGAGGGTGTCCTTAAGAGTTTAATTTTTATAACAAATCTTTTATTTCTCTCTTTATGTTGGGATAGTAAAAGCTGATACGGGGGGATAAAGGGAAATCATAAAACAGGTAATGTTTAAAAGGAATAATAATAAATAGGCACCACAACATAATACGTTGATAGAAACGGATCGAGTTAGTTATACATATTTCTTTTTTTAACTATAAGTAGGTAATGACAAAAAATATCTTAAATCAAGTCAAGAGTAAAAATATTCTAATAGATATTGGCTGAATTCTGTAATGTACTGGACTACTGGTGTTTATAAATATTCACAGACATGGAGATAGTAAAGTAGCCATGCATTTTGTATTACTTATTTGAAGTTACAATATTTTATTGTAAACAATTTTTTGTATTTTGTTTTTAAAATAGGTACACATACCTAGGATATTTCTAACAAAGCTCGGGTTTGTGATCACTAATCCGCATAAGCAAGCGTGGAGATAAAGTCTAATTTCATCATAGTAGCTATGACTCAAAGATGTGAAAAAAAAAATTCAAGCTTTAATATACAAAATATTTATTTATTATTCTCTATCATTATCCTTCCAATAGTCGATTTTATGTGGCACACGTGGCCTATCGCCGAAATCCATCGTTCGCTTTAACAACTGATATGAAATTCACATTTTCCATCTTCTGTTGTAAAAAGTAAAAGACCTTAAGTTTAATATCGTTTTTATTGTGCAGATTACAATAATGTTGAATGGGGTGCGGGGATGGATTTATTTATGGTCTTTTTTCTCTTTGGATTTTACCTTTTACCTTGTCTTGGCTTGCGATGATATTTTTGTTTATTATTTTGTATTTTATTAGCAAGTATGTGAAAGTAACTACGATTAAAATCGTCCTCAATTTCCTCTTTATAGTAATTAAAAAGTACTTAGTTGTAAAAGTAGTTTTATTTACATAAAATCCATACATTGGCAAAAATTACTGGAGTTGGTTCATTTCAGACTTATTTTATGCAAAAAAAAAAAGAATCTGTAATGAAAAAAAAAACTAAATTGACTTTTGCTCATGAGGCCTAGAAAGCAAACATAGTAGCTAAAATAAAATTGGTTTTGTATAAATAATTGTGTCTGAAGACCAATAAAATAATACAAACGAGTACCTTTATGATTTTTAAACTTAATCTCAGTTGACCTACCAACATATCTTAATTTCTTTTAGCTGTTTATAATGTTTCTATATTTAGCAACCCAAGATACTGTTGCAGACTGCAAAACCCATCCACCGTGACCTGTGGTCAAAAGATCCCTTATCCTTCTTTATCCCTGCTCATTCCCATGACTTAGAACAGGTGTCGACAAAGGGTTAACTTGTTCCGCATTAATATCCAATACAAGGATAATTTGGCGTTTGACGGGTTCTAGTGAGAATTGATTAATTTTGGAGCTGATATATTGATTTAGTAGTTTGTGGGAAAGTGTAAGTGACGAGTTGAAAGGGGGAGAAATAAAATTAGTTATATGGGTCTAAAGGTAGGTAACGTTCCAATTAAAAGGTAGTCTCGGTGGAAGACGAGGAGACGGATCACCTATTGGTAAGCAATTGCCGTCACCCATAGACACAAGCAACACCAGTAGAGTCACAAGTGCGCTGCCAACTTTTAACCCCCTTTCCCCGCATTGGGCCTCTCTGGTACCCCACACTCACTCGACAAAACACAGCGCAGTCGCTGCTTCACGCCGGTCTTTTGTGACGCCGTGGTATCACTCCGGTCGAGCCGGCCCGTTCATGCCGAAGCGTGGCTTTCCCACGATCGCCGGCCCATTCATGCCGAAGCGTGGCTCTCCCACGGATAAAGTATAGTACATATGTAATTAGCAGTCGAATATACAAATTTATACTTCCATAGAAGACATAACCTTTTTTTTCCATAAACCGTATCTACAATGTTTCACTCATAAACGCTACACGCATGTGCGATTTATTGTTAATAATGCTTTATGCCTCGCACATTGGCTGTTGCAATATTTTACTTACTTCGCAGCTTAAAACATTTTACAAGGGAATAAATGGATGTAGTAAACTTGTAGCTTAATATCAACTTTTGATTTGGGGACGTAAAAGGTTTCGTTTTGCGTTATATTTTTGTCGGATATTATCGAAATGTTATGGTTGAGAGTTGCTCAAACATGATGGATTCAAAATATTCTTAGCCGTAAATTCCTTTATAACCAAATGTAGGTATTATACATATAGGATCTATAATAGATCCCTTGTAGCCACATGATGCAATAAAGAATATGACTATGACTAAAGCTGAAGCATGAATTACAATGCGCGGAGTTTCGTTGAGTTAGTGAGGGTACGGGAGGCCCAATTGGGAGAAAAGGGGTTAAGGTTGCAATCGCGCTTGTGATTCTACTGATGATGCAGGTGTCTATGGGTGGCCCAATTGCTTATCATCAGGTGATCCGACGGCTCGTGTTAACAAGCAAATAAACGTTTAATTAATTGTCTTACGCTATGTGATTAACTATCATGGAACTAATTAATCTACAAGTGACAAGTCTGATCGGTTGCTTCACTATCTCAAAAAAAAAAAAAATGCGGAACAGAAGAAAATCCCCAACAAATTCTACAAAAGACGTCCTCAAAATCACCGTACAATGTAAAGCAATAACAAGAGAACAATCACAAAAGGTCCTCAGACTTTCATATCGCTCAAATGAAACGTATGAACGTAATGATATTGATATTATCTAAGAATGAGATATTGGTGGCCGACAAATAAGCACAAAAAGCTTTGAGACTATAAATCAGGGACGCTTTGCAAAATATCGTAATGAATCGAGAGCGGAGGGAAAAGTTAAGGGGAAGCTGTTTCGGTAACGACTTGCTTGACAGCGAAACAGGAATAAAACATTGGCTTGCATCAAATATTTAGCAAGTTCAGTATTCAATAATAAGAGGTAGGTATAATAATTATGGTACAAAATTTTTGACTGTGCAATATTTTTTAACTATTAACTAACTAAAGGTAACTATTAAATTTCATATTTCTTGTCAGTAAAATTCATTATTTAGAACCAATATTAGCAACAGATAAATAAATCTAAAGTAAAAATATTCATAACCAATTCATGTTTGATAAAAACTTACTTCTTAAAACCACGAACACCATTTTCGAGTGACAAAAAATAACAAAAAAAAATGTAAGCAGTAAAAATTGTGGAAAGTCTGGTAGGTATAATAATTATGGTACAAAATTTTTGACTGTGTAACATTTAAAAAAAAATTAAACATAAGATACCTATAAATATACTTTATTGCACAAAAATCACAATATTTAAGAACTAGACATTACAGAAATTTAGTTCATGTTGAAGCTACACGATTGTTCATTATTTACTTTATGGAAGAACATTTTTTGAAAACATATCCTTTAGAAACTCTTCGCCTTAACAAAGCACACCTTTAAGAAAAAAACACCGTCTCCAAATATGAGTGAGACTCTGTAATTCAGCGAAAAGGAATAAAGATAAAAAGGCGGCCATTGAGATTTCCCTCGCGGATTCCTGTTTTTATTACTAGGCGCTCATCTGATAAGTGAAGCGAGGGATTGTATGAATTTCAATTCGGTTATGGAGTTTAATTATAAATATTTTCTTGACAAAATGTTTGAAAAGAAAAAACTGTCCCTTTTGGTCGCGGAAAATACAGGGCAAGTTTGCAAATTAATGAAATGAAAAATTTGCAGAAGTAGAACTTTAAACTGATGAACTAGGTATTCAAAAATTTTAAGCGTACTCAAGAAATAAAGTAAATCATGAGAAACTTGAACTAAAAAAATATTAATTAAGATCCAATAGTAAATGAATTCGAGAAGAGAATGGGAAGATAGTGATTACGAGAAGAAGAAGAGATTACTGGAAAATACGGGAGTCAAACTCGGGTTAAAGATAGAGATCTATTTATGCTAAAGATATCTCACAATCGTGCGTCATTTCGAGCATTTGTACGTAGTGTCCCTACTGCTTTAGCGTATGTATCTTGTCGTATCGTAGCTTCAGCCTTTCCCTCCCAAATTTCCATTAATTAATATACCATCTCACGTCCGCATTTCCACGAGTGCTCTCAGTCCTAAGATCAGTGACACCACTTGGCGTTTTAGCATAAATAAGAAAAAAGATTAACGCGAAAAAGTCAAAAAATCTCGCATCCACTCCGAGTTAATGAGGGTACGGGAGGCCCAATTGGGAGAAAAGGGGTTAAGGTTGCAATCGCGCTTGTGATTCTACTGATGATGCAGGTGTCTATGGGTGGCCCAATCGCTTATCATCAGGTGATCCGACGGCTCGTGTGCCACCTGATCACTATAACCCCGAAATTATTCGTTAACAAGCAAATAAACGTTTAATTAATTGTCTTACGCTATGTGATTAACTATCATGGAACTAATTAATCTACAAGTGACAAGTCTGATCGGTTGCTTCACTATCTCAAAAAAAATCTGCGGCAACAGAAGAAAATCCCCAACAAATTCTACAAAAGACGTCCTCAAAATCACCGTACAATGTAAAGCAATAACAAGAGAACAATCACAAAAGGTCCTCAGACTTTCATATCGCTCAAATGAAACGTATGAACGTAATGATATTGATATTATCTAAGAATGAGATATTGGTGCCGACAAATAAGCACAAAAGCTTTGAGAATATAAATCAGGACGCTTTGCAAATATCGTAATGAAATCGAGAGCGGAGGAAAAGTTAAGGGGAAGCTGTTTCGGTAACGACTTGCTTGACAGCGAAACAGGAATAAAACATTGGCTTGCATCAAATATTTAGCAAGTTTCAGTATTCAATAATAAGATTTAATAAAGTAGATAACTATTAAATTTCATATTTATCGTAAGTAAAAATCATTATTTTGAACTAATATTAGCAACAGAGAAATAAATCTAAAGTAAAAAATATTCATAACCGATTCATTGTTTGATAAAAACTTACTTTTACAACCACGAACACCATTTTGGAATGACAAAAAATAACAAAAAAAAATGTAAGCAGTAAAAATTATGGAAAGTATGGTAGGTATAATAATTATGGTACAAAATTTTTGACTGTGTAACATTTAAAAAAAAATTAAACATAAGATACCTATAAATATACTTTATTGCACAAAAATCACAACTTACTTAAGACCTAGACATTACAGAAATTGAGTACATGTAGAAGCTACACGATTGTTCATTATTGACTTTATGAAAGAAATTTTTTTGAAAACATATCCTTTAGGAACTCTTCGCCTTAACAAAGCACACCTTTAAGAAAAAACACCGTCTCCAAATATGAGTGAGACTCTGTAATTCAGCGAAAAGGAATAAAGATAAAAAGGCGGCCATTGAGATTTCCCTCGCGGATTCCTGTTTTTATTACTAGGCGCTCATCTGATAAGTGAAGCGAGGGATTGTATGAATTTCAATTCGGTTATGGAGTTTAATTATAAATATTTTCTTGACAAAATGTTTGCAAAGAAAAAACTGTTCTTTTTGGTCGCGGAAAATACGGGGCAAAATTGCAAATTTTGACAAAATGACCAACTTGCAGAAGTAGAACTTTAGTCTGATATGCTAGGTATAAAAAATTAAAGCGTACTCAAAAAATTAAGCAAATGATGAGAAATTAAGATCCAATGGTAAATGAATTCGGGAAGGGAAGAAAGATAGAGATTACTGGAAGATACGGGAGTCAAACTATCTAAAGATATTCTATTTATGCTAAAGATATCTCACAATCCGTGTAACGCGCGTGCGTGCGTCATTTTGAGCATTTGTACGTAATCCCTATCTGCTTTAGCGTATGTATCTACTGTCATATCGTAGCTTCAGCCTTTCCCTCCCAAATTTCCATTAATTAATATACCATCTCACGTCCGCATTTCCACGAGTGCTCTCAGTCCTAAGATCAGTGACACCACTTGGCGTTTTAGCATAAATAAGAAAAAAGATTAACGCGAAAAAGTCAAAAAATCTCGCATCCACTCCGAGTTAATGATACGGCACGGTGAGTGGCGAGAAACAAAGGTTCGGGACTCGTTTACACCGTAACAAATAAAATATAATCTGAAAATTTGTGCGGAAATCGTGGAAATATTTGTGAAACCAAAACCATTAAAATCTTCTTACTTTGTTTAGTAATTCTGAAGAAAACTTAGTATTTAAACTGATTATTCTTCTTCTACTATATTTAATTCATTGATTTCTATTATAATTCTGCTCTCGTGAAAAAGAATAAGTATGTATCATAAGTGAAAAATGATACTCATTATTTCAAAAAATATCTTGGGATTTTTAAACGAAATCATCGTTCAAAAATTTCTTACGCACATCTTATTAACGATCTGGATTACAAAAACAAAATAGTATAACAGGTATGATCAAAATTATTCTGAAAAGTGGCCACTTTTGATTACAGTTTGGGTTAAATCTATACTCTAGGAACATAAAAAAGAGTACATTTCAGAGAGTTTGTGAAATAAATATCATAAATTAACAACAGTAAATAAAATTTATTGACGTTGCTAGTGAGTACGATGCCTGTAACCGGACGTTAGCCAAATCACCAAGTCCCTACTCACATTTTTCTAGATGTACGGTGGCCAGCACATCAAGTTACTACAATCTGTCAAATTTATTCAATCGAACCTCACTTTTATGTCAAACGTGTTGGTTCAATATCAACTGAGGAAATTTGACAGATTGTAGTAACTTGATGTGCTGGCCACTGTACATCGGTGTGATCGTCACCCCCAAAACCCAAGGTTTGCGCTTGAGACTCGGGAGTTGTCTCGATGCTTTGCTCCTCTATTTTCGATCCTCTTGCGTCTGGCGCGGCATCCGGCACTCCTCAACATCGACTCCACTCCGCTCCACGGTTTTTATCTTATTTCACTCCGTGTTCCTTGAGTCTTTTGTCAAGGTCTTTAGAGGTTTTTAAGTATGCAAGACTTAGAAATATGTAAAATTCGCAAAGCTTGCTGAACTCGTTGAAAATATACTATGTTGTATTCATGGCAACGAGTAATTAAGTTTCAAGTCTAGCAAAGGCAGTATTCCGTAATAAAACTATCATATCTATGCATATTTAATGTGTTTTGTGACAGGAGACTAATTATAGGTCACAATTAGATACCGCTGATTTTAATAATTGCTCCCAAGAGGTAGGGATTGCTAGGGATACCTATTTATTTAGGTCCGCCAACAGCACGTCATCAAGAAATAATAATTCACATATTCATCACAGCATTAGGGAGTATACGTCACATAACTGCATTCTGCTAAGTATTTTGTGAAGACAGGCAATATTGAAAAATATAGTGTGATAAGTATAGTTCTTTTCTATTAATTAGAATTAATAATAATTTTATTTTACTAAGAGACAATATTTATGGGGAACCCAATGTTTACACACAGAACATAATTATACTGGGCAAAAATTAAACTAGAAAAATGAAGCATATGATATAAACATCAAGAAAGTAAATTTTTATGTACAAAGGAAATTGAAACATGATACAGATAAACAGAGAGACATAAAAACTCAAAACAGCTCAGCAATACACCTGTCTTCTCTAAATAAAACCCGCATATCTATACCAGAATGGGGTCCCAAGATAAGGGATTAAAAAGAAAATGCCATCCTATTGTAGGATCACCCACTGCTCAACATAACTCCCTTCAATTCTGAACCCTATTCTTTTGAAAATAAAGACAGAAACATAAAAAGAGAGATCTCCAGAGCAATCAACCGGGAAAACGGAACGACACGGTAAGAAAAAGGTATTATGAAAAAAGTAAAACATGTTAAAGAAGGGGCGTCTGAGACTGTAATGGAGATTTTGCAAGTGGTTGGTTGTATGAATGTATGGAATAATTGCTTGAGGCGAATGACATGAGGAAGGTTATTTCAATGTAACTTAGATATTGCTTGTAATACTTTTTGCTAGAAACTCTTGTGTGGTGTTATGTGTAGAATTTTACTGAAACAGGAGGATATATTTTAATCAAATGAGTACATCATAAAGACCGCAAAGAGTGTGTATTTTGTAAGAATCCGAAATAAACAGTTTTGTATTTTTTTTAGAATTAGAATTTTGAATTTTAATTTAGAGTTAGAATTTTTAAATAGTTTAATATAAAAAATAAAAAAGGTGTTACACTGGTGTTGGGGGGGTCTATGGGCGGCACCATTTACTTACTAGCAGGTGATCTGTCTTCTCGTCTGCCACCTATCAGATGAAAAAGAAACCTACGTACATTGTATTATATGTCCTGTGTTCTTGGTTTACCGTTTTGCTGCCCTAATCGAATTATTACTACAGGATGAGGACCCAAATCTCCATCTCCATCATTTTCCTCAAAAATATTTAAAAGCACTTTAACAAAAGGATCGTTTTTTCTTTACTCTCCAAGACCCAGTCCATAACAAATATTAAATCCGTATAAACACTTACGAATATTAAATGCGTGGAAAATTACAAGAGGCATTTTCCATCCGTGTAATCTTTTACGTTTTGTCATCCGTCAAAATGTATTTTCCTCTCTAGAGGGCTCTGTACCTTTTTGTCAAGTGTCACCGGGTTGTTCAAAAAAGGATCTTTTTTTTCTTTTCACGGGTTTTCTTTAGAGTATCTTGTTCGCTTCGGTGTCATTAATATTTATAAAAGATGATCTGAGATGGACGGTGGGTGAATTTTGGGTTCATTTGATGGTATGATGAAGTATATGATGTAGATAGATAATGTAATAGCAATTTTCTGCATAAAATAAAACACTGTGTGGCTGACATTTTATATTAATTTTGTTAAAAAAAAAAAAACTACATATTATGTGGCTTGTGTGTCGCTAAGCAGTCACATCTGGAACAATGTTTGTTCCACGACTTTTGGAAATTCATCGAAAAAATTTTCGACTCCTTCGACTTGATTCGATCCTATTAAAATAAGTCTGGTGACAAATTCGTATAAAAAATATTTTATGTGAATTTTCAAAAGTCTCATAAACTTAGGGGATTCAAATGATGTTAATTTTACCTACGAATTACTAAATTACAAATTATGAATTTGACTTAACGTTTAAGAGCTTTAAAAGAAAAATGTAGAACAGTTATTTTTTCGTTTATTTCCTATTAACCATCAAAATTTCCTTACAGAACCTAATTGCGTTGTGCATTTAGTAAGTAGTTTAAAGGATATTATTTAAAGCTTTACACATCTGCTTATTATCTTCACAACAACAAGAAGATTTCCTCCCCCCAAACATGAAATCCGAACTAATACTATTTTCGTATCATATTTCGCAACCACTTATTAATAAATCACTTAATTTACTAACAAGTGGATGCAACTGTGTCATACTCATTTGTATTATGAGGCGTTTACACTGTTCAATCATTTCAGACACTTTTATCATAACGTCGTAAGACCGAAAAGCCTTAAAAGGCATAAAACAATGATTTTCATTGTATCTGCTGTCTGGGCCTTACGACAATAAAGGAAATGTAACTACTAGATTCTAGTACTAGATCTAGAAGATTACTTTAAAGATACCAACGAACTACTACTAGTTCTCATAGTACAGGGGTTGCCCTAGTTTGAGACCAGGTTGATTGGTGTGATTGTCTAGCGCATTTATTTATTTTTAGCTACCGAAAGGTTTCACAATGTATTTTTTACTACGTTATTTAGGGCATGTAACCTGGATTTTATTTGTATGGAAAAAACCCAAAATTCCGGTTTTTTCGGGTTTTCTCTTGCTAAAAAAACTGGTAAACAATTTTATTCTAGGAACCTACACAATACATTATTAATTCTTAAAATTGAATTTAAAGTTGAAGGAGAGTAGATGAATTAGTAATTGAAAATATGGCAACTTGTACTTACGGCTTTTTTTTAAAGCTATTGCTAATACTCAATTGAGTATTTTCTCATCATTTACCTTAGAATTATTTTACCAAAAAAATTGAGCAGTGGGGTCTAAGGTTATAAGTAAATTCTGGATAGCAAAAATTAAGTCTTGAATCAAAATAAGAGTGGGTCACTAGTCACCATAATAAATCAGCTCACAAAATCGACCCTTGTAAATACCTTTTCTACTCTTGTCATTATTTAATTAGAAAAGGGTTCAAGTAGCTATTGCGTGTTCCATACATGTTTGTATGGACTCCCGCTGTGATTCAGATAGTCGAGAATAGAACATGTTGGGCTGCAATAAGGTATGTTTACTGCACTGGTATAGTGGGGGGAGGGGTGTACCTAATTGGCTTATATTTCTTTTGATTGGGCAGATGCGCGGAGATGTTGTTATGAAGATATGCACTATGTCTAAGTATAACAATGAGTTTATTAAGAACTGAGCCTTTCCCTTTCCCCCAAATTGGGTATCCACTATCCTTTCTCACTCATTCTCCATCTCGGGGTCGAGCAAAAGTTTGTCTCAGTTTTTCAGAACATAGCCCGGGTTTTTGATCACCAATCCGCATTAGGCAAGCGTGGTCAATAGCAATGACTTAAAGTCTATGATGGAGGCTGTGCCCTTCTGTCGCCGCCGCCGGTCCATTCATGCCGAAGCGTGGCTCTCCTACGGTAAAAACGTAATGTAGGCAGTCATTCTTCTGCCCCATAATTATTTTGTGCTATCACGGCGTTAGTAAAACCGAAATCCGCTCCAAAACCGGAATATTAGATGTAGGTGAAAAGACCGCTAAATTAAAATGGGATTGGGCAGGACACGTGTGCAGAATGCACCCGGCAAGATGGACCAAAATCGTCATGCAAGGGCAGCCTGCAGATGGCCGTCGCCTAAGAGGCAGGCATAAGAAAAGATGGCGTGACGATTTGGATCAACACTCCCGTAACTGGGAAATAACGGCAGCGAACAGGCGCCAGTGGAAGACCGTAGGGGAGACCATTGCCCAACAGTAAGATCAAGCAAGCTAAAAAAAAATCCTACATCCACTATGCGTATCGTTGTATTCCTCAAATGACTTATCCCTCATCAAGTTCACATTTCACGCGACCCCAACATCATGCTGCGAGTAGCTGCGCGCAGTAAAAGCGTGTTGTTTCAGCTTGCGCCTGCGCAGCTTTGTTACACAAATACATTGCACACGGTGCAAGGTCGGGATTGAGAAGAAAAGGATACTAACTTGAAAATTAGGTGGGTTAGATTTAAATGGCAGAATAAATAAAATAAAATAAATAAATTGAGACAACATCACATACATTGTCCTGGTCACAAACTAAGGTTTTCCCTTGTGCTATGGAAACCAGAAACAACGAAGGAACCACAAACACCCAGACCCAACACAAATATCTGTTTCATCAACAAACATTTGTGTTAAGAATAGAATAGAATATCTTTATTTACGAGAAACACGGTTATCAGTCCATACTAATACACACTTTACCGTTTATAATATGAGTATTAGTATGGAGTATGGATTATATAAACATGTTGCCGCTTGTTATTTGTTCAGAGAGCACGAGAATTGGTCTCCTTTTCGCCTTCTATGTCGTGTATACTTCATGGAACGCATAGACCAATAGGAGAACAAGATAAGAAATGTCGACTTGTAATCTGTTGTTCTATTGGTTGTGCGCTCCATGAAGTCGACTCGACATAGAAGGCGAAAACCAAGAATTGGGGGCCATCATCTATCGAAGCCTCTCTGTCTATCTACACTTCTGCAGTAGCCAACCAATGAAATTTTCCATAGTAAAACGAGATAAAAGAAATCATGTATACCCACCCCAAGTCCGTATCGAATCATCATTTATTACATCTCCGTCCACGGCGTTAACGAACTTTATTACGCCGCGTAAACCGGAGTGACTCACGGTGACTCGGATTGTGTCAAATACAGGGTTGTCAAAGCGTAACGATATCTTTATTATCGTCGAATGATAGCAGACTAACTTTTAGTTGGCGTTTAGTAAAATAACTTTAATGTCAATATATATAAGTAAGATTTTTCAGAAAGTAATAAAGCATTTAACATTTTTGTAGGTGGCGGACAACCAGACGGAGCGGATTTTTTTATTTTCTTAAATTTGCAACATCTAATCTCCTGTAAATTTTTCAGTCAAATTATTGCTAAGTATTGTGAGGTCGTCTGTTATATTTTAACTATTTAATCGCATTTATTATAGTTGTTTTAGCATTTATTTAGTTTTAATTATTCAGACTCGAGTGTTATTTTTTCGGCTCCATATCTAAAGTTTGTCCACCTATACAAAGTGTCAAGAGGTTTAACATCGATGAGACAACCCTAATAAATCCATCCAATAATGCGTAAATCCGTCTCTCAACGCCCCTCCATGTTTTGTGGGTAATTAATTTGGCACTAAATACTGTAAGTTTTATTTTACGCCAAAGCTACTGAGAAATAATACTATTAAATGCCGATGGTGGGATGATGGAAGAGGCTGCGGTTGTATGGAGTAAGATGGGATGAATAACGTGGGATGCCACGCTTTGGCATGAACGGACCGGTTCTACCGGGATGATACCACAGCCTCAAACAACATCTGATCTGGTCTGTTGCGGATGCCCATGGACAATGGCAATCGTTTACCATCAGGTGATCCACCTGCTCATCTGCCACAAACTTAATTATCTACGTAAAAAAAATTTACTGTTATCAAATATTTTTTTATGTGATAAGTAGCAGACGAGCAGGCGGATCACCTGATGGTAAGCAATTGCCGCCGCCCATGGACACTTGCAACACCAGTGGGGTCACAAGTGCGCTACCAACCTTTGCCAATTTGGAAAACTACTACATATATAAATAGTCCTAGAGGCTGCCAACAAACAATTTGAAGATCATAAACCATTTTCATTTTTCAACACCAATCAACTTCAACAACATATCCAGTCAAAACATCAACTCAAATCTTTATTTACATGAAAAATGAACCGTCACAGCTTCAGTGTCCCATTTACGTCCATAACAATACGATAATTAACTATTTTTATCTAAAACTAATGTGTTACAGTCGCCTCCTGTTGCGTAAAAGTTCCTCTTTTGGCCAGAAATAACGATTTGAAACTCATGCGCAGTTCCAATTGTTATGACATTTCGTAACAGTTCTGATGGTTGTAAAAATAAATGTACCTATTCCGTTACTTATCTGTAGTTTGTTTTCTTTGTCTAATAATTTGTTTCGGTGTTACCAAACAAAAGTGGTAAATAACGTAAGTGTTTGACATACGTCAATCGATATTATAGGTAGGTACCTACTCAATTCTCTAAAGTCGACTAATCGATTCTATGATAGCTTGATCGTAGTAGACTTTGTTTTATATGAGTGAGTGGGTTATTTGCTTACCATACTTTAGAGTGGAGTGCTATGTCATACAGTGTGTACTTGTAGACATTAACATTCGGACTATAACCACGCTTTCTTCCGAACAACATTTATCTAAGAATTGTAGAAATTCGCATAAAAAAAACTATTTTTCGTTCAATGTAATTTTACATTAGGAGTTGGGAAATATTCTACAACTTTTTTAAAGTTGTATAACAAAATGTTGTTTGAAATTGTTAATATAAAGCGTGGTTAAATAGATGTAAATGTCCAATAAGACACCCTGTTGGGTGGCAGTATCTATGTGATATGGAAATTAAACTAAAAAAACGGTAATTATTAATTTATGCCCGTATTAATTAAATATCTTATGTCACAGGAAGCACCAAACATAGTGACACACTACCGTTAAATTGTTACCCAGAACGACTACTTACATCTCTGGCTCCTTGCCAAGGTGCGTACGCGCACCGCTAGTAAACGCTGTCCTACGGCCGTTGAATGATAAACTGATGGATTTCGAGCTTCCGCGTAGTGAAAATAAATAAATGCGTTTATAAACTGTATTGCGCAGTTAGGTAAGAAAACAGACGAATTATATTTCAGAATCACTAGCCTTCTCTTTTTGATAATGTTCTTTACCTGTATAGGTATTATTTCCAGCGATAAGTCTGCCTAATTGTTCACTGATTATTTTATATTTAGCGAAACTTAGATTATTTATGGCACTAAAACAGATTAAGCGGTATCATCACTTGTAGCGATTTCTTCTCCAAAGTTTTAGGTTGATGAAAGAAAAACATCATGTTAAAATAGATTAAGATATTTATTTTTTTCTTTTTATAATTGATAGGTGGCAGACAAGCTGACGGACCGATCTACCGGTTCTTTTGCCACCACAAGTGTTTTTTTGCCCTTCCCCCTAAATTTTGGTTCACACTTCAGTTTTCTGTGAGGTCATGGTATCTTTTGTCAAGCCGGCAAATACATGCTGAACCATACAGCTCTCCCATGGGCAACCGTTAACTATCCAAAAGTCCACTCCATACAACAAGCCAAGTCTATAACCCCATAATATCCATTCAAAATTTTATTCCTTCATAAACTGGTATCTATTTGAAGCCATTCCTGTCAGCACATTTTATTTTACTACAGTATTAACAATATAATTGTTATTTGTCCCTCCGACTATAAATTAGGCAGTTACTACTAACGCCTGTTCGTTTTGAATAGCAATTTGTTGACTGAGTGCGTAATTTTATGTTGCCTTTTTAAATTGGAAGGACTTTATTGGAGAATACTCGTAAAGGTTATTTTTGTATCTTATAGTTTTTTTTTCGTTTTTTGGGTGACATTTTTGTTTGATGAATATTAATTTATAATAGCATTAGGTATGTTATAAATAAATATTAGGTATAGATAACTGTTGAAGCAGTGAATTGAATCAATTACTTACTAGGTAATTTATAGAAAGTCAAGGTAAGTCTTAGAAGTATTTTTGCACTAGTGTTGTCGAACTACCAAGAGTTTTACTGTCGATATTTCCGACAACAGTAGTAACTTTCGCAATAGTATCGATAGGTAAATTTGCGCAATAGTAGGTAGGTACTAATTAATAATGCCAATATTATCGATAGTTAAACTCCGATAGGTACTATTTCAATTACTAACAGGATCGAATTTTATCAAAACAGAGTCGGTTATTGATGACATCGATTATTTTGCCTGTTTCTTTTAGAAATCACAATACTATCAATCGTATCGGATGTTAGCCATCAATAGCCAACACTATTTTTGCACCTACAAATATGAAGTCAACCACAATAGTGAGTGATGTTATGAATAAACAAAATAAGTATATTATAATTACTATTTATTCATTGGAACATCTGTTTGCGGTTACAAATTCACTGTTGCGCAATAAATATTGATATAAAAGTAGGTAAACATCGTATTTATAGTGAATAAGAATAACGTTCAATTGAATTGATCTATACCAGGAACAAAACTACGACTCAAAGTGTTTTTCGGCTAGCTTTGAATATTAAGATGAATAAAGTAAATTAATTAGGTACAGATTATTTATCAGCCTTATAATTAAGTATTACTTACTGGTCCCACTGAAGTTCTAAGGCATCATAGAAATCGAGTCTTCGGTTTTAGGATGGAATTAGGCCTAATCACCACGCTTGCTTTAGGAATTGTGATCAACACGAGCTGTATTGTATTTAAATAACTTTTGAAAAATATTTTTAAAGTTTTTTTTTATGATAGGTGCCGACGTATAGACGAGCCGACGGATCTCCTGATGGACACCTGCAACACCTGTGGTGTCACAAGTAAGCTGCTTACCTTTTAACCCCCTTCCCCTGGATCGGGCTTCCGGCACAGAATACTTAATAGTACAAGGTACAGAAGACCCACTTCTAAAAACCGTTTATGGAAATAAAGACTCAGACTACTATAATCTAACGTTGAAATTCCGACCGCTCTGCGTTCAATGCCTACCATTATTCATACCTAGAAGTGCGTTCTCTTTCTATCGCAAGCAACTGTAGCGCGTGCGTCGCCGCTCGTTCGTGATTTTCTACTAATTTTCCCCTCCGGAGGGGACGCCGCATGTACTTGCAAGTTCGACACCTACACGCGGAGTGGGACAGGCCTGCTTCCGGTAACCTCACTCACGCAGCGAAACACAGCGCATGCACTGCTTCACGCCGGTTTTCTGTGAGGACGTGGATTTTGATAACATAGTTAGCAACTAGCAACCTAAGCGTTTTTAAAATTTTGTCAAAAACCACCCAGTTTGAGTTCTCTTCTTTAAAGTCATGTCATATCAACTCGGGAACACCTATGGCAGCTGCTTCGGTCTTTTCTGTAAAAGACATAGAACTATTCTTACCACATCAGCGTCGATCCCATCAGCGACGTCCGTCCCTCCCTTATCCCTCCAATGTTTCTCGCTGGTCACCGAGAACGTGAAGGCTCGCTCCCTCCGAGGACTGAGGAGGACCCCGGCTGGTGTCCTTGGGCTCCCATAACTATAAAAAAAAAATATAGTTAAATTTCAAAATATAAAAAAGTTAAAGTAAAGTATTAGCTTAAATGGGATTGGGCCGGTCACGTCAGTCGCATGCCAGACGAGCTTTGGGCCAAAATAGCCACAAAGTGGATGCCCCAAAATGTAAAACGTCCTCGCGGCAGACCGAGGCAACGATGGCGTGATAAGCTAGACGCTTTTCAAAAAGACTGGTCTACCGTAGCCCAGGACCGGAGTAGGTGGGAAAAGGGTAGGGAGGCCTTTGCTCTGCAGTGGGACATTACGGGCTCATAATAATAATAATAATATAATACATATAATAAAAATGTAAAAAAGCTGTGTCTGTACATTGAAGATATTTATCTCAAAATAACTTAGGACGACTAAAAAACAGTAACAGAACATGAATCAATGATTTTTAAAATTTTTGTCTGTCTGTTTGTCTGTTTGTCTGTTTGTCTGTTTGTTCGCGCTAATCTCGGAAACTACTGAACCGATTCGAATGAAACTTTTTTCATTGTATAGCTGTAACATCAGGGCAACTTATAGGATATATTTTATTTTGAAGACCAGGCTCCTTGATGTAGAACCACAACAGCCCAGCAAAACTATAAGAGGTAGGTCAATGGCACCTTAAGAAAAGTTGTTTAGATTGATGAGCATTTTATGATGCCATGAAAAAATCAAAGATCATGGAACACCTGGTGAAGAACTCTAAGAGCCCAGCTACACCATAACAAATATGGAATGAAATGGAATGCAAAATTGTCTAATGTGATGAGCATTTTTGGATGAGATCCGATAAGGAAGGATATTTCGAACCTAAAGGGGGTTCCAAGTTAGGTGATGGGACTATGTGATTCCTTGGCCCAATCTACTATTTAAATAATAACCTTTAAGTCAAGAGTCATAAAGTTCACGCAAACGAAGTTGCGGGCGGCCACTATAAATAATATATAAATAAAGTATTAGCACAAAATAATTACACACAGAAAGGAGGCTGCCCACTAAGAGCTTAAAACGTCTCATGTACTCACGCATGCGCACTAACGGGGTAATACGCCTTTTCGACCACATTAATCATAGCCTATGACATAAGATTGTCGAACTGTCGAGGTCTGTGGTAGAGGCCGCGCGCTTATGTACTCATGCCGGGCAACCTTAGCATATTATGTCAACGAACTCTTTTAAATTCAAAATCAGGCTGAGTCTAACTTCTGTGTGTAATTATTTTGTGGTATCAGCCTGTATAAAGTCCCATTGCAGGGCAATTTTAATGCCTAGGCATTCTATACAATGCCGGATTATACACATTGTCTATAACATATAGACTGGATGCGTCTAGCCGAAGATAGAGGCCTATGTCCAGCAGTGGACTGAGACAGCTGATGATGATGTGTACCAATATCAATGCAATGTAATAGGTAGCAGACGAGCAGGCGGATCACCTGATGGTAAGCAATTGCCGCCGCTCATGGACTGGACACCTGCAACACCAATAGAGTCACAAGTGCGCTGCGAACCTTTCATCCCCTTCCCTGAGTCGCTTGTGCTGTGGTGTTTCACGCCCCATTTGGGGAGAAGTGACATTGAGATGGGCTAAAGACACAGACTTTGTAGGGAGTGAAATAACGCACCGGGGAAAGAGCCCTTAGCAAGTACCTGGTGAGCGTCTCCCAAGATTCGGTCCGTATGCCGAGACGGTAGGAATTACCATGGGCTGGTGGAGGGACCTGTGTCTAGCCGTCAAGAGACGGATCGACCAGGGGGGCCAAGAGTGACAAGAGAAACATAGTTTTTGTCCCTTACCCAAATATCTCCAGATTCCTCGTAGAGAATGGATCGTTTCCATTATCAGTCCTCGGGCTGACGAAGACGTCGTCCTCCAGGTCTGAGTCCAGAGCGAGGGTGAGAGGGGGGGAGGAGGCCGACCGCCTGCAGTGCTGCGGCTGGCTCTGGGGGGGCGTCGCGTCGGATTCCGAGTATGGCCGGTCTGTGGAAGAAAGGCACTCTTAGTATACAAGTACATTTTTTTTTATGTGATAGGTAGCAGACGAGCAGGCGGATCACCTGATGGTAAGCAATTGCCGCCGCTCATGGACACCTGCAACACCAGTGGAGTTACAAGTGCGCTGCCAACCCTTTCCCTCCCCGGGTGGGCCTCCGGTATTCTTGTATTTTTGACATCTATAAGTACCAGGTGACTATTATTAACTGGGGGCGTCAACTCAGAACACCCAGACAACGAAACGTCCCGGGTTCGATTCCCGGTCAAGTCAGTTCAGGAAACTCCATTTTCTAAGTTTTCTTGGGCCTAGGTGTTCTGGGTTGGGTTGCCCTAGTTTGAGACCAGGTATTAGCCTGATAACAATAGTGGTGTGATTGTCTGGCGCATTTTATTTATGCATTTTTGTATTTTTTAGTGAGGAACGCTACTTTACGCCAGTCTTATGTGAGGTCGTGGTATCACTCCGGTCGAGCTGGTCCATTCATGCCAAAGCGTGGCTCTCCCGCGATGAAATTATACATTCCCATATTCCGTTTATGCCAAAGTTTCTGTTCTAGTCACAAACATGGCCCGTCAGTCGCATGGCCCAGTTATAGACCAGATGATTTGCGAGCAAAGTCGGGCGAATTAACGTTGAAGGCCATTCACAATTCCACATTATAATTCTGCTAACTGTTTAGTAAATTGTATCATGATAGCATGATGCAACTCTCTTGCGCAAAATGACAACTAACTGACGTTGTTTGGATAATATTCTGTACTTATTATGTTGGTTACTGCAATACAAAAGGCATTGATGTTGATTCTTCTGGAATTGCAATTTATTAACTAAATCGAATGCCCTAACAACTAGGATTTAATAAAAAAATGTGATCATGTGACTGAAAACATACAACACAGCAACTCTGTAAACTTAAATTTATTTGTTTTACCCCATTATAAAGATTATCTCTTCCACCCAAAGACTACTTAAAATACTTAAATACATATATTACATTCAGATACTGAACAAACACAAGTGTTCATCACACGAATGTTTGCCCAGGGTGAGGATCGAACCCACAACCTTCGACGTATGAGGCAGGGTCACTACCAAATGCGCCATCTGGCCAGTAAAATTAATGAAAACTTTTTGCTTCAAACATAATACATTAACTGATATCCTTAAATAGTTGCATTCTTTTCTTTTTCGCTTTCATCATCAGGTAGTTTTTTCATTATCTCATTATGTTTGAAGCAAAAAGTTTTCATTAATTTTACTGGCCAGATGGCGCATTTGGTAGTGACCCTGCCTCATACGTCGAAGGTTGTGGGTTCGGTCCTCACCCTGGACAAACATTCGTGTGATGAACACTTGTGTTTGTTCAGTATGCAACAGCAATGTAAGTATAATAGCGGAAGGTTGGTAATAGGCCACATTATAAAACGCTTTGGCAAAGTGCGCAAACGCATCTCCACGTCACTGATACCGCAATGTCCTGTAATGACATGTTTTGTGCCAATGACGACTGACTGGACAGAGGAATCAAAAGTCGTTCAACTGGATGTGGAGGAACAGTTACTTATAATGCTTGGTCTCTATCTCAAATAGGCTTCTTCGCTAGGAAATAGTAGTAAGTAAAATATAAAGAGCCATAAAGAGGCAAAAAAATCTTCCAATGTCACAGGTACGAGAATAGACTCCCTATTCTCATACACGCAATATTTGAAGATTTCGTATTCGTATTAAAAAATATATGTAAGTCCACAATTTCTTTTTCGACTTCACTATTGAAACTACGAGAATATACCTCGCAACTTGCAAATTACCTACGAAAATCTCATAGCCATTTGCCTCTGACCACAATTGAAATACCCAAAGCTTCCTCAACAAAGTAACAAGAATTACAATGGACCGCACAATCCTGAACACCAGCAAGAAATACGTTAAAATAAACAATAATAGACGGGGATATTGTAAATGGCGTAAGCTAGGGACACCTGTGTTACGCGCCGTGTGCCCGGGAAAAAAACGAGCTTCGACCTATCAGTGCATCGGGGAAGGATTGTGTGGACAAGACCGTATGGATAAACGTGTTTTAGTAATCAACAGAAGATTCACAATGTTTGTTGTAAGGTAGCCATTTAGTAGTTAAAGTAGACTTAGAGTTAGTAGGAGATATGAAATAAAGCAACAATGAAGCTCTACTTTTGTTGATTATAACTCCAATATTTGACCGCCCACACGATAAGAAGAATCCATAGAAAGATATTGCTATACGATAACTATAATAAACGGAGACAAGCTAAGAAAAAAATAACGGTAAAAGGACAATATAAAAAAAGCCTGAATTGACAGCTAACATTTTCAAACCTAAACGTTTTGACTTTGAGATAGTTAATACGATATATCGCTCAACAATGATCAACTGGTGAAATACAGTAACTGGATTGTAGCAAAAACAAATGAACATTTAAATTATCATTCATAACCCCTTACCTAATAATAACATACCTAATAATTTCAAAAACTTCACATTCTTCTACATATCCTTTCGTGTTGGACTCTATAAAAGACCCGGGCTATACGAGATACAACAATACTTCGCAAAAAGCTCTACAACCTTGTCTTATCCACACTAACCCAACCGATGCACTTCCGACAGAGACAGCCTACCTCCGTCCCGCTCGGCGGCCGGTCGCTGCACGTGTGCCGTTGGAACCAGTTTTGCCTGCGCCCGCGCAGCGTCCATGATTTTATTAATTTGTGTTTCTTATAGTTACAGTTCATTGGCGAGCAGTAACTTGGTTTATTGGGACCCTGCAAGATGGAGTGACGATACACTAAGGTTGAAAAGAAGGACAAATATCCAAGTTGAGTAATGTGCCATAAGAGACACCAGCAGTGTACGTATAGAGGCTGGGTATATAATAGCATTTAATTTTGTAGCCTTTTACTTCTTACCGTGTCGATGATCAACAGATGCGTTCGGCTTAATGTTAAGCTGAAAAACAGCGCTGTGTGTGACTTTCGTGAGCCGAAATAAGTTTTGAGAAAACAAAGTAGACCTTAAAATGATCTGCAAGAATTTCAGGCTAATGACTGCAAGACTATTGGCAACAATTAGTACAGGATCCATCAAAGTAGTGGTGTATAGTTTTGGAGGCCAAGAATCGATTCGAATTACTGAGCTAGCAGAGTAAGACCTGGGAGATGTCGCTGGATGGAAGCACTGCTGAACTAATGAATTTAGCCCCATCTAGGCAAATTGTCTTTGCTGGAACTGGCCTGAGTTCGGCTCTGTTCAGAGCCTTCTAACTCTTTTACGGCAAATCATCATCAGGAGGGAAAATTTTCGTTGGTGGACGCAGTAACGGGGTAAACTCTTCGTTGCTTAATATTTATTTAACTAACTAACTAGGCTGTTGCGGCTACTTAAAGTGAGCCTTGGCCTCCGAACATAAGAGCCTTCATCTTTCTATATGGAGGCTCTTATTATCGGAGGTCCTGCGGCAATTCCTGGTAATCATCAGTCTGGAGTCCACGCAAATCTTTACCAACTGCATCCTTCTACCTTGGGCCGTCCAAGGTAGAAGGATGCAGTTGGGACTGGCCCTTGAGCATTTGGCTATCCTAGTTAGTCTCTTTTTGCCGCACGATCTTCTCCTATTCTCTTTAGGTAGCCGAGCCAATGAAGTCGTTGCGCTATAGTTTCACCGATGATATTAAGCTCGCCTTTGAGGTCATTATATGAATATTTATTTATTTGTACATTAATTTACTGTGAAGCAACATTATACTATGTACTGGTAACTCCTCATGACTCCTGGTGCCCGAGCTCGGTCGATTCGCTTGATAACAAATTACTTTGCTTTGTTCTGTCAGATACCACACACTTTTTGTACATATTTGTCAAGTTCCAATAGTGTTTTGGCTTACACCTTTGGTTGCGAAACGCCTTTGTTATTCTTAGTTTTTGACTACGCTAGCACCAATCAGACACTTAAAAGGATACCTTGCAAAATCTATTTATTTATTATATTGATTTAAACTTTATTGCACAAACATTTGTTGCAATAGGTGAACTTAATGCCCAATAACATTCTCTACTATTTAGCCTTTGGGTCATGTTGAAAAGACAGGTGCTATTGTTATCTAATGTTTTGTTGGTAAAATCATAGCTTTTGCTTTGTTACTGTCATCGGAACATTAACAAATATTTATCAATATTGTGTTCAAAATCAATTGTTTATTTTTATTTGTTCGTTTGTATTTACTTTTGATTTAGAGCTTTATGTTAAATTGAACTGCTATGTTTTTATTAATAGTTCGGGATTATTCAGCAACAAGTATATTTAAATATTAAGTAAAAATGTGATTATATTTTGCTTAAATTATGTTAATCTAAATCTGCTACTACTAAAATTGTATTGATTATCTTTCTGTGTTGTATTACTCCAACTCAAATATTTATTGAAATCAAATTATGCTCCATAGAACAGAATAAAAAAATTATTTTTTAATAATTATGAAAAGCCATAAGTTACATTAAAATCTTATATCTATTATTAGTTTGCTAAATTGCTATTAGTTAATTATTTCCAAGTGCTACAAAAGATGTCAACTGTTTACATAAATACTCCCTGTATGATACAATACGAGATATAATGACATCTCGATCACCGATACAATTAAACTGTGATTTAGTCATGAACTTAATAAAATCACCATAAATCATTGCAATGAACATTATAAATAATGTGTCCTAAAACCAGAACCTCTCGTAACAATCAAACGGTCATTATTTATTTGTGCTGATTGCAGACTAGTGGAAATCACAACAATGGATAATATTGCATTACTATTTATTGCATTGTCAGTGTAGTCAACGCCTTATCTAGTTCCAGAGTTAAAATGTTTTATAGTTTATTTTACGTTTATAGTAACGCTTTGTCATTTAATAAACTATGACTCAGGATTTATAAAGTAAGTCATAGTAAGAACAACATCACGTACCTTTTCTAGTCAATTCTCACTTTTATGTCAATTATTTAAATATAGGATTAATTGGAGTTAAGGTTGTTATTGTTTTTGACTGCACTTTCCATTTGAATTTATCTTAGTACGTATCTTGTATTATTTCGTAAGAGGTATTTTGATCTACAGTCTGTTTGAAATAGTTCAAGTCTCAAATATCTCATCAGTCATAGTATCTTATTTAATATTTTAAACTTCGTTGCGCTATAGTTACAACTATTGCGGCTCCTAATATATTTTTTTGATATATTAAAATCCACTTCAATTCTCCTAATGATTGGCTCAATAGATCCTTTTCATAACGAAGAAGTGATTCATTCAACAAATGAGCTAAACACACTTCTTAACTTATTTATATTATTATCAGTTACAGCGTTTAAAAAGAACTTAGCAATCATAAAATATGGAACTCGACCCAACACCTACAGACCGCTAGTCTTCACTCCCTGATTCTTTAACTACAGTTAATGCAATTACAAATCTACTACTAAGGTTGACACTGGCGCAATAATGAAAACGAAGTCAAGTTGCAACTGCAGTAGACTTGCACCAGGCAGTTCACTCTTTGAAAATATGTATATTCAATTGACTTAGTCTCAGTAGGACGAATATGCTACATTTTAATACATGTCCATTTTTCTATAGATAAGGAGTACGCTAAATTAAAAAAAAGTCATGCACACGTACCTATACTCAATACTCAATCGTTTATTGCAAAACCACCAATACCTATACCCTACCTACACCTATAAGACAATATTTTATTTTATTTTAGTAGAGTACGAGTAATTGTAGTATTATGTATTGGATTAAGTAAGATGATACTAAAGGGGATTCAATTTTAGTACATGGAATTTGAAACTAGATGAGTGATAATTATGTTATTGTTTCCAGGCCTATTTTTTTTCTAATGCATGATTAGCAAACCATTTTTTTTACGTTTAATTCATTTTAGCTCAATAACATCAATGACATTTGTCACTAAAGCGAGTGAACTGTCTAGTTCAAAACAGAGAGAGTGAAACCCACTATGGTAACCTTTTTTTCTCCTAATTTAAGTATTTACATTATAAACGTATTACGTTTATTCCATTTTAGTTCATTAACCATCAGTGACATTAATTTGTCACTAAGCGAGTGAACTACTACCCAGTTTAAAAAAAGAGCGGACGAAACAAACCAACTAGTTAACTGCAATTGATCTACTCAAGAACTCAAGTCTAAACTGTAGCTAGAACTTGCACAAACCCAACATTACTCGGTTCTAGGCGGTTAGACATTATTATGAGAAATTACATATGGATTAACGAATTAAGGTACCGCAAGACGAGTTGTCATGATGAAATCGGTGCGAGTGCAAACAGCAGTTATCCTTGTGGCGCTGTTACACTGGCTCGTTGGGTATTTTCACAGTGCGTGCAGGCTGCTTTGGCGTAAATATGACATTGACAAGGGTTGTATGAACTCACTAAATTGTGTTCTACTAGTGTCCCGCCCTCAATTCGTTTAGGGACAGTAGTTCCACTGTCTACCAATAGATGGCGCTGGGCATTGATTACATTGTGCTAGTGTTTCACCTTTTCGATTTGTATGTAAGGTTTGTCGATGTCTATTGAATTTACCTCTTTATAAATAGTAGATTTAGTTAAAAGTGGCTAAAATGCTTGTCATCTATTTTCTGACTACTTTTGGAAAAATAAGAATATACTTTAAACCTCAACTCTTCAAATAAGTCAGGTTTCCTTACTGCCAGCACTGCAATCCAACTTCTAAAATCCATGTTTATTATCGGAAGGCCGAAAACCTTATTTTTAAAAATGTTAAGTAAAAACTTGAACTTGTTCAAAAATAGCCAAAATTAAAAAAAATCTATAAATTTTTTTACTTATTTCTTATGAATGTGACATATTAATGGTAACAATTTTGTCTTGAAAGAGAAATTCAAAGTTTTTCTCCTAACTACAATTTTATTAAAATGTCACTCAAAAACTAATCAAACAATATTGAATACAGGGTTACAAAATAGTCTCATTTAGTTAATAATGAGAGTGAGTTATTTTTAATAAATCTAGTTTAAGGATCACTCCCGAAGACTTTGTCTGGCGATCGATTCTTGATTTACGTCGTCGTAAAACTGACCATTTTATTGCTCCAAGTGTTTGATGTTACTTCACCTCGGTGTTTATTTTAACAAAGTATGAAGGAGTTTATAGTTTTGGTTTCATTTTATCGGTCGTAATCTCGTTTTCTAGGTGAAAGCGCTCGTGGCTTAGAAGGCGATAAAATTTTGTGACTAACTTTTTGGGTTTCAACTTTTGCATTCCTTAATCGTCATCTTAGCGTTTTATTCCCGGTTGTGTCCAAGTTACTGCTTTGGAGCCTGCGCTACTGGTAGTCTGGGTATTCCAATAAAGTGAATGCCATCGTCCAAAAAATATTATTGAAAATCGGTCCAAAATCCTAACTATAATATTATAATTGCGAAAGTAACTCTGATAGACTTTGTCTGTTACTCTTTCACGCCAAAACTACTGATCGGATTTGAATGAAATTTGGTATACAGATGGTCTAAACCCTGAAAAAGGACATAGGCTACTTTTTATTGCGAAAGGGGGGTTTGGACGAAGTCGCGGGTACAGCTAGTTTGAAATATTTATTGAATTCGGTTAGACAATGTTTATCAACAACAAGTTCTGTGTTACAGTCATTCCGGGCGCTAAAATATTATATTATGTATGAATAGCAACTATACATTGTCACCTATCTAGCTACATACAAGCGGTTGGCGTGATGCCGCCTCCAATCCACACTAATGCTTGTTTTTTTTTATCAAAATACAAACGGTATTTATCTGCTAAAAGCAATTAATAATTTGGTCCAAAGCACTTGTATGTTGTTATTTAAATACAATTTTGAAATGTTTTGAATAATAATAAACCAAACAATATGATCATCACATCATCCCTATTTATTTTGACATCATTCTTGCTCAATTTCGGTTTAGTAAATTGAAATAAATATTCAACAAAGACATCTCTACTGGACAGTTAAAAAATTACCATACTCTGATAATTACCGTTCAATCAAACCGAAATTCTCAAAGAAACTAGTTTTAAATCCATGTCACTGCCCAGTGTCCACTTTAATCGGTTTAGTGACAACTGCAAACCATTATTCATGTACCACCACCGATTTAATCTGACCCCTAGTCGGGACAAAATGTTCACGTCACTAGGTATCAATATTTTGGATATGACTATTGTTTGATGGTTGTCCAAATTAAGTAGATATATGAGTGAATACAACGTGTTTAGTGAGAACGATCTAAGTCGATTGGATGAAGACTTGATGACTTCACACAAATGGGAATCCCTTAAATCGTCATTGCATGATTAATCGATTGTGGAATCGTGATCTTCAAAATTTCTCAGGAGTACAAAAAGTGACGATTTCATTCTCTTTACAAATTCTATCTGACGTGAAATTGTCTTATGGGATCATGGGTTTACTCACATAGAAGCAATAGGGATGATTTAAAAGTTGGTCAAGTTTGAGTTGTGTTTTTGATGAAGGATCTAATACAATAACGCCTTGAGGTGACTGATAGACTTATTACAACGTAAAAAAAAATATGACTTTTGACAACATAAACCAAATAAAAATTTTGACAGAGTAACAAAATATGACTTTTGACAGAGTAAACAAAATATGACTTTTGACAACGTAAACAAAATATGACTTTTGACAAGTAAACAAAATATGACTTTTGACAAAGTAAACAAAACATGACTTTTGACATCGTAAACAAAATATGACTTTTGACATAATAAACCGCGCGGGAGGAATGTGTGTGGGATAACCAAATTAGAAATTGTAAAATCAGGCCCATTTGGAATGACTATAAAAATCCTTTCTCAATAACCATGGGCCCCTTAGCTAACGGGACCGACACGACACGAAGGCTGGTCGAGTGGAAGATCTCAAACACTGTGATCGGCTACCGGTTCTCTCTAGAGATAGGATTAAGTGTTCAACAGTAATTATAAGCATAATAGATGCTGATCGGTGGAAGTAATTGCTGTGGAGCGGCTTCTAAGTATTAAGTAATGCAACAAATATAAATGATGAGGGAAACATTATAAATAATAATAAATTTTATGACATCTCATACATTGACCTGTAAGTTAGTAGCTTAACCACTTGTGTTACAGATATCAGACAGAGGAAACAAAATATTATAATCCTCATATAGTATTATATTACACCCAGACACTGAACAAACAAGACGACCCATTTGGCGTAGTGGTTTGAGCGCCGGTTGAGACGCAAGGGTCGTGGGTTTGATTCCCGCATCAAGACAAATGTTTGTTGATGAAACAGATATTTATCTTGGGTCTGGGTGTTTGTAGTTCCTTCGTTGTTTCTGGTTTCCATAGTACAAGGGAAAACCTTAGTTTGGGACCAGGACAATGTATGTGATGTTGTCTCAATTTATTTATTATTATTTATTTAACACAAGTATTCATCACACGAATGATTGTCCAGGATGGGGATCAAACCCGCGACCTTTGGCGTTTGAGGCAGGGTTTAAAAACTACAGTTATTCTTAATCTCATTATCTGTAAAACAATTACTTATTACTTCTTTAAAACTCTAAAGCATGTTAAACTTTATTAATGTAATAAATCTAAGCTTATCTAAACGAATTAAAATCCATCAAAATTACTCTGGAATCTATCAGATAACAAAATCATCAATTATCTTTTTGTTGTAATTATCGAACCATTATACAAATAATTATTCAAAAATAATCGACAGTCATAAACATGTCAGGATTTGAAGTCACGCCCTTCAACGAAATTGGGATAATCAAAATGCCGAAAAAATCAAAAACCTCCAAATTATATAACCCTTTAATGTAGGAAGCGAAACCGAACCTTATTGGTATATTAAGGAGTTTAATATGTAAAGAGACATTTTCGAAGATAAAGCTTTATTTATGCAAAAATCTCCATTTGACGTACAAGAATCCAATTTTATGATTCCCGCCAAATTAGACATACCGCATAGTATAAAACATTTGCAAAGACTTATAGTTGTTGGATACTAGGTTTCTTGAAAATCCTAAATTTTCCTAGTATTTTAGAAGATATTAGTAGAAATTAAGTCTGCGACCTAAGATCTTCTGCAGGTATCATCATTAACGATCAAGAAGGATATTCCGAGCATAGCCCTCTAAGCCCCTACAAGATGGGCCGACAATCTAGTGAGGGTCACGAGAATTCCTTGGATGCAGGTAGCATAGGACCGATCTGTGTGGAGAACATTGGGGGAGAACCAGCTGAGAACGACTGTTGACTTAAATGATGATGATGATTCCGTATGTCATCACTGGCAAAAATATATTGCATTGGAAATGCAATTTTGCTACCCAATAACATCGGAGCGAAGAATCACAAGGATAAGCCTAACTTACTCCAGAAAAGAAATGATACTACACAAAGAAAATGTTTTTTCTCTCACTGTGGTAAGCTCAAATGATTGTACACTCAACCTCATTAAAAGCATCAATGCGTTCTGTCTATCATAAGTGATAGTTTGATCGCCCGTAATTCGAGCCGGCTGTGATTTGGTATATCACAAATGATCAAAATAATGGAACAGCAATTAACTATAATAATACGTAATAGTATAAAAGCGGAGGTTGTGCCTCTGGTGATTTAGAAGATTTTATTGTAACGTTTGAAAGAATTAATGTTAATCAATTAAATGGAAATGCTCAAGACAGAGAGGTTGAGGCTGTAGTAATTATAGGATTGAGTGAGATATTTTAGAGTAATCTTTATTCCGGTCGGATGGTTTTTATAAAAAGGTACCTAACATGTCAATACGAAAAACATAAAGTAGAAGATTTTATAATATCTACAGAGTACAAATTTACACGCTAAAACAAAAGAAATGTTTGAATTGTATCTTTAGGTGAAATGCACAATATAAATTGGGTGATTTTTTAGTGTGCAGCAAAATGTATTTTGTTGATTAGGATGCTACTGATAACATCCAACCGACATCTGAGACCAATCATTCGATTGGCTGTCGAGAGCATCGATCATTGCTGATCGAAGTAATTCGACTGGTATGGAAGTTTTGTATAATACGTAGCAGCAGGCAGGTATATCGTCGCGAAGACAACTTGATCTGCACTAAAACCAAAAACTTGCGATAACGTTAAAAACTGTTTAGGCATAATATGAAAACCTAAGTGATTCTAACTACCCTCACAAATAAAGAGTACTAACACTAAGTACACACATTGTATGAGAAAGAAACATTTTACAAAGAACTTGGAACCATTTGCAGTGGCAACTGATTGACAGAAGCTCGTAAGCAATAAAATTATATTTAGTTGGAGTTTATTTCCAGTGCGCAGACGCACCATTGTATGGTAATTCGCTGGGACCTCAAACTTAATAATTATTGCGCACGCACAGCGTCGAATGGTAATTACTTTTCTAGTAGGATGCGGTGCGACTGACGCACACTTGCGACTGAATATAAAAAAAATGTGATATTTTGTTCTATCTATCTCTTCAGCCTGTTTCGATTGTTCGAAATGTGGGAAGGTCACGATTCGGCATGAATGGGCCGGGTCGACCTGAGTGATACCACGTCCTCACAGAAGACAGGCGTGAAACAGCACCTGCAATATGTTTCGTCGAGTGAGTGAGGGTACCGGAAGGCCAAGGAGAGGAGTTGGTCCTTTTTTATGATAGGAGGCAAACAGATTGCCTGCCGGTAAGAAATTGATGCTGCTCATTTACACCAATAAGATCAGTGGAGTACGCTACCAATGCCCTTCTAAAAAAAAGTATCGAAGCGATACCACAATGACACAAAAATCAGCGTGAAGCAATGCCTGCACCGTGTTTCGCCGGGTAAGTGTGGTATTAGAGGGATACCCAACTCGAGTTGACGAAAGTTTAAAGGTTGGCAAGGCACTTGTAACTTTATTAGTGTTGCGGGTATCTATGGGCGGCGGCAAGAGATCTGTCATAAGAAAATTTTATGTTATAAATTACACATAAATTACACTGTTGCGACAAAACCTCAATATGCGACTAATCGTAATTGTGCTCTCATGAAAACTTAAAACTCTACGACTACCGTACTACGCGTTCTTTCAAATGTTAATATCTCTCAACCATTGTCACCGTGATGTATGCGAAAGATCCTTCGCTTATTGTCTTCAATTCTCTTCAGCTCGGGAAGAGATTGATGACAAATCGTTGAAGAAAAACGGTTGTTTAGTTAACCTGGAAGAGCGATGGGAAAATAATCTCTTAGTAGCTTAACTTAGCGTATAATTCCCAGTTGCGTCCAAAGCTGTGGCTTTGGACCCGGGGGTATATTTCACACTATGATCCAGGATTTGAAGAGTCTGGTGACTACAATGAAGCATAACAAATTAACTCTGAAATCCGACGCAGGTCAAGAGTTCAGTACGTCGGGTTGAGAGTGATGGAACTAAAGTGGAATTGGGCAGGACATTTAGCTAGTCGCGGTGATGGCAGGAGCAAAGTTATGACAGAATGGTGTCCTAGAAACTGGCAGACCAAGTCCAGGTCATCCGGTGGCACGATAAGTCAATGTCATCGCGAAAATCAGGGGGACTACATGGATCCGAGCAGCTCAAGACCGGGTATATTGGCGAAATGGAAGGGAGGCCTATACTCAACAGTGGGTACTACCAGGCTGATGAGGATGATAAAAAAATAAAATAATTTGACATGCCTATTATCGTCGCCCATCATGGAACAACATAGCGACAATTTTCAACTCCCTTTCCCCGATTGGGCCTCCAGTACTCTCAGTCACTTGACGAATTCTGCTTTATGCCAGTTTTGAGGAGACGTTTTGAGCGTGGATTATAAACATTTCCTTTGTTAATTATATTTGTTGAAGCACTAAGTAAAATATCAAACTTAACTTTCATTTGCATTTTAAATTTTATCCTCATTTGCATAAATACCATATTCGATTAACAACTTCATTAAGTTAAATTAAATTGTAAGGGCGTAAAGTCAATAATGATACCAAATGAAGAAATATCAGAGTTCAGACTAAATTAAATAACTTTGACATTTAACTCGCTAAAACCTTTGTCAAAATAGAGGTAAAAAACTATAGGACCCGATACTTTGTACTAAAAAGGTGAAATCAGGTTTTTTAGTATTAATCAATCAAGATTTTGTTGTAAGTAGTTGAACACAATTAATAATTATAAAATATATTATTAAAAACATTTGAAAAAAAAATATAAGCAATGATGATATTTAATTTGGAGGAATATTTTTACCCTCTGTAATGTACACACCTTTTTGATCGTTCTTTTTGGGTATTGTTTTATAGAAAATGCAATCATCGTATTGTTTTTTCAGACAAAAGTTCTGAATCCTAATATTTCCTAACCTATGATAAAAAAGGAAAGTCCGAATAAAATAAAACCCACTTCATCTAAATTTATTTTCAAAACCCGTATGTTAAAAGGTTTTTGCGGCCAACCGCATCGAATTCGGTAGCCAATTTTTTAACAACATCATTGTATTTTTGGCAGTAACTTTTTTAGCCGTTTAAAACCTGCCCGTATCGTATTTTGAATACCGGTAGCTGTGGCTTCTTGATACCTAAGAACCATACATAAATCCGTTTTAGTGTTTGACCGTAAAGTTTATGAGAGAAAGTTAAAGTTGCAGAAATTCTGCCAAAGCCAAAATTAAAAGGATACACCTTAGTCATTTTAAAACTGCTTAAAATAGTCTCGTCCTTCAAATCACTCTGTAATTTTGTTTGGGTGATATATTTATCAACAAGCAAACAAACAGACGGATCACCTGAGCAACACTAGTGGAGTCGCAAGAGCAAGTGGGAAAGTTTGGTCTTATCCTCCCCCTGGATTACCCAAGTCACTCACTCACTAAAAACACCAGCGTTTTGTTGACTTCCACTGTTAGGTCATCATCATCATCATAATCATCATCAGTTTGTTGCACTCCACTGCTGGACATATACACTAATGTTCGCCACTTCATATCATTGACTGAATTTTATTAGAATAATTTTTCACGCACCCAATTTATTTCTGTTTAATAATTTCCAGTAGCTTTAGAATCTCCTGCGATTTGATTTGTTGTGTCCGTAGGCGTCCACCGTGGGTAGTGCTGCGCCCTGAATATCGAGTGTCGATAATGTCGGCGAGTGGCAGGCGTATTAGCATTCTGTGGTAACGCTGATGTTGGTGAATTAATTATTTTGTCGGTCTGATTAATAATTTTGATAGGGTTTGGATGGAAAGAAATGAATTATTTTAAAACACACTTTTACTAAAGTGTTCTAAAATTTTTCGAGGTCTACAGGATAAAAAGTGGTAGTGAAATTTACCGTTAATTTACTTTCTCAGTTCTTGTGCTATTTTTAATTCGGATTGTGTTCCTGTCTTTTAGTTTTACTTTGATAAGTGTTTTGAAATATTAGCCAAAACTTTTTTTTTGAAGATTAAAATCGTGTATCAAACTTTTTACAACTCACAAATTATTGTTATTATAAATACTAATGTTATGTTCTTGTTGTCTAGCCTGTTTGTATATTGTCCTATGATGTTTTTATCTTTATCAATTAAAATCAAACATAAAAATCTGTTTTTATACCAAATGAAATCATCAAGAATGAACCAAAACATTTTTGCATAAATTACTTCACAAAACAAAAACAGCCATCAGATATTCTAACAACTTAAAAAATGTCGATGAAAAACCAACATGAATGAACAAACCAACAAAAACGCAACCAAACTCCAAATCACACGATCTAAATTCCAGCATTTGCATTCGTCAATAAACCAGGACTAAAGAAAAAGATCAAAAAACTATCGACAATATCGCGACGGCACATCTCTCCAGGACAGTGACCCAAAAAGCATGGACAAGGAAAAAAAACTATATAATATTTTATTTTCGAGATACAAGTAGTATCGTGGCATAAATTAAAGAGTTTGTTATTTTCTTCTTTTCTTGTATCACGTGTTGGGCTGAGCACTGGCGAGGAGGCTCGGCCTCAGGTAGGGGTAGCAAAAACCCAATGTATTTTGTTGTTTCAATTTTTTTTATGATATATGAAGGCAAACAAGCAAGCAGTTCACATGATGGTACCATTTTACTTCAACATCAGCTAGTAACACTAGAAGGAGTGTACAGATATCGCAAACTATCAGGTGATCCGCCTGCTCGTCTGCTACCTATCACACAAAAAAAAAACTATGCTCTTTTCGGAAGTCTTTTAGATAGTTTGCTTCACACTATTTTGTTTAACTACATAATCAATAACTTTAAAGGCAGCAAATATCAGTATTTTTTTCAATGATATCCATGTTTCTTGTTGAAATTCCCATACAAAAATGATCAAATTGATTGATGATGTAATTTGTCGAGGTACATGTGCTCGTTTGCCATCTATTATACCTAAATATGCTCGCGTGCCAAAAGTCAAAAGAAATCCTTCAACTTCTTGCATTGTAAAGCAAACAAATATTGGGTTACATTAACCTATATTTTGAAGACAAACGCTGTAAGCTCCTAAGTCCCCATTACAACTTTTTGTCGCTTTTCTCTGTCTTTGACAAAAACTAAACTAATATTCTGTCTGTACCCAACAATACCACGATTATTACCGTTCAGTTACGTATAAACTGGTCCACTACTGGCCTTACGCATTGTCCCATGTGCGCGTGCGACGACACATAACTACCTAAGTGTGAGTGTTAGCCTGTTCCAAGCTTATGTTTTGCTCTTATTCTTAACACGTTAAGGTTCGAAATTGCTAACACCGTGAGTGGCTTGTTTCAGCTTTCATTTTGGTCTTATTTCAAGGACTTATGGTTCACTTTTGAATAAAGCAGGCACGGTGGATCAACTTTTTTTTAATCCCTAACGCCAATCGACTTTTTTAAGTACTTTTTCGTGTCGTAATCGACTGTACACGTGTGTTTATTAAAAAATATTTTTTAAGTTTAAATATTGAGAATATTTAAATGTATGATTAAGATGAAAACTATCGGTTTCATATTGGAAAAACAAAATAACGTTCAAAACTGTTGTCATCAAAACTGTTTTATATAAATGTTTTAAAGAGACAATACATATTATATTTTTATTCTTATTCTTCTTATCATCATCATCTTAGAGTTTGTTGCTTAATGCCAGACAAATCATACTTCGTAGCTTATACTTTCGCTCGCAGCAAATGATTTCGAGCGAGATAACAAGCTACTAGTATGAGTGTAGATATTTTTCGAATAACTCAAAATCGTAACCCAAGAGGCTTATTTTTGAATAATTGTCGTCTCATTATAAAATGTGTGACTCGCGTGATTTTCGACATCCGCATTTTTGAATCATTCGAAAACGAGCCTTTGCAACGAGTGGTGTAAACCACTCGTTTCCGTGAGGCGAGTAGACGCATTTACGTCAAATCACACTATACTACAGAATAATATACTTCGACATGCTTGGCAACACCTTAAGCGAGTGATATCAAAAATAAGGAATAATTTATGAATCATGCGACGCACGAGACGTGACTTGCAAAACGAGTAATTTTTGAAGAAGCGAAAATTCAAAAATAGGTCTCCTGGTCCTTTTGAGCCCGAGGTTATCCTGCTAATCCTCTTCCACTTTACACAGTCCTTGATGTCCTCAATGGTTAAGGTATAATTATGAATTGCATCCCATATCATGCTACTGAAAAGGGTGTGGATGATACGATGACGAATGACAGGGACAAATGGAAGAAACGCTGACCCCAGATAACTTGGGAATAAGACAGTATGATGATGATATCAAGCTAAGACTCTTTAAAACGTCATTGCTCGAGCTCGCTATTTCGTCAAGTGAGAGAGGAGGGTACCGGAGGCCCAATTGGAGCGGAAGGTGATACTCAATTGTGACCATCAGATTATTCGTCTGCTCCTCTGCCTATCACATAAAACAATTTTGGACTTTTGTAAGTATGGACGTTGTTTTCTCCATTCATACATCACGGAGTAGCCAACGCCCATCTGCCAAGCACTTATTTGTAAAACAAAAACATTGGAACTAATGCTCAAACCCAAAACAATCAAAACTAACTTACAAACACGCAACTAGAGAGAACAATGAGTCCATAATGACTCAAGACCATATCACTATCATTATAATAATTTTTGTACTTCTACACCCGATCTTGCATTACATTATTCGAAAACAAAATTAGTTGTTACTCCCCATAAAACAGACAACACCTCCTATTTTGAAGGTCATAAAGCTCAAAATCAATGTCCTAATAACAGATACAGTTTTCTCGCGTGCAAGTTTTTGAAACCAATCTTTTTTATCTGTCAAACACGTGAACCTTTACTTTTATCACTAACGAAATAGAGTTCAAAATTGCGTTAACAAAATCACAAAATTTATTTTCACGTTTGTGTTTTGTTGGAAAACCAACTCACTTTGCCTGTAACATAAGTCAAAGTTGGCTCATATTTCAAAGAGCTTAAAGGTCATAATGGCATATTGTTAATTTGTATTCGTCTAGTAAGTCTTGTTTTGCTAACGGTGCGCGTTATCTTGGAGAAATTATTCAGTTTGATAGATGTGGACATTTGTATGAAGCTCGTTGTGGCTTTTTTCTTTTGTAATTATTGCAGCATACATATTGATAGTATAAAAGTACCAGCTATCAAGATGTCTTATACATATTTATATTGACCAAATATGTAAAAAAATACCTTTTTTTTGATATAAATATTTTGAAAAAAAAAAACTTGAACCATAAGCAAGAGCGTATTCTTTCTTAAAAGCCAGCAACGCATCAGCAACTTCTTTGATTTCCCAGATGTTCATGAGCGGCGGTGATTACTCACCAGCAGGTGAACCGCATGGTCAATTTTGCCGGACCTACTATTAAAAAAACTAAGTCAAAAGAATTACATAAAATAAAAAAAAACAATAAAAACATTTGTGTTTTTTTATTGTATTTTTTTAATATTTAATTTACGTGCCTAATAATTGCTTAAAAACTTCAACCTTCACCAAAAAAAAAACCTCCAGTATCTTTTATCCAAATAAATTCGCCCTCATAAATAACTCAGTAAGCCTTGAGTTAATACTTAGCATTAAAATAATACCCAATAATGCTCTTTGCCTTCTCATTATTTTTAGGGTGACGTAATCTCATCTGATCCCTAAGTAATTATACCTATATCTCTTAAACATAATTGAAATCCAGACAAAAAATATCGATTTTATAAATCAATAATTATGTAAGTAATTTTTTATTCATTTCAATTTTAGTTATTTTTTATTTTTTTTTGCTTAAACTACCTAGTAGTTTTGAAACTGCCAAAATACTTTCTAAAATAAAAAAGTTATTAAATATGGAGCAATTAACTATCTTCAATTCAATAGTAGACACGTGACTAAAACTGACAGACATTATGCCAAGTAAAATCGTTAACCTGTTTTGACAAAAAAAAAGTTAATCAAGTCAAAATAAGAAACTTGAATGCCAGTAAAGTACAATAGTTAGAAACCTAAAATATATCTGAAACAGAATAAGCCAAACGGCCTCAAGCGAGCAACAAAACTACGTAAGTATAAAAAATAAATAAAAAAAACCTCACGAACATAGACGAGGGAGAGAGCAGGAGAAAAAAAACATAAGTTCAACGTTTATTTTCGTTGCGTCCCTTTCGCACATCGACCGTTTTGTTAATACTGTCTCTTTCTAACGGACCGAGCGTTGGACACCTGTGCTTCAGTTTCCACAGGGTACCAACGACCTCTTCAGCCGCTTGCGGTAAAATGTCGTAAGTACGAAAACAGAGTTTTTCAATTTTGTTCTTTGAGTTGATACGTTTTAAGTTGATTTTGGGTTGAGATTTTTATAATTATAGATGTGTTATTTTTCGACGTAAAGCAATCATTGTCGTATACGGATTTGATTCGTTCGAAAGCTCAGTTTTTTTTTCTTTTTTTATCAAAATGCATAAACTAATGCATTGTAGTAATAATATTGGAACACCTGTTCGTGAACGGAGGCCATTGTGAGAAAACATCAAGGTGGGGTAAATTGGGGTCTTATTAGATCATCGGTGCAGAATTACACAGATTTTTTGCACAAAATAACAGGGACGTCATATTGGGAGCACTGTGTTAGTTTTTTGCTGCAATTACGAGTGGGCAGGATTTTTTTACTTTTGTTTAGTCAAAAAAATAAAAGTGTATTATTGAAAATGTATATTTAACCTATCCTATAGATAAATGCAAAATAATAAAAATAATATGCAACATGTGCTTTCCAAAATTTATAAAACAAAATATGGTCCAGTATGCTTGATAGAAGACGTTCTTAAAGGGATGTAAATGTTCACAGATACGCCGTGATGAAAAAAAAAATAGCGCAAAGACGCGAGAATGCAATCATAACAAGACAGAGCTGTCGCCCGCTGAGTGACGCGACCTGCTAATGCGTGCGCTCGCGCAGCGCTGAAATTGATTTATTGTTCATAATCTTCTCTGACTTCGGTTTCACGCGCACAGGATAAAATAAATAACTTTTTAAGTTAACTTTTTGAACAGGTTTAAAAGGTAAAGCTTATTCGAAATCGACATTGCGGTAACTATTTTTTTTTATGTGATAGGTAGCAGACGAGCAGGCGGATCACCTGATGGTAAGCAGTTGCAGCCGTCCATGGACCGTCGAGTCACAAGTCCACTGCCAACCTGTTATCCCCTTCCCCCCGGGTGGGCCTCCGGTACCCTCACTCACTCGGCGAAACATCACAGGGGCTGCAGTATCACTCCGGTCGAACCGGCCTATTTATGCCGAAGCGTGGCTCTCCCACAATTGAAATAATACACATGTTGTTCAAATAATTATTATAATAAACTAGTGGCCCGATCTCACTTCACTTCACTCGACTCAATTTACTACTATTGGTGTCGATAGGTTTTCAGTAACATCGCACGTTTTGTATTTTCGGTTTACCTAATATGACTTCCACCAATTTAGCCTTGTTAGCTTCATATATTTCTCACCCTTTACTTCTCAATTTTATATAATTCTCACCCTATTCTACCACTTATTTAATATTTTTTCAAAGTGATATCAGATTTCAGAATATCATTTTCAAGCTTACATATTTAATAGCTATCGTTACATGTAACTTTATACTCAGACTTTACAACTGGCCATAATAAACCTTTAAAAGAAACCAGTAAAAAACCTTCAAGTGTTTAAAAAAAGACATTAAATTCAACGTGAATATTAAATTTATTAAAAAAATCTGTATCTTTCCTACAATCAGCTTCCGAATATGAAAACAGTTTTTTGTATACCCCACGAGTTGACGTACAAAATATGGTTTCTATTATGAATGGGATAAAGTTTATAATAGTTGATCGTTTTGGTAGTATTGTAGCGTTTGAATGTATTACATTGATTGGTGTGAATGATGAATGATCCTGACTCTAGTAAATTATGGACGATGAAGCGAGAAGTGTTAAATTCTAATTGATTATGTTCTAAAGAGATTTCGTTTTTTTGTCAGTATCATTTGGCCGTTTCAGAGGTTTTTGTATGAGGCTGTAATGGATGCTTCTGATGTCAGATTTGGATGGATTGACATGCTGAATATCAGTGGAGGTCGTGGGTTGGAAACCGATTGCGTACTTCTGTTATTTTTTATTTATCTATGTTTTTAATAGTTGCTGTACCTTCCGCGTCCTTAGTGGTATTCCACATGATTGGAGAGGTCAAGGGAAAACTTCTTGAGAAATATTCACGCGTTAGATAGTAGAAACTGTGGATAGTAAATTTTGAACGTTGGAAGGATTGTGGATTAGTTACTTATCAAATCTTAGATAATTTTCTGAGCTTATAATTGTGATTCAAGGCTAGGCAGAAGATTGACTGTGGTGTCATTCTAGTTGAATCAGCCCATTTATGCCTAAACGAGGCTCTCTTACAAATAATATTATTCAACTACTGTTCATCCGGTTGGTATTCCAGTCCGAGGGGAAGGGGATCAAAAGTTGGCAGCACGCTTGTAACTCCACTGGTGTTGCAGATGATCTGCTGGTGCTCTGGTGATCCGACTACTCGTCTCCCACCTATGACTTAAAAAAATCATTGTTCACTACCTTGAGAAGATTTTTCCTCCATACCTACAAATTTGCTTTGTAGGTGATGATAAAGGTCTCCTACTACATTTTGATACCCATCCAGAAAAGGCAAACCCCATTGTGACACAATACACTCATACGTCATACAAAACAAAACACTGCCGGCGCGAGGTCGATCAACTCGTGCGCCTCTTTTTAATCTTCACTCAGTGGGACTGTTTGTATAGTATCGGAAGGTAAAGGGGTAATGTACCCATGTTGTTATGGACTTCTACCTTTTTTTTATTAAACTATAGGCCAACGCTTATAAGAATCTTTAAGTCAAGAGTGAAGTAACGAAAAGGTCTAGGACGGCATGCGTTTGCCTAGAAAATGCCTGATCTTCTAGGCAAACGCATGCCATCCTAGACCTTTTCGTTACTTCACTCTTGACTTAAAGATTCTTATTCTTATTCTTATTTTTTCAATAGGTAGTAGTTTCTTTTTAACCAGAAAGTTGAAAACTTCAGTTAAGCACTTTTTTGACGGTTGACTCTCCGTCGTCATAAATTTGAAACCGGAATAATTACATTCAACCAACTTAAACATGAACATAAATTATCATTTATTTATTTATTAATCAAATATGTTTAAGTACATAAAAAGTGCATTAGTCCCGCAAAACTATTTACATAGTTTGTCTGCAGGATCACGAGTCTCTAACATTTAGCTTATAGATTAATCTAAACTAGACAAATAATAATTTTTCAGCTTTTTCTTAAAAATATTCTTATTTTGTTCCCGGCGAATGTCTTCGGGCAAACTGTTCAGTAGGTATGGCAACCTTTAAAGGGTGTGCACTGCCCGGGAATATATGATGTATATGATATGATGATGAAAATATGATGCTACGGAACCATTCATAGGCGAGTTAAAGTCGCTATTGGCTTCTTTTATTTGGATCACTGAGCCAGCGCAATATTACATTATATTACATTTATTAACGTTTGTGTGTAAAAAATGCATGTTGTGTACAAAATCTTTAGATTGCCCTCTAGTCAACACTTTATCTAATTATCTATATTATGCATGGCTGTTATCTGTCATCATCATCATTTAAGCCAATAGACGTCAACTGCTGGACAAAGGCCTCCCTCAAAGTTCTCCACACAGATCGATCCTGTGATATCTGTAAGTGTACCTAAATAAATGAACGAACAAAGGCTGTGGATGAATTTAATTGAAGGTTTCAACATACTTTCCCTTCTTGGACCCAAAGGCAATCTCTTGCGTCCAGAAAACCGGTAGCCACTAATTTGCAATCAATTTGGCCTCAAAACGGTCGGTTATCGCAGCCGTAATTAACATTGTGCTCGATCGTATATTAAACTGACAGAATGACTGAGTGATTCGGCTAAATATGTTTAAAAATTGCGTCTTAAAGTTAATGGATATGTTGGATACCAAAAGCCAAGTGCCGAATTTTGGCACGTATTTTTTTTTCGCTGTTATATCGACAAATACTTATTATGTTCATTTAGGAAAGTGTAAAAAAAAAACCTACTTCAAAATGAAATTATATATGACTACTGTAAGAAGGTTCCTAATGTTTCTAACATGTGCATGCGCATATTTCCCCTTAGAAAGGCAGCTATTATCTATACTAATTTATAAACAGCAAAATGGTATACAAAACGACGAAAAAGGGAATCCGAATAACGCAAAACTCTTGGGCGATTAAATTTACAGCCAGCGCCATCTGTTAGAAAAGCCTCAAACTGCTAGCTAAATTTTGTTTAAAAGGAAAGCAAGAGCGGGAAAATGAATGAGTAAATAGTAATTACATCGTTTGATTCCGAAATTTCCACAATATATTTCGATCCACAAAATTAAAGCAACTAGACACAGCACAGACACGAAGTCGGAACTTTAAAAGTTGACACAAAAACAGCTGTAAAGCTCCAGATGGTCGTGACCTACGTCAATGCTCCGCGTTCCTCGTAAACTAATAACAGACGAAACGTAAATAGAGAAGGGATGGCAAAACTGGAGATATCGATAGAGACAGTACTGGTTTAAATAGAAAGAAAGAAAATACATTTATTGACCATCACAAAATACAAAATATAACACATACAGTGAGAATGAATATACAAGGGGAAAGAACTTATGTAGGTAGTAGATATATATGTTTGTGTGAGGTCAATCAGGTCCCGACCAATAGGTACTACAAATCTACACAGTGACACGCGAGGCGTATGGTAGATACTATAATTTTACAAATTCCCTCAATTTATATTGAAAAGTTTGACATTAAGGATTGTAGGAAGAAGATTGGAAGATTGTTTTTGCACTTCGTGCCAAATCATGCCGGTGGAATAATTTGTGCAGAAAAAAAATATGAGCAAAATAAAACCGTTGAAAACGCTTATGAACACAAACGGTGATTAAGTTTATCACAGGTATAATGCAGCGCGAAAATTTAGGGAAATGTTTAAGACTGGTGTTTTTTTTTTAGAATAAACGTCAGCTTACGGTCAAAAGAAACTTCGATAATTAACATTAGGATTTAACATTAGGGTGACCCTGCAATAAATTATCAACATAAACTTTGTCACAAATGTTGTTCACATCTTAGCGTTTTATTCACGATTGCAATGAAATCGTTAGGAAGTCGTTTAGAAGCCTGGGGCGCGCTTTGACTACGATTTAGGATTCGGGGAGTCTGATACCTATATGATATGAATCGATACAACGAACCTCTGCAGCCCTTTATCAGTGAAACTAGACCTTTTGAACCATACATATCAAAAATGTGTAGGTTCGCTGGTTTGGAATCAATTTATTGCAACAAATTAATATCTTTCACGTATTAAGACTTTTATTGAATATTTCCTTACTGTAGAAAACATTATAATAGCTTACTGCATAAAATTGTGAATGATTATCATGACTTCAGAAAAACATCTCAAATTATCGTCATCTCCTCTCCTTTTCCCATCACTAATCATAGCGCCACCATAAGCGAAGAATTTCCCGCCGTCTATTTAGAAACTGGAAATAACTGCTATAGTAAACAATATCAGCTATTCTTCGTTATTGTTCATTTGTTTACATTCGTCTTTCATAAGCCGCCCTTTATGCTCGCCGCTCAAACCTCTCATAATATTTGCTTCAGAGTGATAGTAAGTCTTCAGGGCTTTAGTAGAAAACCTTTTAGGTGATACAATAGTAATATCGTACATTGTATTAATCGTAGACTTGGAGTTCTCATTATGCTATTGACATTATTACTGTCACTAACAATCTGAAAATGCAGAACTGAATGCTAGAAGAAAGTTTATGCACGCAAAAAACGATTAATTTCTCAAATGCGTTGAACAAAAACACAAAATCTATCCTATCACATCAACATCGACCTACATTTGCGCATATAGTGATATCGGCATGGTTCAGCATGAGACGAAGGCAGAGTATGCGGGGGAGTGCAGTAGTGATAGTAATGTGTGACACCAAAGATTTGAATGTGATGCAACAATCTACCTAGCGCGTAGGTCAACAGATACTTTGATATTAATGTGAACCTTTTGAATTTACTATATCATTAGATGAAGTCTATTTCAAATTACACCAATTTTACAATATTTCTTTTTTTAACTCCAAATTTATCGTATGCGAATATGATTCAGTAATTCCTATTTTATGTTTATGACTTTAAAACGATTATAAATGAATGGTAAGTATTTCATATCTCAATGCAAAAGTACCTGTGTTTTTTTCCAATGTATTTGACCACCATCAAACCTACTAAATCGCTACAAAAATAGTCAATTAAAAAACATCGCACACCTTTTGCATACAAAACTTTCATACACATATTAACACAAACAAGTTATTTTACACACGTATCGACACAATCGGTCATTCCCCCACTCCATACAAGCTGAAGACGTGCCCATGCATTTGTATGAGGAGGGCTATGGGAATCTCAATGGTTGGTTTTGTTTTGATCAAAATGTTTGATGCTATTAAATTAGTATAATAATTTCAAACTAATAACAACTCTATTTTAAAGAGCCTATGTAATTAGTAAGATTTGTGATAAAGTGTAATAACAGAAAATTATAAGGCAGCCAGGAAGATTTTTAATCAAAAATGGAAATCCAAGAATAATTATGAAAGATAATAAATTAGAATTCATAATATGAAAGAATATAAACTAATGCATTTTGAATATTTGATAAAGACAGTTTCTGTAATTTATTTACAAGCCACAAATGTTTTATATAATTAAAACTTATTGGACCAAAATTGTAGCGAGCACATAAATTAAATCCATGATCAAATAATAAAATTGCACGATATCGCCATAAAACAAAACGTACAGACAAAACTCATTACCATTAAACTGGACACTATTAAAAACATTATACAAAAAGGAGTAATCAAAACGACGGGGTACAGACATCAGTAATATCCATCGAAGATTCTAATTACCAAGCAATTTCCTCACAAAAGTAGGCATCCGCCTGATAACGTTTATGGCCACAATCAAGGCAGCATTGGGTCGATAATTCAAGACGATATTGCTAAAAATAAAACGTAAACAAACGCAAAGTTTGCAAACAACGCAGAACCTGTTTTGCAAGAACTGGTTTGTGGTACAATTTGGGATGGAGTAGCGGAATTGACAGCAACAATAATAAAGTTGTGACATATAAAAAAATACAGAACTTTTATCTAATAAATTTCTTTTTACAAACTAACACCATCCAAAACGCTTACAAGAACAGTCATAATATGATATCAATAATAGTGCTAGTATAAGAATCAAACAAAACATAATAATATCAAAGTTAGCAATTCAAATATCATTATGTGAAATTTAAATTATACACTGCTGTTTTAATCAAGTGGTTGTTATACCACTAGACTTGTTATAGATAAATAATCTCCATAACAGGTGCATAATAGACGCGTCTATTTTGAAAGTTAGGAAATACTTGCCAATAAGGGAAACCAAACCAACTGGATTATGGTTATACGATTCATAAACTATCAAAACGTGAAGTGTCCCCTCATCGCTAACCTATTTATAGCCATTTGCACGTAGATTTAAAAAAAACCAGAGATGCATGTTCCTTTAAGCTACCAACGCACTATTTTATCCATCAAATATATCCTTACAAATTTTCACTACTTTACATTGACCTTTAAAGTTCCTTTAGCTTCCACATCTTGCGCTTCCACGCTTGCCTCTCCTACCTTACACCAATGTTGTTGTTTGACCAGGCTGCAACAAGTCCCGTTAAATTTACTGTCCCTGCAAGTAACACATTACGATTCAACTCGGCCCGAATTTGATCATTGGACACCCGTAAATGGCGCCATTGTGGCGTGCCCTAAAATTTTAGGTGTGATCGCAAGTTCCTGATTTTAGAACTTTAAAGAGTGCACAGATGGATATAAATAAATAAATTCACACAATATCTCATACATTGACCTGACTCCGTACTAAGTAGCCTAAGTACTTGTGTTAGGTACAGATGTCAGACAACAGAGGAAACAAATATTAATACTTAACGTCGTAAGACCTAAAAGCCTTTTAAAGGGCAAAAGTAATTGATTTTCTATTGTGTCTGCTGTCTGGGCCTCAAGATGCTAAATACAAATATAACACTCGCCGCTTAATGAAAACGAGGCGATCGAACTTATGAGCTTTGGTGTATGAGGAAAGGTCACTATCAAATGAAAAGTCCAAACCTTTCTTTTCTAAAGGGCTATGGAGCGGAGTGTAGTATGGTAGTCTTCTAGGTTTGACTGGCCCGATGGCGCATTTGGTGGTGACCCTGTTTCATACGCCAAATGCTGCCAAATGTCATAATAATAGTTATATTTTTATGCAAGATTAGTTATGCCAGCTTTACAGTGTTTTTAGTTTTTAAGGAACAAATAAGAATGCCAGAAAAAAATATTTTTAAGAGCCCATATGCGAAAAGTTAAAGAACTAACTACTTATCATAGTTTATATTTTGGTTTAATATCTGTTTCAATCTCATTTGATCAAAAGTAAAACGATCATGTTTTACTTTTGTATCGTGTCATGTCCATATTCTTATAACCATTAGTTAAACATTATTGATCCTTTAGATGCTAAAGCTGCAATGATATTTTATTCCTTTGAATACTAAATAATGTATGTTGGTAATAAGTTGTTAAGAAAACGCTAATAATTACGTATTTCTGCGTGCTTTATTACCTAAGCAGTAATGACTGTGCTATGTTTATTTACACTCAACACCTAAGATATTTCTTTCAATAGAACACTTTATTGTGTCTGGAAAAGGTTTATATTGCAAAAGCAATGCAATTCCATACATATCTGTTGAAGTTTCCATATCAATATAAACAAAACGTTGACATTCAACTTGCAAAGACTCGTAGGCCTTGATTACTACGGCCCTACACATGTACTTAGTCTGTATAAAAGTACTAGACCTTTCGATTGTGGATGTAAAAGCGACCTTATGGACTAAGTTTCTGGAGTTATTTTTTCTATAACAACGATTTGAATTTTAAGATGTTCTAGAATTAAAAAGGAAGAGTCCCTACGTGTTTGAATGTGTTGAAACATGTTTATTCTGAAAATGGAAACTGGAAGAATGTTTAACACTATGAACTTGTCCTTGGTATTAATTTACACAAGCTTTTGTACTTATGTGACTAGTAATTGATACTACAAGATATTAAGAAAAAACTAAATATATAATATTTATACTTAATATTTTATCAACAGTTCAGCTTAAGCTAAGTACGGAGTCAGGTCAATGTATGAGATGTTGTGTGAATGTATTTATATTCCCCACGCAGAGAACTACCCTTGGCGCGCGAGATAGGGTCACTGCCAAATGCTTAAATGACATAAATCCCTTTTGTTAAACTAGTCACTTTTATTACGATTGCTTTCTTAAATTGAAGCATTATTAAATGTTATTTTTTTTTATCATTATCGCGTTTATCAAACTAGAAGATACCTGTTTACTATTGCCTTAAAGGATAACCAGATTATACGTTCAATTTTTCAGTCATGTTGTTCCATCTTTTGAGGATAAGGGAATAGAGAGTAAAGTATGAAGTATAAATACTGTACCACTGCAGGGCAAAGGCCTTCCATCATAGAAATCAAGTCATTGCTACTATGATGGGATCAGGCTTAATCACCACTCTTGCCTAATGCGGATTGGTGATAACAAACCCGAGCTATGTTCGAAAAATTCGAAAAGTACTTTTGCTCGACCCGGGACCCCGCGATAGTTAAACGTTAAACGACTAGGCGTTTAGAGAGTATAGTGTATAAATGTCACGTACAGATCTTTGAGAATCGGCCGAAGGGCACTATTACTGAAACAATACCATTTTTGTTATGCCAACAACTGTGCCCAGTCCAAGCCACGTGCATCAGACTGCCTGGCGGCTTGCGATCCTTTGTTTGTTTCACGTCTTGTTCAAACTTGTAGCCCTTTGTGGAAGGACGGCCTTTGCAAATATTGTTGAACACTTGCAATGTTTGTGCTACATTTGGAATTCACTTTCAAATTGTGTTGCTCTTGCGGGTTTTGGCTTACATTACTGTTGGAAATCTTTGAACGTTAAAGTAGACCTAGATATGAGAGTGGATATCTTTGAAGTTAAGTTTACTTGGACTTTATAACGTTGACACGTATATTGACGTCCTTTACCTTAGTAATTCCTGGAAGACCAGCGTTGTATTGTTCCTTTGAATAGAAAAATATCATTTATTCGCGTGAAAGTGGTATATAAATGTTAAAACATTATAATTTTGATCTCACAACTCACCAGAAACACTTAGACACTGCGACGTTATGCTGAGTGGAACCCAATTCAGTGCTTCTGCCCAAATCTGATTATGTTTATTTTGTGAAACCTTGAATAAATCGTTTTATTTTTATTCCTAAATCTTTAAACGTAACTTAATCCTTTAATTTCAGCAGATTAAATAGATGACACAGAACTGTATAGGTAGATGTAAGGGAGACTTGCTTAACCACTTCTATGAAAAGTGATAGCAGTTTTCCTAAAGCAGCGATGCTGACAAATATGAGATTCATTTACAGTATCCTGCAAAAATGGGATTAGCGACAAGCTGCACAAGGTCAGGACAAATAGCAACAACTCATATCGGAGGACCAAGACTCATTTTGGGTTGTTTAGCTATCGGAGTAAGTAAGTATATACAGTATCGGTACTATGAGCATTATACATACATCAAACATTGCAATTTCCCGATTCAGGAACTAACTCTATGTCCTTTAACCGAAAACAGAGCAGGCGCTGCTTCACGCCATACATGCATTTCCCAGAAAACATCAAGTCTTACTATTAATATCGATAGTTTTATTTATACCTGCAGTTTTATCGTTATCTTCCGTTTTATTTATTTTCAATCTTCCAACGCACTCATTAACACCTGCTAGTTTTTTATAATTGCTTGCGTAAATCGTCATTAATTTTATCTTAAGCATTTAAATTTCATGACCATATAAATAATAACTTGTTTTCTGCTTAGCTACTAGCATAATTATTGTATGGTTTGTTCTAGACGCACTTGCGTCAATCTGTCTGCTACTTTTCAATGCTTTACGGTGCTATGTAGTAACTAGTGAAGTAGTTTATAGGGTTCCGGAGTTCAGGAACCCTTATGGTTTTGTCATGTCTGGGCGTCCGTCTGTCCGCACCTAAAAAAAATTTGGTTCTACAAATCTGTAATTTGACATGAATAAATAGCTAATAAAGTCAGTTAAATTTTGATTTTTATGGTAGCTCTAAGTGGAGTCATCAGTTTGTTTTCTTGTGTACCTATTTACCCTATCATGTGGGGTATCAAAATATGGGTCTTTCACAAATATTTCGTACACAATTTTTGGTTCTCAATAATGATTTTGCGATTAAGAAATTAATTTGTAAAATACCTACGACCTTTGGCGTATGAGGTATGGCTACTACCAAATGCGCCAATTGGCCAGTGAAACAACATTATTGATAGATACTACTTTACAAATACTGACCACAACAATGACACATGCAGGCACACCTGTTGGTCATGATCTGGCGAAAAGGCATCTTGCTGACATTGCACCTATTCGGTGGTGCACCAACTAATTAGTTATTTGACCTATGACGTAGGTGTGATGGGAAAAATCGCAATTATAAGACAAGTGTAGGCGTAGAATGAATAAATGGAAAAATATGCGGCGTATTATAAAAAAGATTGTATGAGATGTGGTGTTCGTGGGAATAAATGTAAAGCAGTGCGGATCAAGCTTTTTGCAATTCGCATGATAAGTGGGCTGGCCATATCAGCCGCCGAACTGACAACCGCTGGGGTACATGAGTTCTGGAGTGGAAACCACGTCAGGCTAGATAGAGAGACGATTTGCTCAGGATGGCTTAGAAGAGCTGTACCCGAGTAGTGGAAATCGATCGGAGTGGCGTATATTAGGAGAGGCCTATGTCCAGCAACATGCTGATGATGATGATGATGATGATAGGCATCAAACTAAACTAAAGTAAGCAAATAAAAAAAAAGCAAAATCAATAAAAGCAACTATTTTTATGTGAGATGTGACAAACAAGCAGTTTGATCACCTGATGTTAAACGATTGCTAAACGACTATCGCCCAATGCAATTCCAGTGAAGTCACAAGTGCGCTGATAACCTTTAACATTCTTTCCCCCCAACTGGGCCTCTGGTACTCTCACTCACTCTGCGGAACTCAGCGCACGCGCTGTTTAAAGGCGATCTTCTGTGAAGATTGGTGAACTTTGTGCAATAAATAATATCTATTTATGTCTTGAAATCTCTTATTCGATTTTGTTGTTCAGTACTTGATTAGGCATTCTATTTGTCTTTATCAGAGCGTAAGAACTACCTAGTATCTGTCCTACGCTTACTTAAAAAAAACTATTGCTATATTTGTCGCAAAATTCCAAATCACCAACCATATTTGCACTGGCTCGCTCATTGTTATTATTAACTCTGCAGTATATTAGGATAATATGCGTCATTACAGAAATAGCTGACACAAGCCAGCTAGACTCCGCGGCGACTAAAATGGTCACGCTACATTTGGACTACGGTTTCATTCTCTGAATGTTTTAGAAGGTAGAATGCAGGTTTTATAGGTTCGTAACAATGACCATTTGGGTTCGTTGAAACTGATATTGTGAGTCAGACGGTCAAACTGTGGTATACATTAAATAACTGCTTAAAATATGGCGATGAATTTATGCCAAACAAACAAATTACAGAATTAGGAATTATTTATTATTAGCTTTTGAAAAATGAACTTTATTTCTGTTGAGATATTAAGTTCATTTTTAGATGCAAGTATAGAAAGGAAAATAAGTATATATAAAGGAAATCTATCTTTATGTAATGGTAAAAAATAATGGTATGGTGTAAATTTAGCCCGTAAAATAACTAAAACCAAAGTTTAAGAATAACTAATTAAAAATTAATATGTAGATTGAAAAGTAAAATGTCAGTTTTTGTGATTATAATAAAGAGTAATGTATTAAATATTAAAGAAAAAATAATACAAATTTAAAATACGTTCCTTAAATAAACACCACTTACTAGTTGGACATGTGCAGTTTCAGAAACGTAGACAGAAAATCACTCAAAAGCCACCACCAAAATATCTCCAAGCTACAACGTGACATTCCCATCTCCGATCGTATCCGCAGTTAAAACCCTAAGAGCATCTGTCATGTTACCTTCCAAGTGACGAATACCTCACATTTCAGAATTCCTAAATGTCACATTTCCTCCAAAATAGGGGACTTTGTAATTAACCCGAAATTAAAACGTCCAAAATCGATGCTCCTGTCTAGTTTTAGGAGAGAGGGCATCACTCAAGGGCGCGTGTTACATTTTTTGTAAAATCCTCAAAGCTCTAGGACGGTTTCTGTGTTTCTTTAAATATATCATTGACAGGCTAATTGGCTTCTAATTTTGTTTCAGAAAGTTACTTTGAAACTTGGTATCATTGTGAAAAAACTATTCATGAAAGCGTTACTGAGGAACACACAGAAATTATGTAAACGAACCAACGCAATCTATGCAAGAGGGCTGGCTGGAGCTGGATGCCAGTAGCCAAAGATTAATTAAAGTGGCGAGCAATTGGAGAGGCCTAGCAGTGGTGAATGAATGACGGAATAGCAAGCTGAGGTGAGTGAGAAAAGTAAACGAATGTGAACTACACTTTTTTATTTTGATATTATACAAACTGATATCAGCATGTGCAAGGTTATCATATCATTGTAAAAGTACTGATGATTGACAGATAAAAAATATATTAAGTTATAATGTAAGCATTATAGGTTGAATGCAGGATGAGCATCATTTAAGTTCATAAAAATAATGTATCTTTTACTATTAACATTTAAGCAAATTAAACTAAAAGATTTTTGCAAGTGAGTTTTCGTTTTGGTTAGCATTCTGCTCGGACTTATGAAAATAATGACTTTAAAGTAGAATATGTGAGTAGCAGAGGTGAAAAAAATATCAATAATTGACACAATCTTGATCTTTTAACTTTACGATCAGACCAAGTAATCAACCTAGACGCAATTGATTAAATTAAAGGCCTTGCCTCCACCTGACTTCATGATCTTTAAACCTGTTAATAAATTAATCAGTAAGCACTAATTAGTACCAGTTCTTATCGTTGTAATTGAAAACACGCACGATTTTGCTATCAATTTGTCAATGGATAATTAGGTGACCGTTTTAGTAGCAGCACCCAGCGACGTTAATTTCGAATAATAAATCGCAAACAATATTTCTAAACTGCTTAAAGAAACAAAGCAATATGACAAATGTGAACTTATTATTTACGGACTAAAATAGTACAATAGCTGGCGACTTAATCTCAACTAAAAATCTTCTGAAGTTAAATGAATATTAATACAGTGGGGCCAAACACCCTAATTTGGGGATGCCCAACTGAATTCAAATAAGTCACAAGACAAAACGCTACTTAAAAGTCGACGCCTCGGCTTAAGATTAATGTTTGTTTTTTAGAGTTCCGCGGGAAGATAATATTGTGTCTTTCTGTATCTGTTTTTGGTTTGAAAAGTTTAATAAATTATCATCAGTACAATATTTGCAATAGATCTTTAAATAAAAGTACCTACCTAGTCTACCAAATTTTTATTTTAGAATCTTTGTAGATGGGTAGATTAATTTTTGAATTCAATAACTAAAATGCATAACAACACTATAGCTGCTTTAATGCTCTTTATCTTAGGTGTGTAGACATAGCTTATTTAGTAGCTACAAGTAGTAGTGGCGTCGAATACTAATAATAATAAATTCTAATTTAAAAGGTCTATTAACAGGCACGAATTACCATAATATTGAATTTGTCACGTCCACTTGGATTAAAATATACTCTCATACACATGCGACAGATATTTATTTGTATTGCTACTGATGCTAATATTTATTGCAGAGCTTCTATTTATAATCCTTTATGCTGCAAGTAGTGGCCCGCCCTCGCTTCGGGACTTAGTTTTGCTATTGGTTACAATCATTGTCGATAGATGGCGCTGGATGTTGATTATATCGCGCCAGTGTCATCAGATTACATAATTTTTATAAGCCTTGTGGTTATCTATAGCAGTTGTATCGTTATAAAATAATATTGAGTATAGATAAAGAAAATTAAGAAGACTGTACGGAAAATAGAAATCCTATTAAGATTTTGATTGGTGTAGCAACCCAAAGTTAGCCTTGATAGTATTAAATTCTTGCAAAACACAGTGACTGTCAAAACAAATGTTCAATGTTTCATTCAAAATACAAGTAAGTAGTTAGCTAAATTGAATCAACAACCATTAGTTCTAGTTTCACGTATTTGAAAATATCATGTTGCATTATTATTTACTAGCGGCCGCCCGCGACTTCGTACGCGTGGAGTTAATTATTGACACTTACCGTCATATTTTGGACAATCCACACAATATATTTTTATAAATTGTAGCCTATGTGTTATTCTGATGTATAAGCTATATTGTGGTAAAGTTTCATTCAAATCCATTCAGTAGTTTTTACGTGAAAGAGTAACAAACATCCAAACAAACTTTCGCCTTTATAATAGTAGTAGGATTCTACAGAACCCTACTCCGCTTCTCTTAAAATCTACTGCTCCCCTATTTTTTACATCCATTTTTTCCATCAAAGCTGACAAAAGGTGCCCCTTTAAGACGCCCGATAAATCTGGTATAATTATAGTTACGGATATTTTGTTGAAAGCCAATTTGAGTAGGGATCTTGTTGTAAAATTTATTGGTAAAACTGTGAGTGTCGTGGGTAATATATATGGTTGTTTGGGTAATTCATTTGAAGGAACTAATGATGGTACTGATTAATGAGGCAAAGATTAACAGAGAATAAACGTACCTACGTCGATGTAGTTATTGTGTTGTTAAACCTTGTTAACATATTTTTTAGATATGAGAATACCTACAAAATCAAGTGCATAAAGATATCAACCAATGAATAATTGTCAATCCACTGATAAATGTAGACCTCCTTTATGCTATGTCACAAACTTTCCTGATCTGAAGTTACTGTGAATAATCAAAGAAAAACATTTGACATTTCTTAATGAAATGCATTATAAAAGTCTGTTTTAATTTTGAGGGTCAATCTCATTTGTCAAACTCATGTGAGTAAAGATAGTTATGTAGAATTTCTATATATGTGAAACAAGCCGTATGTATGTTTGACTCTAGACAACGTATGCGAGTATGTAGCTGTAGCAGTTATTTAAAATATATTGTAAAAGGTTTCAAAAATACCTCTCGCACCGAACAACAAAAATCCTTGATTACATCACGTAGTGATCTATTAAACAACCATAAACTCATTTTCACCAATATTCGACAGTTAACATATAACGATCAACCTTTATTCCCTCCATAACAGTCACCATAATTTGTGTACATACTTAACAATCTTAAAATTGTCCCATAAAAACTCTTGATACACTCCAAAGACTTAAGCTTCATAAAAGTCTTAAGTCCAATGGTCTTCGGCTTTAACCAGGCGAAGATGGCTGGAAGTTCCCTCATATAGCTGTCAATTTAGTCCGATAGGGTCGTAACATAAAAACTAACGACGATACGACACTGGGCACAGATGGAACCTTTGGTTATTAAGGAAGATGAGGACTTATTTAGTATCTGGCAATTTGGGGACAAGTAGGTTTTCAAGTATTTAAAAGGAGAATTCAGAATTACAGTACACAGTTAAAGTCTATTGTTTTTTTTTTGTAAATTTGTAATGGGTTAAGACTAAATATTGGAGCAAACCTGAGGATTACTAGATAGTTTATATCTCTGGTTAGGGCATTTACATTTCAAGTTTATTACAAATATTATTTATTTATTAATTCTTTATTGCACGAAATAAAAATACAGCTAACGTTACACCATACTCTTCCAGTCGACGAGTGCTCATAATGGTTAAGTCAGAGTCAAAGTCAGAGTGTTTTAATTGCATAGAATAGGTGTTACATAAGATGACTGTCTTAATATTATAGAGGTTCTTTATTCAGTTAATAGAATTAACATGCAAAATTTTAAATCGTTTAAATAACATCGGTTAGTAGAACACGTGGTTAAAGGGATTGAAATGTTTTATACTTAGTATGAATAATTTTATTTTCACAAAAGAGAATAGCCATTACTGCCCTAATTTTGATTTATAATAAATACTTTGATACCTCTTAGTAGCTAACTGCTTCACTTGGTATCTTAAGTACGTAACATAAACCAGTAAGTATACTGGTTTATGTTAGGTTTTGAGCAAGCTTATCAAAACGTTTTAGCATAAAGCTAGCAAAATTAAGCATATACTATCCGGTGTTCTAGGAAACTGGCTATACAATAAGGATTTTGTTTATCCTCAAAATGGCCCATTTACCTCAGTTTTAAAGCAATGGGCCATGGAAACTATGAACTCTTATAGTTACGATGCATATAAAGGTAACTTTAAAAAATAACAGCTCAATTATGATGCAAGTATCCTGGTATAGGTTAACATAGATGAAGGTAAATCTGTATTGAGGATTCTGCGCATATTATTTCTACTACAAATTTGTCAAAATCTTATTCTGATATCAAAGACTTGATACAGTGTGAGTCTTCATAAAGTGCACATATTGAATTCGAGGACTCCATTCTATAAATTTAAGCACTGTATCCCAAGTTTCAATATGTACACTTTATGAAGACTTACATTTATATCACTCATTTGGTTGAATATCAGTTGAGTTTTACTGATTATAGTAACTTGATCTTTCTAAATGTACCTACATTATTGACTCAACGTATTTCAACATTATTTTCTCAGCTTTTATCACTTTGGCTCTACTTGAGCATTAAATATTAATGTGCACCATATTACAGCGTTCAATAATAGTAGCTTATTATAAATTTATTATATTCGGAGTAGATTTATAACAAGCAACACTTTACTACACTAACGAATAATTCTATGAAATAAATTATTATTATTTTCCTATTAACCGATACCTGTTATGGCAAATTTAAATTAATGTGATCATTTGTTATTATTGTTAGAGGTAATTGCATTATTACGGCTAAATGTTAAATGACTAGAATTCAGGCATAAAGGTATAGATTATATAAATCGTTGGCGTTTCTGTTATTGTACCAATTCGAGGAAACCACATACAAAGACAAATGTAATGAAAAGTGAATTCTATAGACGACAAAGCTTGCGGATTTAATCAACCACCCAGCTCCATCTATAAGTTAACACAATCTCAAAATTAGGTTAGGTTAGATAGGGTGGCTAGGGGCGTTAAGAATACTGCCAAGGTATTCCCGGCCTGTCGTAAGAGGCGACTAAACGGGCTTCGGAGTACGTGAGCATGCCACTACTGGGGAGTGGCTTGCTCAGGATCACGACTCCGCAGGGAAAAAATCCTACTGGGTGTCCTGGTAGGTCGCGCATTTGGAAGGGCTGCATTGCGCCAAACATTTTGGCTCAAAGTGGCGAGCGCGATTTGCGGTACGGTCCAGTCCCGCTGTGGGGTATCCGACCGCGATTGCGCTGAGATGGACACCCCAGGGGTTTTGGTTAGGGTTAGAGTCCCACACACCACCTTGTTCTCCACATGTGGCAAGGTGAAGGCCATGATGGTTTCCTTCCCCTGGGAAAAAAAAAAAAAAAAAAGGTAGGTTTCGTTACCTAAGTACCTTTAGTAAGTAAGTATTGAAGAAAATGTACTTAGGTATATTGATAAATTAACCATAACACCTCATACATTAAACTGACTCCGTATTAAGTAGCCTAAGCACTTGTGTTACAGATATCAGATAACAGAGGAAACAGAAATATAATTCTATATGATACTCATAAGTTACTCTTGACTGAGAGTGTAGCGAAATCACAGTTCCGCTATTCTAATGGAACACTCCTCTGCCGTTTATTTGAATATTTCTGTCGCATCTCCTTATATGGCAACGCCAATACGGACGTCGTCTCTACTCTGCCTCCCTCCCACTTAAGTGATTGTATTTATAGTTAAGTTTCATTGTTACTAAGTACCTATAATTGATTTTTTGGATTGGATTCAGATCAATTGGCTTGAAGCATACCCATATAATAAACAATTATATAGAAGTTTGTAGTTCTAAGGGTTTCCAGTTACTTGATAATAAATTTTTACTTTCCAGGTGACATGCCGTTTTTCTCTACATTGACCCTGATTTCACAGAGGATCCAAGGATGGAGTATGTTGCGAGATAGTGCTCTCGTACACATTCTTTGAGGCTAAAGAGGGAATGAATTGCCCGTACCTTCCTATGCAAATAATGTCAACGGTTATGTCCAAGCATAGTGTTGTAGTTAGTCCCAAGAGAGCATCACCCATGGCAGGGTGGATGTTACGACAATGCATTTGGAAAAACCAACTTATGCATTGTATGTGATGTATTATTTTTGTTAAGTTTTCAACATATATAAATGTTTATTTTTGACACAATAA